>OZ012694.1:683916-938901 GCA_963942565.1 Maea johnstoni
TAGCATCTGGGCTATATATTTTTTATTCCTACCGTGCTACCCTATATTTGTAATGAACTGCATTCTTTGACACCTTTTCTCAGGAAGTGACCTTTGACCTGACCTGATTACACAGAAAGTGACATATCCAGAGTTGAAGGGTCAGGGTCAAGGACACTCTAGCATCAACATGTAGCATGAGGGAGGACCCTTTACCCTAAATGCTCTCTATATAGTGGCCTGAGGATTGCACAAGCATGAAACCCAGTGTTGTCAACTTGAGACTGAGTAAGTGACTTGCTCCTATGTATATATATATATATATATATATATATATATATATATATATATATATATATATATATATATATATATATATATATATATATATATATATATATATATTTCTGTAGCAAACCCAGGCAGTTATGTGAGAAAAGTATGCTTATCATCTACATCTGCTTTTGTTTGTTTGGTTGAGATCCGCAACCGCATTTTTCCCGCGGGGTCAACTCCCAAACGAGGACCTACGGAGATCACCCCTACCACCCAGGCCACTCGTCACCCCCGGGCCTCGTCTCACTCTCTGTTCCCTCTCCCCCCGTACTTTTGTCATGCATCCTGCATCCGAGTCCTGCACCGTGCCCTCCCCTGTCCTCCCGTCCTGTACATATACCCTATCGAGTCTCTGGTCTGTCACTTCCTTGTTTTCCGATCCTACACATATATTCAAACCCCACAGAAAGGAACCCCTCAACATACATCAAACCCCACAAACAAACTGTGTTAATTCATTACTTCAATAACCGAACAATTAAAACAGCAGCGTACCACTACCTCGTCTCCCCTCCTGTATCCTCCATGCCTACCTGTTTCAGCGCCCCTTACTTACACCAGCAACTCCCTTCCCTTTTGCCGTTTAGTCTGAACCAACATCAACTGTGTTAGATAAAGATAACAAACATATATGTACACACGCACACCCCTATTACCTCTCTCCTCTCTTCTTCATCATCTTCCTCACCCTATCTCCCACAGTTCTAGCTAGTACCTCTGATGGTTCCCCAACTAAACCCACTATCTCCTTCAGTTGCTCTCCTTCTTCTTTGTCCCCCCAAACTCCCCATCTCTCTTCACCCCATATTCGCCTTACCTTCCCCAACATTCTATTCCTTTCTATTCTGTTGCTATTTTAAGAAGCCCCTGTGTACACAAGTTAGCCAGTGATTCCTTAACCTCAGACTGACTGTGTCTGTTGTCACAGGATTATTCATTGATAATTACTAAAAGGGTTGTTATCTGGAATTAATAGGTTATTGCGGTTAAGCTGATCACAGAGCTAGATATGTAAATGACTCCTCCTGCTGAGTTGTAAAGTGCCTCACCAACATGGCCACTCATGGGGGCACTCAGGTACAGAGGGGGGCCGCACCCGCATTACGTATTTCACGGAGGGTTGTTTTTTTAAGACCCCATATCCGCAATTTTGTAAAAAAAGGGTACTTTTTTGTACCCAGGTACGAATTTTGGGGGGGGGGGGGGGGGTGAAAATCCCCTTACAATCCACGAAATATACGCGTCTCTGACGCCGAGTGACTTCCAAAGTGACTCAGGGCTTCCGAGGCTCCCCGCCCCAGGTGTCTAGGACCCCGGTCCCCCTGTCTCACCGTCCCTAGTGGTCCGTCTGCGTGACCCCATACTCCGGTAGCTTAGCCCTTTGGGTTGGCTACCCCCACTCTAGGCTCGGTTCTCAGCCAGGGTCCTGTACCGCTACCCCTCCCAACCTAGTGGCAGCTGCAACTCATGCAGCTTCAGGCCATGAGTAGTTTACCATACACCCTTTCAGCCTCCCAACTTTGGTTAAGGTGAGCTGTTTGGCTAGATGCCAAAGCCCCAGCCCACGGCCTCGTAGTCACATCCGGCGCAGTCGTCTCAGTCTGACCAAGACCCTGGTCCCAGTCAGGCGACCCCACCTCCGGGTGTATCCACTTCTGAGTAGGAGGCCATCCACCTGACGAGGGAGTGTGTTTGTGGGGAGGTGTCCAGCCACCCCATTCCCTCACCGGCTTGGTCTGAGACAACCTTACCGGAGTCAGAACCAGATTCGGAGGACGTGCTCTCTGAGCACCAGCACTTTATCAAGAATAGAGTCACTTCGCAATGACATTCGTCCGTGAGTTTCAATTGGTTATTGAGTTGCCAGTCGTCTAAGTATTGGTGCATGTCTACACCTGGTACCTTGAGGAAGGTCTCTATCAGCCTCACTATCTTGAACACCCTATATGCCGTAGACAGGCCAAAGAGGAGCGCCTGAAACGTGTACGCTCTACCAGCGAAGCAGAGGTACTTTGCCTCAAAGGGCTTTGTGTGATCCCAGTCTGGCTCGGTAGTGGAACGTATATATTCAGTGACTTCCTGATCCACCTCCAGGAGAACCCCATTGCCCTTGTAAAGGGGAATAATCTGACTAGGGCCGAGTCACCAAACAATTGGCCTCATTCATGATCCTACAATCATGGACCTCAGTGTCTGAGAACCGATCCCGAGGAGATACAGCCCGATCGAGAACTCGTTTGAGATCTAGACTCTGACAGAGACCTAGATCTCTTGCCACGAGGGGAAGAAGGATGGTTAGGGGAAAGGGAGGGTGAGCGACTCCTCTTATCTGTCCTCTGAGGGAGGAAGTTAGAAAGAACTGTCAAGAGGAATGGACGCGTTATAGTCAAATTAGAGTTTAACGGATGTATTTTGGAATAACTCTTGGATTACCTAAGTGTCACAAGTGTACATTATCAGTGACTGTGTGTTCCATAATGTATTTGTAAGGAAACAGGCTTTCTATGCCAGAACTATCTCGGATTATGTGCTGTATGCAGAGATAACTATCAACCATGAAACAGATTTAGAAATTTTGGAGTATTTACACGAAATGTATGACGGTACTGAGATGAGATTGTGATGTTGAGGTGAAGTTGGACGACTACATGCTGCATGTTTACCATCCTACAGGATTATTAAACAGCTCTGCATTGACATTTGTACTTACTTGTCTTGTTTTCACTTTACACCACACACCACATCCTTTCCCCCCAGCTGACCCTAAATGCTATCATGACAGGGCTAGAGAAACCCAACTGAACTTTATTTCCTTTAGAGCAAACAAGAACTGAGAAATCTTTCATTTAAGTTAAGGGATTCTGTATGATTAGTCTTAGTCTTCCTTCGGCCAAGGACCCATAGCACTAAAATATGTATATACACACACACACACACACATATATATATATATATATATATATATATATATATATATATATATATATATATATATATATATATATTTATATATATATATATATATATATATATATATATATATATATATATATATATATATATATATATATATATATATATATATATGAATACATGGAAGAGCCATCAGGAGAAAAAATAGCTGTTAACTTTCACGTAATGAACTTGTTTTATGTTTGTTCCCATTTTGCCTATCAAGTCACTTAACCCATTGACATCTTGAGCGTACTTATGGTCTGACATATATGGAAGATCTCAACAAAGAGGCAGTAATTTGAGTAATGTATGAATTAAATTTATGGTTTTTGTTGGGTTTAACAATTTTCCTTCAGATAATGTTCAAATGAAGCTGTGTTTGATGATGTTTGTTCAATTTTGTCAGACCATGTGTGATTCCCAGATGTGAATGGGTTAGATCTACAATTCCTCTATGAGGCCACTCCTTTATACCTTCACATTCTGCCTGCTCTGATGACCGTGTGGTCTAAGGCGCTGCCACAGACTGCACACACTCTCTCTCACCACTGCCTGGGCATGTGAGAAAGTTGCCAGTGACTTGGGGTTTGGCAGTGGTTTTTGCCAGGTACTCCGGTGACCTCCACTACTTAAAACTTTCTAGTCACGAATTAGCCACATTATGGCATAAGGGCACGTCTAGTTGATTATCTGTTTCCCATGTCCAAGGTACTGAAAATTAGGGTCGGTCGGTCGGGTAAAAATAAAAAAGGAAAAAAAAAGAAGGCAGAAGTACCTATTATAGGGTATCAAATTTCTTTATTTGTGACAGAAATGCTGCCAATGCCATGGCAAGAAGTACAAATATGTGTACATGATGTTCATGAGACACATTTCCCTCTGTATTATTCTTCAGCTTGTTCATACAGAAAATTGTGCAGATTTGAAAAATGTTGAATTCGCAGGCTCCATTATAAATAAACGATGTCAAAATCTCAGTTTTTTGTACCCTGAACTGATGGTACTTTCAAAATCATAAATGGATTATTCAGACTTTTTTTTTATTTATTTCATTCAAAATGCAGTTCTCAGAAGAAAAAAAAGCTCCTCTGGACAGGGTCGGTCGGAAAGTTAAAAAAAAGAAAATCTTTTTTTTTTTAGGGTCGGGCCCAAAAATAGGGTCGGTCGGGACATGGGAAACAGATCATCAACTAGACGTGCCCTAAGTGACGAAAAACGAAATAATTCCAAATACCTCCAAATATCTTTCCTTATCCAGTCTTTCAGTTCACACATTGGATCTTGTAAATGTTTGTCGCCATCTGGAAGAAGTGAAACAATATCCAGTTGCCAGTTTTCCTTCACATTGGTTTTGACTATTACTTACAGACAGCTGATTACAGGTAGCTCAGCTTCCCATGCAGAGAGTGCCCTGGCTACCAAAACCTCTTTCCTACCACTGAAATGGTAAATCGTGCTCGCTTTTAGATTTGGTACTGTACACATTTTTGATCTTCATATAGTCCATATATTATTCATGTTCATTTCAATTGTGACTTGATGTTTTTGTCAACAAGTTGATTTGCTTAATTTGAGAGTGAAGTCTTCTGCTGAACTCCCAGTCTGGGAGATTGTGTGGTCCCAATTTAGTTGGTCTTTAGATTAATAAAAAACAAGTGGATATGAAACCAGCCGGTCAATCTGAACAGGCTAGCCTCAATCAATATCCCAAAAAGTCGAGCTCTGGGCATGCTCAGATGATGCTGGCGCACAGGTTTCTCTGTAATATAAATGGTACGAGAGCCAGGTAAGGTACTTCCATAGTAATTTTACTCTTTCCTGGGACCTTTATAAGAATAACTAAGCATAATTTATAGGAGGTTCTTTATGACATTTTGGCTTTTTGGGGGGACCTTGAAGTATCTCCTTTTCAGAGATTGGCTCATAAGGGCTACTCAAGTGCCACTATGGATAAACCAAATCCTAAAATTTTCTTTAGTTACAAAGGGTCAAAGTTATCCTTATTTCAGGCATTTCAGACTGCAATGACACTTAATCCATGGTTTTGATAGGTCAACTTCATATCATGACCTCTAGGCCTCCACTCATTAATATGACATAGCCCTATCATTTCAGCCTTAGAACTAACCCCTTTTCAGTAGTTGGCTCATGAGGGCTACTTAAGTGCCACTATGGACATACCAACTTATAAATATTTTTCTGCAGCCCCCTTATATTAGGGTATATTCCCTATTTAAATAATCACAAGCCCTGCGGGGAGTCTGCTGGCAGTTAAATTGCACTCGGAGAATGGAGTTATATTCAAAGGAAAATATGAAATATTAATATTACTGATTCTTCAGTGGCAGGACAACCCTAGAAAAATGAGGCGAAACCAATTATCTTAATCATTGTTTAATGCAGTTGGTTAATGTGGGTTAACAATCAAACATGATGCCCTGGACATGTCAAAGCTTTCACAGTAGTCACAAAAAGGCCCTACCATCCAGGTGCATGTAATATCTGCCTAATAAAGGCATACTTTGGGCTACTTTCAAATGGTGGAAATGCAAAAATAAAAACAAAACAACAACTATTGATTTATAAATTTGTAATTAACTGGAAAGTACCCGCTCTGTTATTCTCCACAAACTCTGGTCATTCAGTAATATGTACATATTTGTTCGTAATTTCATAACGCTACGAGTATTCTCGAGGGTAGGGTAGTGAATGTATCGCATTCTACACGAACTACGATCTTGCAGTTGGTAGACCCTGCCTGTGCACGTTGAGACCAGAATTTGGAAATTTTATTTTTTGTCAGTTTTTTTCTGCCAAATTGCGGCTAGGGCGTATTTCGGCAGTTGTAACAGGTGGAGGAATTAGAGAAATCCTTTTTTTTCGTTTGGCAATTATTTTAATGAAACTACGAGTAGTCTCGAGGGTAGGGTAGTGAAGGTACCGCATTCTACACGAACTGCGATCTTGCAGTTGGTAGACCCTGCCTGTGCTGCCGCTCGTGAACACGCTGAGACCAGAATTTGGAATTTTCATTTTTTGTCAGTTTTTTCTGCCAAATTGCCGCTGGGGCGTATTTCGGCAGTTGTAACAGGTGGAGGAATTAGAGAAATCCTTTTTTTTTTCGTTTGGCAATTCTTTTAATGAAATAAATATTAGAGCACACATATATCCCTGCGACCACACACTTAGGGCTACCTAACTTATGTACCAAAAGTTAAAAAAGCTTGGTTAACAGATATGAAATTGATAAATGAGATGTTAAACCGGCTGAAGCTCATGTCATTTGCAGTCGTCCTAGTTATTCTCCACAAACTTTGGTCATTCAGTTAAATTTACCTATTTGTTCCTAATTTCTTAATGCTACGAGTATTCTCGAGTTTAGGGTATTGAAGGTATCGCATGCTAATGCGATCTTGCAGTTGGTAGACCCTGCTTACGCTGCCGCGCAGGAACACGCTAAAACCTAAATTTGGAATTTTCATTTTTGGTCAGTTTTTCTGCCAAGTTGCTGCTAGGGCGCATGTAATTAGGTATGGATGATATATAGGGAAACCAATCCCCGGCTTGGTCTTATGTCAAAGGCATCAATCTTATATGCCCCAGCAGGGACTCAAAATTCGGACAGGGACGAGAGACGGCTAGCAGTCATTGGCAACACCGTGGTGCAGACGGCAGGCCACGGTGATGGTCAGTGGAGGGTATCGGGACGAACCACCGACACACCCTCACTCAAAATTAGCAATCCCCTCGCTCTCCCGATCTGATGACGTATCGGAAGGGAGACCAGGGAAGCGCAACAACCATCGGTTGTGCTTGCCCTAATATTGCCAATGATGCTACTTATATAGGTAGATTGGAGTACAGTTATGTGCTTAGAGTAGTTGACCTAATTAACTTTTGCAAGTTATTTGATTGAATAAAACTGTTCAACTTTAACTTTATCGAAATTGTAAATAGTTTAGAATATTTCTATTGAAAGAAATATTCATAATTTTGTCACATTACCGAATTAGGTACCTTTTACACCTCTGTGGGTGTATTTGCATCTTGTTTAATCGCCGCTCATGGCTATTAATAGAGCACAGTCCCGCATTTGTCATTCGTCGATCGTGATTGGGTCACATTTTCGAAAATTATTATCTTTGCGTATGTCACGATATAAAAACACATTTGAAGTTAGTTAGTGGTATACTATTTTTATCTATCTATTAAAGGGTTGATAACTGTTGTAATGTAATACTTTTGTTGGGAAATGTTAAGAGCTGGTTCTTCATCTCATTTCAAGCATAACTTCAAGCATAACTAAAATGACTGGAGAAGAGTCAGCAGGAACCAGTGACTTCTCCTGAAAATGTGTTTTTAATATAGAGGGTAATAACAACAGACGGCAGAGAATTGTCAGGTGGCGACCTCTGGCTATCTGAAACTTAACTAAAGTGATTTCATATTTAGGATGGTTTCATATTTATCGTTAGAACTACCATCCAGGTAATGTAATATCTGCCTAATAAAGGCATACTTTGGGCTTATTTCAAATGGTGGAAATGCAAACATAAAAACAAAACAACAACTATTGATTTGTAAATTTGTAATTGACTGGAAAATACCCGCCCTGTTATTCTCCACAAACTCTGGTCATTCAGTAAAATTTACATATTTGTTCGTAATTTCATAACGCTACGAGTATTCTCGAGGGTAGGGTAGTAAAGGTATCGCATTGTACACGAACTACGATCTTGCAGTTGGTAGACCCTGCCTGTGCTGCCGCTCAGGAACACGTTGAGACCAGAATTTGGAATTTCATTTTTTGTCAGTTTTTTCTGCCAAATTGCGGCTAGGGCGTATTTCGGCAGTTGTAACAGGTGGAGGAATTAGAGAAATCTTTTTTTTTTTATTCGTTTGGCAATTCTTTTAATGAAACTACGAGTATTCTCGAGGGTAGAATAGTGAAGGTATCGCATTCTACACGAACTGCGAACTTGCAGTTGGTAGACCCTGCCTGTGCTGCCGCTCAGGAACACGTTGAGACCAGAATTTGGAATTTTCATTTTTTGTCAGTTTTTTCAGCCAAATTGCGGCTAGGGCGTATTTCGGCAGTTGTAACAGGTGGAGGAATTAGAAAAATCTTTTTTTTTTTCGTTTGGCAATTATTTTAATGAAACTACGAGTATACTCGAGGGTAGAATAGTGAAGGGATCGCATTCTACACGAACTGCGATCTTGCAGTTGGTAGACCCTGCTTACGCTGCCGCGCAGGAACACGCTAAAAACTAAATTTGGAATTTTCATTTTTGGTCAGTTTTTCTGCCAAGTTGCTGCTAGGGCGCATGTAATTAGGTATGGATGATATATAGGGAAACCAATCCCCGGCTTGGTCTTATGTCAAAGGCATCAATCTTATATGCCCCAGCAGGGACTCAAAATTCGGACAGGGACGAGAGACGGCTAGCAGTCATTGGCAACACCGTGGTGCAGACGGCAGGCCACGGTGATGGTCAGTGGAGGGTATCGGGACGAACCACCGACACACCCTCACTCAAAATTAGCAATCCCCTCGCTCTCCCGATCTGATGACGTATCGGAAGGGAGACCAGGGAAGCGCAACAACCATCGGTTGTGCTTGCCCTAATATTGCCAATGATGCTACTTATATAGGTAGATTGGAGTACAGTAATGTGCTTAGAGTAGTTGACCTAATTAACTTTTGCAAGTTATTTGATTGAATAAAACTGTTCAACTTTAACTTTATCGAAATTGTAAATAGTTTAGAATATTTCTATTGAAAGAAATATTCATAATTTTGTCACATTACCGAATTAGGTACCTTTTACACCTCTGTGGGTGTATTTGCATCTTGTTTAATCGCCGCTCATGGCTATTAATAGAGCACAGTCCCGCATTTGTCATTCGTCGATCGTGATTGGGTCACATTTTCGAAAATTATTATCTTTGCGTATGTCACGATATAAAAACACATTTGAAGTTAGTTAGTGGTATACTATTTTTATCTATCTATTAAAGGGTTGATAACTGTTGTAATGTAATACTTTTGTTGGGAAATGTTAAGAGCTGGTTCTTCATCTCATTTCAAGCATAACTTCAAGCATAACTAAAATGACTGGAGAAGAGTCAGCAGGAACCAGTGACTTCTCCTGAAAATGTGTTTTTAATATAGAGGGTAAATACTTCCTTGGGACATGTTCAAAGATACATTGGTTTCATTTTAAGGCATAATTACCCTCCTAATTCAGTTACAAAGAGCTACCGTTATTTCAGGCCAAAATAATACTAAATCCATGGTCATAACAGGTCAGTTTTAAGCCTTCATATCTTGACCCCTAGGCCTCAACATTGGCTCAATTACTTTTTCCTGGCACATGCTTAAGAGTAAACAGCCATTAATATGGGGTTGCAATATCATCTCTTCCTTAAGACATGTTCTAAGGAAACTTGGCTCTATTTGAGACATTATTATCCTCATTCTTTAGTTACATAGGGCCAAAGATACCCTTATTACAGGTATTTCAGACTAAATCTATTGTATTGACAGGTCAGCTTCTAGCCTTCATATCTTGACCCCTACGCCTCCAACTTAGCAAGAATTTTCAATTACTCTTTTCTAGACTGATCTTTAATCATTGTAAAAGATTGGCAAATATAAACAGGAAAAAGATTAAGGTTGTGACGCATTGACAACTGAAGAGTAAGGACTCCAACACTGTATCATCATAAAAATCTGCAAGTTTTATTACTTATTTAAAAGATTCAAGGTCATTACTTAATTTCAAACCCTGTTATATATTAACACTCCGGTCACAATGAAATGGCAACATAAATAATATTCATATAAATGATCCATGCAAATTGAATAATAAAGCTGCAGGCTGAATGTGAAATCGCAATTTATATCAAAAAAAGTTTCCTTTCAATATTCAATAGAGCATGTTTATCATATTAACAGGGTAAGAAGTTGAGAACAGGTTTCTGTATAAATGAAACAGAAAAATCCAACTGATGATTCAATTAATTTGAATGATTTCTTAAAACGTGTAAGTTATATTAGCCATGAATATCCCAGTACTAATTTTCTATTTCGCTGCTTGTCTTAACCAATCCCAGTCTAGTTTCTTTTTTTGATAAGTGTCGTCTGGATATGAAATAATTCTGCAAATAACTTTTACATTAAGCATGATTTACAAAACCTTTAAAGGGATTTGTTGGCTGAGTTTCTATCAACATATTATATTATTTTCTTAAAGGACATTTCCACCATGGATAAAACTGAGGTCTAAATAGTTTCTTATGGTATTCTCTACTTGAACCCTGGTGCAACTAAGTCATTAGCAGATACCTTACAGCTAATGACTTAGTTGCATCAACAGCCTGCTTAGAGGCTATTAACAGGCTAAAATGGCCGCCCCCAGTGCCTCTATTTTGTGTCTGTTAGGTGTATAAACAGCAATATACTCCTTGTATGAAGGTTGGCACTGGTGGGAACTTGGGTTTAAGTAGAGAATACCATAAGAAACTATTTGGGCCTCTGTTTTATCCATGGCTGAATTGTCCTTTAGGTATGCTCTTGTCAAAAAGATATCACCAAACACAGTCGGGACATTTCTATTTTGGGTGCTACTTGCATGAATGGGTTAACCAATCTATGTTTTAACCAGTCAGGTTATCCGAGTACTTTAATGATGCCCATTACAACATTGAAAACAATAGTAAAGAGCTTATTTGACATATAATTGTAAACATTTATTGTCTCAAAATATTTGTTTTATTGTGACTTTGTCAATAAAGATCTTGATAATTAACCAATGACCCTGTGACAATGAAAGACTGTTCTACACTGACATGGTACTTACAATTATAAACTTGCAAATATATCAACGTTTGTAAATGTCTTCTCTCTGCAAAATATATCTTATCTCATTTTTAATATGACTATTCAAAAATCATTATAAGATGTTCTACGTCATCGTTGCTACTTACTTTGGGCTTCTTTGTTAGCTATTAAACACTCAAAATCTCTTATCCAATATTTCTGATAAAAAAATTGGGACAAATATGTTGTTGACAAGTAAGCAATCATATCAGAAAGAATTCAAATATACAATGCTCATTCATTTTTGAGAGGTAACTGCTCTACTATTCCTGGTAAAACAGCTTCAATATTGCCTGGCTCTGTGCCTATGAATGGGTTGACTGAAATAGAGTTCTGAATATCACTACAGTCTTGAAATTCTATGATAACACCAACTTACCAATTAAAAGTGAGAGCTGCTTTAGAAATAACTAACAAGAGGGACTTTAATTGCGTCAGCATGTCGATAGGAATGTGAAGTTGCTTGGCCTTTGTATTTCTTAATCTTTCAGGTTTTTGTGTTTTAAATTATTTTGATTAGGGGAATATTTTCTGTCTTTGGGCTTTCTTTGTTTTAAAACTTTTTTCAGTTTTGTGTGTTAGGCCGTTTCAGGTTTTATTGGCTTAATGTTTATAAGAATTGGGTCATGGTCTGAGTAGTTAGTTTTAATTATTTCTGACATCTTTGTGTCTTTGGTGTTTGTGTGGTCAATTAACATTGTGTTTTTAGTTGTTTCTTAAATAATTTGTTGTAGGGTTAGGGTTGTGCTTATTCTTTGGACTATACTTTTACCACTTGTGAGTGCCTCTTTGTTGAAGTCACTAGTTCAATGATATTAAACCTTACTATATATGCAACAATATCTTAATGTGGATGTTCTGTGTTGCACATGTAAGGTTCAATGCCATCCTCCAATTTTATGCTAGCAGAGGTGGTTTAGCATGAAACCCATAAACGGAACCAATGCTAGGCTTCTTGGTCCTGAAAGTGTCATTAACTACCATATTATACGCGCCTTCTTCGAGCAAGTATTCTGGATATTTTGTAATAGAAACAATACATACTATTTAGGTTAATAATATACTTGTCTGCGCTAATCCAAATTTCAAATTGAATCCGTTCTGTAAATAATTTGGGTTTTTACAAAACCAATATGGCGATCATTTTCAACTCGTCCGACTCGATTGCCAATTGATATAGTCCAATTAAACGGCGCTGACTTTTATTTATGACGGCATTACATAGAACTAGCCGTCGGTGATTGAAAAGAGGAAAGATACGTAACCCAGCTGTTCGTATGTGCCCAGATTATAGCTAAACCACTCAAACAGTACCTTCATAATTCTAAGTGCGAACGACAGACGGCCATTGTATGGGACACTGTATCTGGTGCCAGAGTATACAAATTATGTTAATATTCCATGTGATAAATACGGTGATAGATTACATAGCAATAACACCACATAATGAACATGCACATTCGGATCACCGCTATATATATACGGCGGTATAGACTGGCAGATGCGAACTGGAGAGCCCAAACATTGCATGTGGCACCGCATAATAACTTTGAGATCTTTTAAGACCCAGGAAAGATTGTAATCAAAAATTTAACCTAAAAATAACAATCAGAAGTTGATAGCAGGACATGAAACAAAAATGGTAAGTCAAGTTTGAAATCACAATTGAATTCCGTAGTTCCTTAGATTTAAATCAAAATTGAGTTTGCCACCACCAGACTGGGGAATTCCTGCGCTCACATAGAAAAATGAAAGTGGAATGACAACTGAAGATCCGGACGATGAACAAAAAGAATTGAGTCAGCCACCTCTAGACTGGTCAGAAAGGCGCAAGTTCAAAAATACTGAGGCTCCGAAAAATCCTGACCGGTCTGTACCATAGAAATACTGTTAGTACGACTCAAAATGGCCTAGGTAACAGCCTTACATGGCTGAGAGCCAGCAAATTCAGGGTATCCCCCAAAAAAAGCAATCCTCCTCTTTTTCTTATATATATTTTTGTGTTTATCATTTGAGAAGCGCCATCTATTGTGCGCCATCAGAACTAAACTACCAAGGTTTTGTTACAATACTGTTCAATAGATAATCCTTCTATTACTAGCCTACCTGACCGTGACCGCCGTGAACATGCTGCCATGTGCCATGACTATGTATGTATGTGTGTATGTATGTGTGTATGTATGTGTGTGTGTGTGTGTGTGTGTCTGCGTGCATATGTATGTATATAAGTATGCATGAATGCTTGTATACTTTATAACAGGCAAAGTTCCCGAGTGCGATTATTTCGCGGATATGCGAACTAGTATTGCCCTAGCGAACTTCTCATACCCGATCTATTGGGTGCATATTTACGCAATACCCCACTGGAGGTGATGGCGCGTCAGTCGGTGAATTTCACCCCTAGCCAGTCGAGGCTGAAACAAAGGAAAATATGTGCAATGACTTCACAAAACTATTATAATATGATACATTGTTAACTTTTAAATAAGTTACCAAGGTATCATGTTATAATTCGCATATTTACCTGTTCAATTTTGGGGAAACCTGTGCCAAGTTATGGATCTCCTTACGAAATTTAGATGGCCGCCCATTGTTTGCATCGTCATTGTTTACATACAATAGAAAGGGAGATGGCTGTTGCGATGGAAATAATTGATGAATTATCAACATATATATATATATATATGTTTGTTGATAATTATCAGAATAATATATTAAAAGAATAAAATTGTTCGTACCGCGAATTGAATTTTGGGAAATTTTTATCACGCGAAATATACCTATTCTACAGTATATATATTTTACTTACATAAAAATATCTTATGTAATAAAATTTGACTGACACTAGCACTGTTACACGTCAGTTACATGAAAACAAGATAGGGATTTTTGGTGACAGGAAATAAGTGTATCGTATGTGACGCAAAAAATGCACTAATTACAAACACACACCTAATTCCAGATTTGCAGTATATTTTTAGTATATGCTATTTATGATTTTTCACAAATTTAAAAAAATTCATAATATCATTACCGCAACATTCTTCCAAAAACCAAGAGGTTCTTGTTTAATTTCACACCATCAATAAGACAGTGGATGTAAATAACTACAAATAAAATGCACATACACAAACAAACAAATAAGAATATATTTACAAATAAGTATCAAAGAACAACCCTTCTTAAATAAATAAGTGCACTATCATTTATGATACCCTTATTATCAATATAAGACAATGTACTGTACATCTGCCAGTTAAAATAACACAGTTTTCATTTAAAATACTCCTAAAAAGTTAGACACAACTCCCATTTTTTTTTAGTAGAGATTCAAAGGAATATACTGACTGTTTTTTTAAAATATAAAACACTTTTTCGCGTTTTCCTAAGCACTGACTAAGGCATTGCCACTGTCTGTTAGCTGTGTCTCATCACTGCCTGGGGTAAAATCCCGCCTGGGGTATGTGAGAAAGTTACCCGTAACTTGGGGTTAGGCAGTGTCTTTTTGTCGCGTACTCCGATTTCCTCCACCACTTACCACTCACATATGAGAGTGAAACACAAATTTGCTATTGGCAATAACATCAATGCTGAAACTAAAAAACATGATGAAATTTGTCACCTGGTGGTCAAACAAAGATTAAAATTAAAAAGAAGATGCAACGGAGTGTCTTAGGATGTCTTGTTTGTTCATTTTGTGAGTACTGAGTACATTCAGCATTCTTCATTGCTCAGCGGTCACAACCACTATGAGAAAGGTTAGCCTACCACACAGCTCCTATTTGGAAAGAGAAGGGAGGGGGACGAGCTATGCAATTAGCAGTAACCCTTGGTGTACCAACCTGGTGTGGTCACTGCAACGACTGCGGTCATTAGAAAGCCCACCCCAGATCCAAGTGCAGTCACTGCAGTCGACCATAGGGCTGCGGGCACTTGTACCCCCAGGGTAGACAAGCCTTTGGGGCAGCTCACGGCATTGGGGACGGCCCCCTCCACTTCTCTCCCGTCTGTGGACACCTTCGGCTAGACACGCCTTTTGGGCAGCTCACCGCATTGGGGACTGCCCCCTCCACTTCTCTCCCGTCTGTGGACACCTTCGGCTAGACAAGCCTTTGGGGCAGCTCACCGCATTGGGGACTGCCCCCTCCACTTCTCTCCCGTCTGTGGACACCTTCGGCTAGACAAGCCTTTGGGGCAGCTCACCGCATTGGGGACTGCCCCCTCCACTTCTCTCCCGTCTGTGGACACCTTCGGCTAGACAAGCCTTTGGGGCAGCTCACCGCATTGGGGATTGCCCCCTCCACTTCTCTCCCGTCTGTGGACACCTTCGGCTAGACACACCTTTGGGGCAGCTCACCGCATTGGGGACTGCCCCCTCCACTTCTCTCCCGTCTGTGGACACCTTCGGCTAGACAAGCCTTTGGGGCAGCTCACCGCATTGGGGACTGCCCCCTCCACTTCTCTCCCGTCTGTGGACACCTTCGGCTAGACACGCCTTTTGGGCAGCTCACCGCATTGGGGACTGCCCCCTCCACTTCTCTCCCGTCTGTGGACACCTTCGGCTAGACAAGCCTTTGGGGCAGCTCACCGCATTGGGGATTGCCCCCTCCACTTCTCTCCCGTCTGTGGACACCTTCAGCTAGACAAGCCTTTGGGGCAGCTCACCGCATTGGGTTAAAGAGATACAGTGCCATCTCTTTGGGACTGGTCTGTGAGGACAGGTAGCCTCCTCTGAGTGCTCTGTTGAGAGGGGTGGACTGTATCTTTCACCCCGACTAGAAATTTGCACCTTTGAAATTTTTGTGGTACAATACAATATCAATATTTCCTTAACGAAACCCTATCTTAATGATATTTCAACGATAATTCCTTCCCCGCCAGACACTTAATTTTGTTAGATTTTGAAATTTCGACTTCAATAGCAAACTGCCTTTGTGTGGAGATGTCCAAGTAGCAGTTAAGTCAGGTTTATATCGTTTAGCAATATCGGTATAACAGACCTCAAATGATACCATATTTTTTCCAATTTGATATTGATATTTGGTATCGTATAGAGTTCTGGTACCAATCCCTACTCTCATAGCTGTATGTAATCATTTCTATGAGCTTCAACTCCACCAAAAGAATTTTATACAGGTCTTTAAGACATGTACATTCAGTCTTAATTTCTACTATGCGTATGTGACGCAAAAAATGCACTAATTACAAACACACACCTAATTCCAGATTTGCAGTATATTTTTAGTATATGCTATTTATGATTTTTCACAAATTTAAAAAAATTCATAATATCATTACCGCAACATTCTTCCAAAAACCAAGAGGTTCTTGTTTAATTTCACACCATCAATAAGACAGTGGATGTAAATAACTACAAATAAAATGCACATACACAAACAAACAAATAAGAATATATTTACAAATAAGTATCAAAGAACAACCCTTCTTAAATAAATAAGTGCACTATCATTTATGATACCCTTATTATCAATATAAGACAATGTACTGTACATCTGCCAGTTAAAATAACACAGTTTTCATTTAAAATACTCCTAAAAAGTTAGACACAACTCCCATTTTTTTTTAGTAGAGATTCAAAGGAATATACTGACTGTTTTTTTAAAATATAAAACACTTTTTCGCGTTTTCCTAAGCACTGACTAAGGCATTGCCACTGTCTGTTAGCTGTGTCTCATCACTGCCTGGGGTAAAATCCCGCCTGGGGTATGTGAGAAAGTTACCCGTAACTTGGGGTTAGGCAGTGTCTTTTTGTCGCGTACTCCGATTTCCTCCACCACTTACCACTCACATATGAGAGTGAAACACAAATTTGCTGTTGGCAATAACATCAATGCTGAAACTAAAAAACATGATGAAATTTGTCACCTGGTGGTCAAACAAAGATTAAAATTAAAAAGAAGATGCAACGGAGTGTCTTAGGATGTCTTGTTTGTTCATTTTGTGAGTACTGAGTACATTCAGCATTCTTCATTGCTCAGCGGTCACAACCACTATGAGAAAGGTTAGCCTACCACACAGCTCCTATTTGGAAAGAGAAGGGAGGGGGACGAGCTATGCAATTAGCAGTAACCCTTGGTGTACCAACCTGGTGTGGTCACTGCAACGACTGCGGTCATTAGAAAGCCCACCCCAGATCCAAGTGCAGTCACTGCAGTCGACCATAGGGCTGCGGGCACTTGTACCCCCAGGGTAGACAAGCCTTTGGGGCAGCTCACGGCATTGGGGACGGCCCCCTCCACTTCTCTCCCGTCTGTGGACACCTTCGGCTAGACACGCCTTTTGGGCAGCTCACCGCATTGGGGACTGCCCCCTCCACTTCTCTCCCGTCTGTGGACACCTTCGGCTAGACAAGCCTTTGGGGCAGCTCACCGCATTGGGGACTGCCCCCTCCACTTCTCTCCCGTCTGTGGACACCTTCGGCTAGACAAGCCTTTGGGGCAGCTCACCGCATTGGGGACTGCCCCCTCCACTTCTCTCCCGTCTGTGGACACCTTCGGCTAGACAAGCCTTTGGGGCAGCTCACCGCATTGGGGATTGCCCCCTCCACTTCTCTCCCGTCTGTGGACACCTTCGGCTAGACACACCTTTGGGGCAGCTCACCGCATTGGGGACTGCCCCCTCCACTTCTCTCCCGTCTGTGGACACCTTCGGCTAGACAAGCCTTTGGGGCAGCTCACCGCATTGGGGACTGCCCCCTCCACTTCTCTCCCGTCTGTGGACACCTTCGGCTAGACACGCCTTTTGGGCAGCTCACCGCATTGGGGACTGCCCCCTCCACTTCTCTCCCGTCTGTGGACACCTTCGGCTAGACAAGCCTTTGGGGCAGCTCACCGCATTGGGGATTGCCCCCTCCACTTCTCTCCCGTCTGTGGACACCTTCAGCTAGACAAGCCTTTGGGGCAGCTCACCGCATTGGGGATTGCCCCCTCCACTTCTCTCCCGTCTGTGGACACCTTCAGCTAGACAAGCCTTTGGGGCAGCTCACCGCATTGGGGACTGCCCCCTCCACTTCTCTCCCGTCTGTGGACACCTTCGGCTAGACAAGCCTTTGGGGCAGCTCACCGCATTGGGGATTGCCCCCTCCACTTCTCTCCCGTCTGTGGACACCTTCAGCTAGACAAGCCTTTGGGGCAGCTCACCGCATTGGGGACTGCCCCCTCCACTTCTCTCCCGTCTGTGGACACCTTCGGCTAGACAAGCCTTTGGGGCAGCTCACCGCATTGGGGATTGCCCCCTCCACTTCTCTCCCGTCTGTGGACACCTTCAGCTAGACAAGCCTTTGGGGCAGCTCACCGCATTGGGGACTGCCCCCTCCACTTCTCTCCCGTCTGTGGACACCTTCGGCTAGACAAGCCTTTGGGGCAGCTCACCGCATTGGGGACTGCCCCCTCCACTTCTCTCCCGTCTGTGGACACCTTCGGCTAGACAAGCCTTTGGGGCAGCTCACCGCATTGGGGACTGCCCCCTCCACTTCTCTCCCGTCTGTGGACACCTTCGGCTAGACACGCCTTTGGGGCAGCTCACCGCATTGGGGACTGCCGCCTCCACTTCTCTCCCGTCTGTGGACACCTTCGGCTAGACAAGCCTTTGGGGCAGCTCACCGCATTGGGGACTGCCCCCTCCACTTCTCTCCCGTCTGTGGACACCTTCGGCTAGACACGCCTTTGGGGCAGCTCACCACATTGGGGATTGCCCCCTCCACTTCTCTCCCGTCTGTGGACACCTTCGGCTAGACACGCCTTTGGGGCAGCTCACCGCATTGGGGACTGCCCCCTCCACTTCTCTCCCGTCTGTGGACACCTTCGGCTAGACACACCTTTGGGGCAGCTCACCGCATTGGGGATTGCCCCCTCCACTTCTCTCCCGTCTGTGGACACCTTCGGCTAGACCCTCTTGGTTATCTGTTCGGGGGGGAGTAGACCTGATTGGGGGACATGGACGAGAACATACCATGCAGGCAGTGGGAATATCGTGGAGAGCCTACCAGGCAGGAGGGTCATATCGCCTTCCCCCTCTTCTGGGGAAGAGTTCAGAACTCTTCCCAAGAAGATAGATAGCATAGATAGAGGCATAGGGTTGCCCGCAGCCTAGGGATCCACCTTTCCCACAGCCTGCTCCCCAGGTTGCCTCGGGACCAACCTTTGACATCTCTTCATTGATCGCAGCCCTGCAGGAAGTGTCCCACCCCCCCCCCCCCCCCCCCCCCCCCCCCCCCCCTCTACCTCTCTCTGACGTAGTTGGTTTAAAATCTACTGGCTATCTCCCAGATCCTGATGGCCCTGTCAGAGAACCAAAAGAAATTGGCGGAGGAACTGATGGGACCAGTTCTCGATCCAGTCTAAGGGAGAGGAGGAAGCGGAGAGGGAGGATGTGGAGAGGTTTGACCCTCTCGGAATCCACCCTGTCGAGGCCAGGTAAGCCCTGGACCACAAACTCCTTGGGAGCAAATTGCCTGTCCCCGCTGTCACTTGGGCCAGTCCCGGGCAGTGCTAACCCCGGCGACCCCCTGGATGTCCTCTGGGAGTGCTGGCCCAACGGTCCCACACCATCCAGACCTCACAAGGCGACCCCCTGGATGTCCTCTGGGAGTGCTGGCCCAACGCTCCCACACCATCCAGACCTCACAAGGCGACCCCCAGGATGTCCTCTGGGAGTGCTGGCCCAACGCTCCCACACCATCCAGACCTCACAAGGCGACCCCCTGGATGTCCTCTGGGAGTGCTGGCCCAACGGTCCCACACCATCCAGACCTCACAAGGCAACCCCCTGGATGTCCTCTGGGAGTGCTGGCCCAACGCTCCCACACCATCCAGACCTCACAAGGCGACCCCCTGGATGTCCTCTGGGAGTGCTGGCCCAACGCTCCCACACCATCCAGACCTCACAAGGCGACCCCCAGGATGTCCTCTGGGAGTGCTGGCCCAACGCTCCCACACCATCCAGACCTCACAAGGCGACCCCCTGGATGTCCTCTGGGAGTGCTGGCCCAACGCTCCCACACCATCCAGACCTCACAAGGCGACCCCCTGGATGTCCTCTGGGAGTGCTGGCCCAACGCTCCCACACCATCCAGACCTCACAAGGCGACCCCCAGGATGTCCTCTGGGAGTGCTGGCCCAACGCTCCCACACCATCCAGACCTCACAAGGCGACCCCCTGGATGTCCTCTGGGAGTGCTGGCCCAACGCTCCCACACCATCCAGACCTCACAAGGCGACCCCCTGGATGTCCTCTGGGAGTGCTGGCCCAACGCTCCCACACCATCCAGACCTCACAAGGCGACCCCCTGGATGTCCTCTGGGAGTGCTGGCCCAACGCTCCCACACCATCCAGACCTCACAAGGCGACCCCCTGGATGTCCTCTGGGAGTGCTGGCCCAACGCTCCCACACCATCCAGACCTCACAAGGCGACCCCCTGGATGTCCTCTGGGAGTGCTGGCCCAACGCTCCCACACCATCCAGACCTCACAAGGCGACCCCCTGGATGTCCTCTGGGAGTGCTGGCCCAACGCTCCCACACCATCCAGACCTCACAAGGCGACCCCCTGGATGTCCTCTGGGAGTGCTGGCCCAACGCTCCCACACCATCCAGACCTCACAAGGCGACCCCCTGGATGTCCTCTGGGAGTGCTGGCCCAACGCTCCCACACCATCCAGACCTCACAAGGCGACCCCCTGGATGTCCTCTGGGAGTGCTGGCCCAACGCTCCCACACCATCCAGACCTCACAAGATCATGGAGGGAGTCTTGGGAGGCTCCTGAGTTCAGTCATGCCAGTATAGATAAAGTATATGCCCAATTCCCATGAACAACACCAAAAAAGTAACCAGTTTTCTTCCCTTTTTTAATGTGTATATTCCTAAAATGACCACCAGGGGGGCAATTCTACCAAGATCTTAGTTTCATCATTGATATTTTTGCCAGTAGCATATTTGTGTGAAATTTCACTCTCATATGTGAATGGTATCAAATTGCATCAAGCAACCATATGAAATCTGCCTAATCCGACCATTTTTGGATGTTTTTGACTTGTTAGCCAACTTCCATGGGAAGCTTTCTAAAATAAAACTGCATTTTTAAAATTTGCTCAAAATATGGCCACTAGGGGTCACTATCAGTACTGTATATGATGTGGCATTGAGAAGCAATGCATGAAGCGTATTTGAGTAAAGTGTGGTGCCTTTGCTGTTGAACATAAAGATTTTATGAGTGAATCCCAAAAATCTCACATTTTTAGTCATTTTTGAGTAAAGATGGTGATGGTGTTGAACCCATAAGATTCAATGTCAACATACTTAACCTTAGATAGAACCCCAAAATACATAAAATACACTGGTCTGGTATAAATAGAGTCTGGGGGGGGGGGGGGGGGGGGGGGGGCACTCATACCCCTCTAATCCCACAGACTATTTAGCCTAGTACGGCAGTAAAATGGCATGTTTAAAATTCCACTCATATTTCTTTTAAATTAACTCTAAACATACTAAGGTTAGTTGTAGGTACCGCACAATATTAAGCATTGAATAGTGTCAAAGTTTGAAAGGAGCAATCAACTTATTTTAAGAAAGGGCATCTGGCTCATTATTTTGAGGGATTAGATTGTACTGCCCCTGTAATATCTATTATCACACTTCACATGGATTACACTTAGTACAAATCTGTGGTTGTCACATTTTTGAGTCAGTTCTATATATAACACATCTAGTGAAATATTGATACAAGTTTTCTGTGCATCTGGATTGTTTATATCACTGTATTCTTATCCCTTAACCCATTCATGCCTGTAGTGGCCAAAACTCTCCTGACTATTTTCATAATATTTCTTTGAACACATTTTTTCATAAAACATTCAATGATGAAAAGTTTATCAAAATGCAATGCACAACTCTCTTCCAAATAGTTTGTGAATTTCACCTTAATTCCAAATTTATTTTCAAAAGAATCTTAAGTACAGATAGCATTTGTCAAAGATGTGTTCAGGCATGGATGGGTTAAAGAGATACAGTGCCATCTCTTTGGGACTGGTCTGTGAGGACAGGTAGCCTCCTCTGAGTGCTCTGTTGAGAGGGGTGGACTGTATCTTTCACCCCGACTAGAAATTTGCACCTTTGAAATTTTTGTGGTACAATACAATATCAATATTTCCTTAACGAAACCCTATCTTAATGATATTTCAACGATAATTCCTTCCCCGCCAGACACTTAATTTTGTTAGATTTTGAAATTTCGACTTCAATAGCAAACTGCCTTTGTGTGGAGATGTCCAAGTAGCAGTTAAGTCAGGTTTATATCGTTTAGCAATATCGGTATAACAGACCTCAAATGATACCATATTTTTTCCAATTTGATATTGATATTTGGTATCGTATAGAGTTCTGGTACCAATCCCTACTCTCATAGCTGTATGTAATCATTTCTATGAGCTTCAACTCCACCAAAAGAATTTTATACAGGTCTTTAAGACATGTACATTCAGTCTTAATTTCTACTATGAAATTTCACATATAGAATTTATATAGACAGGTAGTGTAGCAGGCCAGGAGTTGGAAAGAGAGGTAGATACACATACACACATCAGAGGAGTAGTGATAAATATTAGTCTATAACTGTAATGAGTTATTTGTGACAGTGCATGCTAAAATCAAAACACCATATATTTCAAAACCAAACTTTTTGACAATACATTCATTTTCAAGCAGTTTCAGCCAGCAATTCAAACCCTGTATCAAGATGTATAGACACCAGAGGCTCCCTATTAATAGAACCTTTTACAGACTCCTCGTGCTGAATTAGACTTAAATGCTAGGAAATAAACCATAGTGGAAAGCCAATTAATGTTACACTAAAGAGGAAATTAAGGATATTTTCTCTCTATTTTCAGCTCGACAAAGTTATTCAACACAGAAACTTGATTGATGTAGAAGGACGGACTTTGGGGCTGCACATACATGTCCGTTCTAGTGTTTAGAACAATCCAGCCCTTCGTGAACAAATGTGGACATATGGTGGCAATGACACATGTCTCTCATTTTTATCAACTTTCATTTAGGGAAAATCGTCAGTGAGATCTAAAAGTGAGATGTGAAAATATTGCTAGTGTAGCTTGTTACATAGCAGCTAGCCTTGATTATGAGGATTGGTCACATATGTGATAGTGCCCCAGTTATGACAAACAATAAACAGTTAAGCCAAAAAATCAACTACGACCCTATCAGTGAAATACATGTGATCCTTATAACCTATCAGTATAACCTGCACTTTTTTTTATCTACTGATAAAAAAGCAATTGATTGAAAACATTCAATTAGATCAGAATTAACTTGATTAGTTTTATTCAACAAGTAGCTTTGATAATTTGTATTAAATTAAAGTTTTTAAAAAGTACATTGATAACTTACTTCTTAACCAGGTCATCTGTCCACTGATTTATATTCTATTTGCAAAGAGAAGCAGCAGCATTGGGCCTAAATAATTATGTAAGGTCCCAAAAGTCACTTTTATAAAATCTTCTAAAAATGCAAGTGAAGCATGCATTTCCCTGGACTAAAATCGACAAAAACACAAGTAAAACCTGAGGATCCAACATGAAGACTATATGTGGTAGGCTGCCGGGGTCCTAAGATTCAATTGTTAGGAGCCATGTGATATTGGAAGAAGCAAAGGCCCCTAAGATGGCCTTATTGTCGAACCTTGTTTATGTGACCAGTGAAGTTCATACATAGTAGTAAATAGATACAATTCTTATTGGTCTAGTAGACAGGCACACCTCCAGCTAAGAACATTTTATATTAGCTATTTGTGAGAATGAACCTAATCGTGATGCTTATAAACAACAATTTGTTCAGTTTGACGCAGTGATTTAAAACTGATGACCAAGCGTTCATCCTCTAGCTTAAAATACAAAAGATACCTCTATAATTGCACTGACCATTGCAGGTGTGTTCTTCAACTTACAACCTAAAATAATGTAAGTTTCATTAAATCTATATCCCATAAGTATTTCTCCCCCAATCCTCTTTGTAGGCAGGTTGTTTAGCTGATCCTGATTATCATTGTGGCTACTAACCCATCCTATAGCAACCAAAACCGCCTGATTTTGACTGATATCTCTCAAACAAAAGATATAATAGTATTTGGAAAATATCTCAAGGAGAGTTGTTCATCAGAATTCTTTCTACAACTCTCCTTCATGTTTTTTGAAATTATGCTTCTTTCCAATGTTATTTTGAGAAGCTTGAGAGGTCCAGATGACACTTGTCAAGTACATCTCTAGACATGAATGGGTTAAGACCCTAACAGGACAAGCATATTTCAGATGAGCTGTAGTAGATACATGTACAATTGAGGTACAAGTGTAGATGGTGCTACTTTCAGGTGGATACATAAAGACCATTCATGCTTAGCTGCTGTCTTGAAATGGGTCGTGTGGATCTATGGCAGTTTCAAAAATAACATAATATTTCAAGGCGGGTGATTGGTTGGGATCTGATCAAAATTCATCCCTCAAATATTTTTTCTGAAGAGGCTATTAAAAGGAAAATTTTACCAAAATGATTATAAATGAAAGTTTTGGCTGAAACAAGCACGAATGGGACAAACAATTAACTTCTCTTTGACTAAAATGAATTTCTGTCTGCAGAAACACCCCTCGAGGTTCTAAGTGGTGGAATATTGAATACTAGGATTATGAGTGTAACTATAGCTTAGGAAGATATGTATGTTTAGTGAATTTCCTTTAATATAAAACTATCCTCATTTAGATATTTTTTGTAATAATTCTTCATTATCATGATGTTTCTGAAAAAGGAATAGTGAAACCTGAGATGTGAATGCCAAAAGTCTCATATTAGGAAATCAGAGGTTATCCACAATGCATTATGACAAATTGGGATTACGAAAATGTGTCTATAATAAGAGGATAACAGGGGATGACATTTCAGAGATGACATTTCTGTGATCTGACTAGTAGCGACTGCTACTACTCAGATCCCCACACATTGACTTCAGATTTCAGGCTAGGGGCCCATAAAAGTATTTTGATAAATTTAGTGGTCAAAAACAGGATTTCTATATTATTATATATACTATTTCGGGCCCCTAGCCTGAAATTTCTAGGAGCCCACAGTAAAATCTAGGGGCATATGCCCTTGGGCCCTGGGAAAGTCGAACCCTGAGTCGCCTAGTAGTTTCAATGCTTGGCTCCCAAGCGTGAGTGTTCGCAGGTTCAAATCTCCGCTGGATCCCAATGAGTTGCGATAAGATCTGAGCATTCCTTCCTTCCTTTACCTTAACCCTTGCAAGACCATATTGTAATTTTACCCACAAATCCCTGATGCCAAATTGTAATGGGGAATAGGCCAAAATCAAGTGCCAGGTTGTTAATGTTTGACAATCTTAAAAAACAAAAATTTGTTTACCACAGTCATGTGATATATCAAAATGAACCTCAAATCGTTGAAAATGATGGCCAATTAATCTAGGAGAACAACACATTAGGGTTAGATATTGCTCAGAGTACAGCGAACCTCTTATTATGAACACCCTGGAGATGTGAAAACCTCTTAATGTGTACACCATTTCCCGGTCCCATTTGTAACTTTTACATTATGAAAAGACCTCTGAGATGTGAACACCCCCTAATGTGAATGCATTTGACCTGGTCCCAAGGTGTTCACATCTCCGAGGTTTTACAGAATTACTTTCTTATCAATATATGTTCATATATGTCAGATCACGTGTACATTCCAGACTTGAGTGATGTCAAGGCAGCAGCAATACTGATGTGGCTAATCTTGTGCAGGTGCCGGCGTGAAACAGTTGGGCAGCTTCCAGGATCTTGAGCCACCATGTACTCGTAGAGCTAACCACTGCTCCATGTGCGGATTCTGATAGTTGTGCATGTCAAGGTCATTGGCTTGAAGATCATCGCAATCCTCACTTCCAGTGTCACTGCTGCCGCTGTAGGGGGTCGAGCCACTGGCAATACTGCCTGGGAGATCTGTGGCCACACTGTAGTCTGTGCCTGAAATCAGCCACAAAGAGACTTATTATAAAGGCCTATAAGAAATGTTAACATTTGGAGTGGTTTAAATACAAGGGAGCCACTAGCAACAGTCCTAGGGATGTGTGTGCCTGAAAACAGTTAGTAAATTTATTCTAATTACAGACTCCAGAAACTTTATCATCTGTATTGGCTTCAAGTACACGGGAAAACATTTTCTGTGGCGTTGTGAGTGCATTTGGCTATAAATGAATATGTAGAAGGTTATTCATTCAGAGTCATACTTGCTACATACATTCAGTTATATTATACAAATATGGCACTTGGGTGAGTGCAATATCAATTTTCAGAGTGCAATAAAAATTGATATTACACGAAACCAAAGTGCCATATTTGTTTTATTATATGCCTACTGCTCATTCAAATTAAATACTTTACTAATTTAAAGAATTATGAAAATGCAAATATTATTGATATGTTTTTCCATTACCAGGTTTTACCAGAAACCATTGGGTTATTGTAAATTTCTAATCTGTAATATATTCTTGTGTTAATTCAGTAATAGCGCAATCAATATACTATAAATACCTGAAAGAGTCACATGCATTAGTTTCAGAAATGTCATGATTAATCTATTTAATCTAAAAATGTGTTTTCCTAATTCCCTTCTTATAATCATGATTTTACAAGAAGCCCAAATTCTTCTGAGTTCCTTGTCTCAATTCACCTCTGTTGGGTCCTTTTTCCAGAGCTCAAGTTGAGAATTGAGCACATGAATCTGACAGCTCTGAGTCTGAGTGTTGGAAAGTGATATTGCACCCCAATATCACTTTTGTAAGGTGGTCATGTGACCATGATCTGACCAATCACAGCAGAGAATGAGCAGTAGGCATATAATAATATACAAATATGGCACTTGGGTGAGTGCAATATCAATTTTTATTGCACTCAGAAAAATGATATTGCACGAGGCGCTTGCGCCGAGTGCAATATCATTTTTCAGAGTGCAATAAAAATTGATATTGACACGAAACCAAAGTGCCATATTTGTTTTATTATATGCCTACTGCTCATTCAAATAAAATACTTAACGAATCTAAAGAATTATGCACCCCAATATCAATTTTGTAAGGTGGTCATGTGACCATGATCTGACCAATCACAGCAGAGAATGAGCAGTAGGCATATAATGAAATACTATATTATATGATCTAATCTTCATCTTCTGAAATTTCTTTTTCCACTTCTTTTTTTATTATTGAAGAGTCTGATAAAAGAACAATGTAAAAATCATAATTTGTCAATTTTAGACAGTTTTCAATTCAGTTGAATCATAAAACGCTCTAAAAAATTCTCACCATCATTGGCGACCTTATTGGTGTTGTTCTTGCCTGCAGCGAGCTGGTGGCGTTTCTTGGGCTGCCTCTTGAGTAGCTCCACAGCCGCCAACAGGTACTTGAAGATGTCCAAGGCCAGGATACTCTGCTTCACCTCTTCGTTAGCAATAAACCCCTCCAGCCAGGTACGCACAAAGGCAAAGTCCAGCTGCAGCTGATGAGCTCCATACAGACTACAAGGACAGACAACATGTTATAATCAACTACAAGGATGGACAATGATTTGTAATCAACTACAAATATGGTTAACAATTTATCATAAACTACAAGGATGGATATCAATTAATCAGTACCGGCATGATTTTAAGAGCAGAAATATTGCACAATGAATTTCCTTCTGACACTATTTTGTGCATAACAGTATGCAAACACATGAGCAAACACACACCAGAAATAACATAAAGTAAGAAACCATTTTCCCACTAAAAGATGCTAACAAGACAGCTGTTACAGCTTAACATTGAACAAAGGCTGATATCAAACTACTGTTGAGGTATTTCATCATTAAGATATTGATATCATATCAGATAGGAACTTGAAGAGCCTAATAGTACAAAGGTACCATTCTGACTATGAATGTTTCACATCTTTTTATCTGTCGTCTATCTTTCTAAACAGCCCATTACACCTTAGGCAGTGTACAGGATCCCTACTAAAACGTTGGAAATTAAATTGCTTTTACTATTGGTAAGTGTTTTGCTTGCTCCAAGGCCCGATATTTTAAAGATTGTTTACCAGTAGTTTAAACTAATCCACAGAATAATATCCATTTAACCCACTGTTGAGGTGCATGAATGCGGCGTAAGCAAGACAGTAGGTGAATGTTATCCTAGGTATAGAGGACATATTGCAAGAAGCTGGTTTAGCCTAAACTGTGGGGTAAATGCACCAAATCAGCCGCTTTTGCTAAACGTACCAAGGGGTAGGTTTAGTGGGTAGTATAGTGTCTTGCTCACCATGAAACAGCCGTTGCAAACATTATTCATGAGAGGTAACTTAACCTTTTGGTACTTAAAAGATATTTATAAATGTGGAAAATAGTATATATCATTACGTAAAAATTTTTCCAAATCCAGTTGAAATATAGTCCTTGTGTTATGCTAATTAAATTAAGAAAAAGGATACGGGTGTCCCCATGCTCATTTGTTTTGTTGGAGCTTATCTATAACAAAAAACTTCTCAATTTTGGGGATAAACATTAAGTACAAAATATGACTAAATTTAAGCCAAAAGTTACATAAACAACATTCTTTGGACATATTAAATTGATAAAGTGCCATTCTGCATGTACACTATGGTGCATTTCAAATGTGAGTCTAGGTGTCGTTCTCTTACATTATTTCTTATTTCAAAGATATCACTATAAAAAGCCTTGAAAAGGACAAAGGACTTTTTTGAAGCTAGAAGCAGGCCTTAGGATTGACCCAAGTCACCCTTTGCTTCAAAGAGCAGTTACAGGTTTCAGTTCCTCCCCTAGCCATCAGGGGCCATGTTTGGATGCCATACCTTGTGGAGATAATTAAATGTGCAACAGTTAGCATTCCTTCATATATAATGTGCCATTTATTAAAACACAGAAAAGCATAGTGGCTAGGATAATTTGATGCCCTGGACGTGGCTAAAATTAAGCAACACACTTCTCTGCACCCTGCAAAACCAGTTGTGGAGAGGTTATCCAATGAATTGTTATTGTTCCTTTTATGCAGGCCATTTCTTCTAAGCCAGAGACAGTCAAATTATAAACCTGCTCCTCGTCGGCTAAACCATGCTCAACTTAGATTTACTTAATAATATCGGGCAAAAAGGTTTAAGCAAGCGGTGGACTCATATCAAACACCATTGCAAAATCCTTTGTAATGAGGTTGGTTTAGTAAGATGTTCTAACTTAAAACCGGAGTACTTTAATCACCGCCTAACCCAAAGTCAAGATAGAGGCTAAATATGGCAGAGAAAGCGATGACAAACAAAACATTCCAAATTCCTTACCTAAATCTTATCTTTTCCTTGAGTATGAGCTGTGTCCAGGCCCCGCACATAGCTTGGACTGCCATGGAGATGGCGCTCAACTGGGCAGCCGTCTTCAGCTTGCTCACGCCCTCCACGATAGGCTCCAGGATGGCATCCAGCACCTGCTCTGCATACTGGTTAGGCTCAGTTGGCCACTCTACAATATAAAACATCTCATTACTATATATATATATATATATATATATATATATATATATATATATATATATATACATATATATATATATATATATATATATATATATATATATATATATATATATATATATATATATATATATATATATATATATATATATATATATATATATATATATATATATATATATATATATAGTATAGTATAGTATAAGTATATATATGGCTCTGCCCACAACGTGCTCCAGGATGGCATCCAGCACCTGCTCTGCATACTGGTTAGGCTCAGTTGGCCACTCTACAATATACAACTTATAACTAGTGCACGTTAAAGGTTAGTGAATTGCTTATTAGCCAATTTCATAATTTTTTACTATTCAAAATAAAGCTGAAAATTGATTATTTTGGAATGGAAAAGGTCACCCACTTATGCTCAAGCAGCCACTCTACAACATACATCAACTCAGAACTAGAGAGTGAAAAAAATCAAATACATAATGAGCAATACTTTCAATTAGGCTATTAAAGTTTTGACCTTGCAGAAGGCAGATGAGTACTGAGCACCGAAGTTGATGACTCAACATAGTTACAGACAAATACAGACCGTACCTTACATAATGCACACCTACTATTCAAGGATAATATGTTTATGCAGGGTTTGACAATTAGATTTCAGACTAGGGTCCCGAAAAGGTCATTTGATAAATCAAGTGGTTAAAACACTTTGGGTCATTTATAAATGGCATTCGTGGTGATCATTTATTTATATCGTTCTAGTGTAGGTTGTGCCATGTAAATAGTGGGGCGCCATGTTGGAATTTCAATTTGCGTCGGAGTGATTGAGCGCTCCATAAGTTTCAGTCAAAATGGACAGGTAAGTGTTCGATATTTATTTTGATACCTTGCGAACATATTCATAAGTTACCAAGGCATCATATTATAGTGGTTTTGTGTCTTTATTCCATATATTTTCGTTAGTTCAAGTGTTGAAAGAAAGAAAATTCAATGAAAAGTCAAACAAATATTAATGGATCGTAATATTAGCAAATCGGACCCACTTGTTAAAGTCGCTAATATCAATTCCATATTAATATTAATACCTTTACAGTATTTGACATTGAGTAAGACTACAGGGAAGATCAAGATTGCATCTACGCACCTTGATCACTTTTCTTGCGCCAAATCTTCCCTAGTGGCATTGCACTCTGAAAGTAGTCCATGGCTAAACAGCTGCAGTTGTGTGTGAAGAGTTTCATGGCTGAGCCGCTAAGCGTCTGCCCCTGTGAGCCCAGCTCCTCAAGCTGCAGGCAGCACGCCGCCATCTTCTTCTGTGACTGCAGCTCCACAGGGTTACCCGTGGCGCCACCTACATCCAAACTCTCAGCCAGATGAAGCGCTCTCTTTGTTTCATCAGTAAGAATCTATATTTCAAATGAAAGGTGAATGAGGAGGATGCTTGGAGAGATGTTGCTCTTTATATGTGGAAGGGGGAGGGAGGGGATTGGTTTTTACATTGCATTCAATGTTCAGCTTAGGTCAAATTGCGACGAGATAGAAACCTGTAACTGGGAAGAAGTTCCCTCCTCTTTATGAACAGTTCCAAGGAGTCTTTCAGTTGCAGAAGCCCTCCACAATGCTTCCCATTTTTGTAGTGACCAGGCCAATCTCCTTGTAGACTCCAATCTCCAACCTAACGCTTAGGAGCCAGAAATTGCAACCACTAGGCCACAGTGGATCCCTCATTTCTTTTGAAATGATCATTTAAAAAAAAGCTAGAATGTCAGTATTTGCCCGCAAATACAAATGTCACCCACGCTGCGATAATGAAAAGTTAGCAAGCAGGTCCGCACTACAGCCACATGCAGCCATGACCCAAATGCACTACTGAGCAAGGCACACTCAAATGTACAGTGAGGAAGGTGGATTTCTATTTAAAGCTCCACTACCCAGCCCATTACCTTGAAAAAAATTAAAACCAAAACCTAATTGCTTCATGTAATTGCCACAAAAAAGATCACTGAAAATTTGAAAAGATTTCATTGATTGGTTTTTGAGATATGTTGCAGACAAGTCCCGACACGGACGTTGACGGAAACTGTCTCTCTCCCCTAATAAGGGATCATACATGGCTACCTATGGCTTCAACAAAACTAAATTGATATCTTATCAAAAGGTAAAATTTCTAATTTGCAGTATCATATACAATCAACATTTGCTCCATATCAGAAGTGAATAATGTAGGAAACTTTGAATTTGTATGAATGAACATTTGTGTTCTGCATTTCAAAGCTGTTTGCTCAGCTAAATAATTCCCATAAGATAAAAAAAAAACTAGTGGGTAAATTTTTGTTTCATTTTCATTTCAAAGTTTAGCTTTCCATGCATTCTTCATAACTCAAACATTGCAAAATTAAACCTGCTGCAATATATGCTAAGTGTAGGGAATACGCGAAGGCCTACCTTGAGGTCACTCTGTGTGACCAGTAGAAACGCACCCACATTCCATGCAGCCAGAAACTGGTGAGCCTTTCCATGGCTCCATCTATTGGCTAGGTCACAAGTGAGCACTAGTCTCTGTAGGGAGGGTAATAGCAGGCTGCCAGAGGAGGAAGGTCCACCTATGATACCATTAGAACCTGCAATGGAAAGGCAGAGGGAAGATGACAAAAACCATTCAAGATGACTGAATATCTGACATACGGACACCTGCAACATGTCTACTCAAACCTGATTAATAATTAATTTTGGGATGAGTTTAATGGTATTTGAAGACAGGCAGCCTTAGCCATCAGGTGCAATCAGGCTCTTACCTGGCTCACCTGAGTGTGCAGCTTGACTGTCTGTTGCCTCCTGGTGGGAAGACAGGACACTAAAGAGAGATATGTAGGTACCTCAGAGAGACTCACCTGAGTGTGCAGCTTGACTCTCTGTTGCCTCCTGGTGGGGAGACAGGACACTAAAGAGAGGTATGTAGGTACCTCAGAGAGACTCACCTGAGTGTGCAGCTTGACTCTCTGCTGCCTCCTGGTGGGAAGACAGGACACTAAAGAGAGGAATGTAGGTACCTCAGAGAGACTCACCTGAGTGTGCAGCTTGACTCTCTGTTGCCTCCTGGTGGGAAGATAGGACACTAAAGAGAGGTCTGTAGGTACCTCAGAGAGACTCACCTGAGTGTGCAGCTTGACTCTCTGTTGCCTCCTGGTGGGAAGATAGGACACTAAAGAGAGGTATGTAGGTACCTCAGAGAGACTCACCTGAGTGTGCAGCTTGACTCTCTGTTGCCTCCTGGTGGGAAGATAGGACACTAAAGAGAGGTCTGTAGGTACCTCAGAGAGACTCACCTGAGTGTGCAGCTTGACTCTCTGTTGCCTCCTGGTGGGAAGATAGGACACTAAAGAGAGGTATGTAGGTACCTCAGAGAGACTCACCTGAGTGTGCAGCTTGACTCTCTGTTGCCTCCTGGTGGGAAGACAGGACACTAAAGAGAGGTATGTAGGTACCTCAGAGAGACTCACCTGAGTGTGCAGCTTGACTCTCTGTTGCCTCCTGGTGGGAAGATAGGACACTAAAGAGAGGTATGTAGGTACCTCAGAGGAACTCACATAAGTGTGCAGCTTGACTGTCTGTTGCCTCCTGGTGGGGAGACAGGACACTAAAGAGAGGTATGTAGGTACCTCAGAGAGACTCACCTGAGTGTGCAGCTTGACTCTCTGTTGCCTCCTGGTGGGGAGACAGGACACTAAAGAGAGGTATGTAGGTACCTCAGAGAGACTCACATGAGTGTGCAGCTTGACTCTCTGTTGCCTCCTGGTGGGGAGACAGGACACTAAAGAGAGGTATGTAGGTACCTCAGAGAGACTCACCTGAGTGTGCAGATTGACTCTCTGTTGCCTCCTGGTGGGAAGATAGGACACTAAAGAGAGGTATGTAGGTACCTCAGAGAGACTCACCTGAGTGTGCAGCTTGACTCTCTGTTGCCTCATGGTGGGGAGACAGGACACTAAAGAGAGGTATGTAGGTACCTCAGAGAGACTCACCTGAGTGTGCAGCTTGCCTCTCTGTTGCCTCCTGGTGGGGAGACAGGACACTAAAGAGAGGTATGTAGGTACCTCAGAGAGACTCACCTGAGTGTGCAGATTGACTCTCTGTTGCCTCCTGGTGGGAAGATAGGACACTAAAGAGAGGTATGTAGGTACCTCAGAGAGACTCACCTGAGTGTGCAGCTTGACTCTCTGTTGCCTCATGGTGGGGAGACAGGACACTAAAGAGAGGTATGTAGGTACCTCAGAGAGACTCACCTGAGTGTGCAGCTTGACTCTCTGTTGCCTCCTGGTGGGGAGACAGGACACTAAAGAGAGGTATGTAGGTACCTCAGAGAGACTCACCTGACTGTGCAGCTTGACTCTCTGCTGCCTCCTGGTGGGGAGACAGGACACTAAAGAGAGGTATGTAGGTACCTCAGAGAGACTCACCTGAGTGTGCAGCTTGCCTCTCTGTTCCCTCCTGGTGGGGAGACAGGACACTAAAGAGAGGTATGTAGGTACCTCAGAGAGACTCACCTGAGTGTGCAGCTTGACTCTCTGTTGCCTCCTGGTGGGGAGACAGGACACTAAAGAGAGATATGTAGGTACCTCAGAGAGACTCACCTGAGTGTGCAGCTTGACTCTCTGTTGCCTCCTGGTGGGGAGATAGGACACTAAAGAGAGGTATGTAGGTACCTCAGAGAGACTCACCTGAGTGTGCAACTTGCCTCTCTGTTGCCTCCTGGTGGGGAGACAGGACACTAAAGAGAGGTATGTAGGTACCTCAGAGAGACTCACCTGAGTGTGCAGCTTGACTCTCTGTTGCCTCCTGGTGGGGAGACAGGACACTAAAGAGAGGTATGTAGGTACCTCAGAGAGACTCACCTGAGTGTGCAGCTTGACTGTCTGTTGCCTCCTGGTGGGGAGACAGGACACTAAAGAGAGGTATGTAGGTACCTCAGAGAGACTCACCTGAGTGTGCAGCTTGACTTTCTGTTGCCTCCTGGTGGGGAGACAGGACACTAAAGAGAGGTCTGTAGGTACCTCAGAGGAACTCACCCGGGTGTGCAGCTTGCCTCTCTGCTGCCTCCTGGTGGGAAGATAGGACACTAAAGAGGGGGCTGAAGGTATCCCTGAGTAGCTTGGCAGTGGTGGTACTGAAGTCATTGTCAGCAAGGGGTGTCGGGTGACACTTGTCCTTCTCAGACCAAGCATATGCAGCACACAGAGCTAGCCAGAAAAATATCAAAAAGGAAAATTGTTTGAATATTTCAAGTTCTCAGTAATTCTTTTGGCCTTTAAGCCCTAAATCATACCAAACTCCAGAATTTAGAAGAAGACCTGTACAATATGTCTTATGGACAGACAGTTTCATGAAAACCTCCTTTCAAGATAGGCAACAGGAAGAATTTACACTTCAACTTTCTGTGAATAATAAAAAAAAAAATCCTTACAAACCATCTTTCTAAGACATGGATAAAGTGTATGTTTCCCTTATTGCCACAATATGCTATATGTAGTTGGTAAAAGCAAAGGGCGAGTTCATCAGCCTTTGCTGTAAGGATTTGACAGGCAGCAACATAAGTACTAGCCCGCTTGCCCCGGCAAGTGAATTTAAAAAAAAAGGGCTTTCAGGCAAGTAGATTTTAGTTTTCACTTGCCCGAATAGGCAAGCTGATTTTTTGAACACTAAACACATATTTTTTATCGTGAATGGCCCAAATACCCAGGAATATTCAAGAAATTCAACAAAACTGAAAAGAAATCTATCTAGCATATATTACTACTTTTTTCGGGCAAGTCAAAAATAATTTCGGGCAAGTCAAAACCATTAACTACTTGCCCGGCATGGCAAGTTAGTTCTGAAAATTATGTTGGTGCCTGTTTGAAAAAGCTGAGTGGCTAAATCTGGACAGGCAGAATTATCTGAATGATGTGTTGGACAGGTATTTTTTAAATCCTGGCTAACACCCTGTTTGAAAATATCAAAAAGAGACATGTTTATCAGAAACAACTATACAATTATTTTTGAAAGTAGCAATGCCTACAAATGCCACTTTTCTATGGAAACTCATACTGCTAGGGAAGACTACTGAAAGTGTTTCTTCTCGTTTCAGCGACAAAAGTACTCTGTACATATCAATTGTATTAGGTTTGTTTGCACTCAGAAGAACATATACCTGAGATTATCATAAAACAATACACTAATTATTGTGTCCATATGAAGTCAGGAATGTGCACTTTTATGGCCAATATAGTGAATCAATGATAGTTGGCACAGAGGTCCCTCTATGATCAATACAGTGATTGCTGTATGAGCGCCCAATGTTGCAATGCAGCTGTTGAACAAAGCCTAATTCCCCAAATACCACCAAACTAATACTCACATAGCTGATCACCAAGGCAACTCAGCTGATTGATGGATTTGCTTCAGCCCTCAGGATATATAGGAGAAGGTGAAATCCTTATTCAGGTGTATGAACTCAACCCTGGGGTACAGAGACCTAAGCTATTTGACATGAGTGTGAGATCTTAATTATGTTCGAAATTGATTCATCGTACCATTATTTTTCTCACCTTTCAAAATTTTACCCTTAAACCTTTCAGTGTTTTGCATGAAAAGGTGACTTAAAGGTTCGATCTTGACATCAACCCTTTTATAATGAACCCCTAATCATACTACTGGTGGAAATGATATTTCTGAGTAAGTTGCATAACTGGTACATGTATACTCCATAAATTATGAAAAAGCTAAGCTAAGCCTTCACAACAAGTTTGATTATCTTATAAAAGAACAGAAAGTGAAAAAAAAAACCACTTATCAGATGAAAGTTACTGCCAGATATCAGCTTTATTTATTCATCTAACTCTTCCATTCCAAATAAAGATGTGTGACTAGAGCCTATGTGGCAAGTTACAAGTGTGCATTTCTTACCTGTATCCCATGCTGACCAGGCACACTCTGCCTCCAGGCTCCTTGCAACCCTCAACAGCGGCTCAACTGCCTCTCCTGGAAATAAGTCTGAAAATATACAATACAAACAAAAATTAGCACCTACTACCGTGCCAATGTCCCAAGAAAAAATAGTACTTTAGTGGAGGATGTGTAAATAGGCAAATAGAAATATTGGATACATGAAATGTTGTCTCAGTTGCAAAGACTTATAAGGTAACGTTCCCCTGGCCACTGATGTGAGGTGTACACCATATGACATGATTACCGATTATGGCTCACGACTCAAAAGGTACCGTAAATTCTCGCAAATCTCGGACAGTTTTTATTAATTATGATTTTTGTTGGCTGATGGTGGCTGAAATTTTTCAAAAATAGCGATCAAAGCTCAGACACTGGCCGAAATTCGCCGAAATTATCAATTGAAACGAAAGCTTGATGGAAAATCGATCGCTAACTTTGTAACCAATTTTCCACCACAAAATCATTATTGTCCACCTACCTAACTTGTCATTCCTCTGCTATATATACTTGTAAAGTAACTTGCCTCCCTTGTATGTTGTTTACTTGTTTATTCTTGCTGCCGCACGCCAATTACGCATTGAATTATACTTGTTGACAATTCTTATTTCGAAATGGCGCTACCCAAGCTGTATTCCACTCTCCACGCAGAAATACGATACCTACATCCGGTTTCGCACCGATCCCCTATTGGCAGATATGGGCACTAGAAATGATCGTTAATAATCTAAATTCAATCGCAAACTTTGGAAATCTAAATGTTTTTTTCTTATATCAATGAAATTTACTAGGTGGCCGACTTTTGGTGAAATGTGTCCTTGGATGAATCGGAGGTGGGCGAAATTCCCCAGTAATTATTTTGTAAATGAATCATAGTGGCCGAGATTCCTAGGGCGGTCGAAATTTCCAAGATTTCACGGTACTGCTAGCATTGACCTGTTGGTTACAACTGGGACTGTGCTGGAGTCTTATTCATATATATATATATATATTATACAGGGGTCAGGCTACGGCAAGAAACTGAGGAAGACCGCCAGGCTATAGGTTCCAAAAATTTCATAGCCCGATAGAAAATTTTATAGTCCCATTAAAAAACAAATAAAAAAAAAATATATATATATATATATATATATATATATATATATATATATATATATATATATATATATATATATTATATATATATACACACACACACACACTGCTTATAGTATTGTTATTCCTTTGATCATGACCAAAAAATGTCAATCTTTTCTCTTTTCTTATAGCCAGCCGGGCTACAAGGGCAAATATTCTTATAGCCCCGAAACAATTTTCTGTAACCTCGGGCTATCGGGCTAGTGTCTAACTGGACCCCTGATTATATATATATATATCTGGGGGTTCTTGGGCAAACACTCCCTGTGCAGTCTGTGCTTTTACGGCAGACAACTGCATCCCCTTATCCAGACAGACCGCTTGTGGGAAAACTCTGCCTGGTAGCATAGTCACATTTTTCAACCTTTTTTTTTATTCAAAAATGTCTCATTTCCTACCTCCTGAGCTCGTAAGAAAAGTAAATGAATTGGAGTGGCCCCACGGTATAATACAAAATAAGAAGAGGATCTATAGCTTCACTGGAGCATGCTGAAAGAAGGCTTCAGAAACAATCTCTAAGCCACGGTAGAATACAGAGTAAGAAGAGGATCTATAGCTTCACTGGAGCATGCTGAAAGAAGGCTTCAGAAACAATCTCTAAGCCACGGTAGAATACAGAGTAAGAAGAGGATCTATAGCTTCACTGGAGCATGCTGAAAGAAGGCTTCAGAAACAATCTCTAAGCCACGGTAGAATACAGAGTAAGAAGAGGATCTATAGCTTCACTGGAGCATGCTGAAAGAAGGCTTCAGAAACAATCTCTAAGCCACGGTAGAATACAGAGTAAGAAGAGGATCTATAGCTTCACTGGAGCATGCTGAAAGAAGGCTTCAGAAACAATCTCTAAGCCACGGTAGAATACAGAGTAAGAAGAGGATCTGGAAGTTATAAAGGTTCGTCAATGGAACTTGGAATCTTTATTTAGACCACTCCAATGTAATAACTTGTCTTACAAGCTCCGGCGCCAGGAAATGGGCCATTTTGAAATTTAAAAAAAGTTGAAAAACATGTTTTTTTTATTATATATTATTATTTTTTTAAGCGTCTGCCGACTCAAATTGGTATCAAGATGTTTCGATCGCCCCAGTCTTGACAAAGGCTTATGTCTCACAAGCCTTTGTAGTCAGAGAATGAAGGCTACTTACATTGATCGTAAAACACTATTAAAACTCCCATTAAAATACTCGGGGGAGAAGCGTGGGAGAAGCACATGTTATGAAGCACATATTATGAGCGTTCAATTTGAAAGACAGGCCGGCCTATTACCGGCAGGCAGTTAATGGTTTTCACTCATAATAGGCATATGCCGTACAAAGGAGAATGTTAAACAAACGCACGTACGATACCTTTATGAGTGATTGCGCTGCTGTGAAGTGTTCTTCAGGATGGGAGTAGGTTATGGGGCGCCGTTTGTAACATGCACACTTTTGTCGACAGAAGCAATTTTGTCAAGACAGAAGTCCAAAATGTAACATTTTGCGAGTGGTTACGCCATGTGTAACACAAAAGTAATTTTGTCAGACAGAATTACTTTTGTCTAACAAAAATTACTTTTGTTGACAAAAGCAAATTTTGTCACGACAGAAGTACTTTTGTTCAACAAAAGTTACTTTTGTTGACAAAAGTAATTCTGCCTCGACAAAAGTAATTCTGTCTCGACAAAATTACTTCTGTGTCGACAAAAGTAATTGTGTCTTAGTGTCGTGCGGCGATGGCAGATGGGGGGCATGATTGAATAGACGAGTTGAAGCATCTCCAACGCTTGATCGAGATGCAGTATCTCGTTCTAGATACTGCAGCCCGATCGAGATGCTTTGAAGAGTTTTACAAAATTTCATTTCCTGCCTGTATTTTGAGCTTTTAAATGCCCCATCACGAGTGTAAGCTTACACATCCTATTTCTTCATTGACTTCATTGACACACTCGGCCGGTATTAGTTCGTACCAGCCCAACGTTAGTGTATCGCATGCATGTGCCCGAGTTGGCGAGTGCTTCAACCAGTCTATAGGCGGACGGTACACGCCATCTATAACCGATGCAAGGCACTAGGACAGAATTCTGAATGTAACACTTGGCGAGTGGTCTCGCCGAGTGTAACACAAAAGTAATTTTGTCTCGACAAAAGTAATTTTGTCTATGACAAAATTACTTTTGTTGACAGAAGCAATTTTTGTCAAGACAAAATTGCTTTTGTCAGACAAAAGTAATTTTGTCATAGACAAAATTACTTTTGTCAGACAAAAGTGACTTTTGTTGGACAAAAGTGACTTTTGTTGGACAAAATTTGCTTCTGTCAACAAACGTATGGATGTTACAAACGGCGCCCCATAGTAGGTCTGGTATTTGACCAGTCATTTTAAATAAACCTTCAACAATACACCATTGATAGGGCTGGCACTTGACCTGTGACATAAAGAGTACTCAAGTGCCAGTCAAAATTACCACATTTCTAGCAACTACCAGTTAGGTACTACCAGTTGTGTACAGCATACTAAGAACTACCAGTTGTGTACCTAACCATACACAATAGGTATATACAGATGCCTGTATGGGGCCTTGCAATTGTTTTTGTAAACCAAGGACTGTCCCTGTTTTGATCTGAGAGGTGTAATTCCCCAACAGAAAACAATTAGAACTTATCTTAGATTCTTTATCCAGGGAGTCCAGTGTTTTATCAGAAATGAACTGATATAAAGTTCTTCATTCATACTATATGTAAGTGTACTATGTGTAAAATGTAAATAAAATGTAATCTTTATTTTAAGTCGGTATATCAATTACAAGAAACACAAGCTACTAAGGCTCTTGGCCGAGTGTATATGCACTAATAATAGAATATATAATTATAGAGGGAGCCCCCACTTAGATCATGGCTTTGTTTTAATGTAGGGTAATTTGTCATTTCATGCATTCATATTCATTCACTTATCAATACATAGTAGTAACATCAAGTCATAGAACTTTGATTTTAAATATGAACATGAAAAAGGATTTATATCCCTGTAGCATGAAGGGTGGGAGATATACATCCTTGAATCTGAGGCTCTGCTACAGTATTGATAAATTCTTGTAGTTGATTGAATCACCTTCATGAAATAAATGGTAATTTTATAATTGTTTTAATTCCTCATTTGGATTTCAAATGTTTCTGCAATTGTATATTTCTTGGAGATAATACCAAAATATGTGGTTTTGGGTGGACAGGCATGAACAGTACAAATTAGGCTGCAAGTTGTTGAGTGAACTCAGGTACAGCTCGATTGATTTTTTTTCTGGTATAATTCAAAGTATTTTGCTTAATTTAAATGCACTCTCCTTATCAAAAACAACAACATATATGTATGTATACCCTAGGGTCATGCTACTTTTTATTTGTATTTAGTCTAAGTGTTCTTATTTCTTAGTATGCTGTGCAATTCTTTCTGGTTGAACTATTTTGTTTTCTATAATGTGGTAGTGATAGATTAAATATATATACATATGTGAAATAAACTGGTGTTTATATTTGCATTCTATTTAATTTTTTTATGGCTAGTCCATGAGACTATTGCTAGCCCCACTAGCTGTTCATATCTTAAACTATTTGGGATAGGGCTATTTGAAGTTAAGATGGGTTAACTTGTATAACTTCTGATGATGACTATGAGTTGGTATTCATGAATCTCGGTGGATTATTTTAAAGCTTATAATTTATTTCATTCAAAATACTTGGTTCTTACAATACATATTTTTAAAACTTTACCTTTTTTTTTTTATTTGGAGTCTGACAGAAAATTTCTCATCCACTTTCGTCCGTAAGACACCAAAGTCAACTTTTTTTTTTTTTTTTTTGGAGTCTGACAGGATTTTTTTTCCAAAAAAAGCTCGTAAGACAAGTAATTAAATTGGAGTGGCCTTAGGCCACTCCAATTTATTTACTTGTCTTACGTGCTCAGGAGGTTGGAAATGAGCCATTTTGGAATAGAAAAAAGTTGAAAAATGTGACTTTTTTAATTTTTTTTAGAGTCTGACGACTAGGACTGGTAGCAATATGTTTCTACCAGCCTATTCTCAACTAAATAAAATCAATCAATCTATTAATCCCTGTAACCTGAAAGGTGGGAGGTACACCTCCTCAAGTCTGAGGCTCTACTACAGCAATGATAGCTTCCTGTAGTTGATTGAATCACACTTACAAAGAATATTCTTAAAACTTGCACTTTTTTTTTTTTTTTTGGAGTCTGACAGAAAATTTCAAAACCACTTTCGTCCGTAAGACACCAAAGATGACTTTTTTTTATCTTTTTTTTTGGAGTCTGACAGGATTTTTTTTTCCAAAAAAAGCTTGTCAGACAAGTAATTAAATTGGAGTGGCCTTACCTGATTGTTTATTTCACGTAGAAATGGCTCCTAAACAGTCATTCATAGTCTTCTAAAATGGTTGCCCCACTTTCTAACCTCAATTTTTATGTTCAGGTGTTAATTTGGCACAAAATGCTTAGATATGAATTCTAAAAATAGTCATAAGGTGATTGAGGAGTTTCAAATTATGCAATAAATCAAATCTTTGTTTTCAGGGTGTTTCTGTATGTCCATGAGCAGCTCTTATACAGCACAGTGCATCAGCTTTTCAGTTTGTTTAAAGTTTATTTTAATCTTTATATCTTTCAACTAACTGATTGTTATATTTTGAGAATGGCAATGGTTCAAATATTACAGGATAAATACATAAAAATACTGATAATTATTCTGGAAATAGATTTTAGATATGTAATTTTCAGAATTAAATAATACTGTGATGAAACAAATAACAGATTGAAGTTAGTTGAACACACATTTATTGATTTTATGAAAACTTCATTGAAATCTGCCACTCTTTATTTATAATCAAGTTGTTTTATTGCTGAGATTTATTATGTTCTTGTTGAAAAGAACTGAAAAAAGCCATAATGATACAGGACATAGACAATAGTTTCAGTATATGTTTTCACTTATTCATTTTTTTTTACATTTTTGCTTCTTCTATGATCAAATCCTAAAGACTACTTGATGCAGTGCAGTCAAAGTCTGTTGCAAAATGTTGCAAAGCCGTTTTGGGGAATTTTTACTGGCTTGGGGCCAGCGCTTCACTGTTAGCGTAGAGCCCTGAACTGATAGTAAATTTTCGGGAAAAGGGGTTGGGGGACCTTCGAGACTGGCCGATTACTTGGCCGATTAATTATGGTAGATTGTTCTTGTAATGGGAAAGCCAGACCTGTGCTGTATTGGTGGGGAGGAAAACAAACACAACTTGTTTGCACTTCAGAAACAAATAACAAATAACATTAAACTCTCCTGAGCCCAAGGAGTAATTACTCAGAACAAGAACCACGTCAGCATGAACACTGCTGGTAAAAGTGCCCTCTATTCAAGCTTAATGCCACATGCACCGGTCCTCCTTAACCCGTAAAGTACTACTTACCACGCCTGTAAGTAGGACTTAAGGTACCTAAATATGAAAAAAAAACTGGAACATTTTGTGCCACTAGGTTATTCTGTGATACAAGTGTGTCTGGTGATTGGTCTAACATCATAGGGCCTGGCATATAATAACCAAATTCTAACCACATAACCTAGGCAGTGCCACATAACTACCACATTCTAACCACATAACCTAGGCAGTGCCACATAACTACCACATTCTCACCACATAACCTAGGCAGTGCCACATAACTACCAAATTCTAACCACATAACCTAGGCAGTGCCACATAACTACCACATTCTCACCACATAACCTAGGCAGCGCCACATAACTACCACATTCTCACCACATAACCTAGGCAGTGCCACATAACTACCAAATTCTAACCACATAACCTAGGCAGTGCCATATAATTACCACATTCTCACCACATAACCTAGGCAGTGCCACATAACTACCACATTATCACCATATAACCTAGGCAGCGCCACATAACTACCACATTCTCACCACATATCCTGGGCAGTGCCACATAACTACCACATTCTCACCACATAACCTAGGCAGTGCCACATAACTACCACATTCTCACCACATAACCTAGGCAGTGCCACATAACTACCACATTCTCACCACATAACCTAGGCAGTGCCACAAAACTACCACATTCTCACCACATAACCTGGGCAGTGCCACATAACTCCCACATTCTAACCACATAACCTAGGCAGTGCCACATAACTACCACATTCTCACCACATAACCTAGGCAGTGCCATATAACTACCACATTCTCACCACATAACCTAGGCAGTGCCACATAACTACCACATTCTCACCACATAACCTAGGCAGTGCCACATAACTACCACATTCTCACCACATAACCTAGGCAGTACCACATTACTACCACATTCTAACCACATAACCTAGGCAGCGCCACATAATTACCACATTCTCACCACATAACCTAGGCAGTGCCACATAACTACCACATTCTCACCATATAACCTAGGCAGTGCCACATAACTACCACATTCTCACCACATATCCTGGGCAGTGCCACATAACTACCACATTCTCACCACATAACCTAGGCAGTGCCACATAACTACCACATTCTCACCACATAACCTAGGCAGTGCCACATAACTACCACATTCTCACCACATAACCTAGGCAGCGCCACATAACTACCACATTCTCACCACATAACCTAGGCAGTGCCACATAACTACCACATTTTCACCACATATCCTGGGCAGTGCCACATAACTACCACATTCTCACCACATAACCTAGGCAGTGCCACATAACTACCACATTCTAACCACATAACCTAGGCAGCGCCACATAACTACCACATTCTCACCACATAACCTAGGCAGTGCCACATAACTACCACATTCTCACCACATAACCTAGGCAGTGCCACATAACTACCACATTCTCACCACATAACCTAGGCAGTGCCACATAACTCCCACATTCTCACCACATAACCTAGGCAGTGCCACATAACTACCACATTCTCACCACATAACCTAGGCAGTGCCACATAACTACCACATTCTCACCACATAACCTAGGCAGTGCCACATAACTACCACATTCTCACCACATAACCTAAGCAGTGCCACATAACTACCACATTCTCACCACATAACCTAGGCAGTGCCACATAACTACCACATTCTCACCACATAACCTAGGCAGTACCACATTACTACCACATTCTAACCACATAACCTAGGCAGCGCCACATAATTACCACATTCTCACCACATAACCTAGGCAGTGCCACATAACTCCCACATTCTCACCACATAACCTAGGCAGTGCCACATAACTACCACATTCTCACCACATAACCTAGGCAGTACCACATAACTACCACATTCTCACCACATAACCTAGGCAGTGCCACATAACTACCACATTCTCACCACATAACCTAGGCAGTGCCACAAAACTACCACATTCTCACCACATAACCTAGGCAGTGCCACATTACTACCACATTCTCACCACATAACCTAGGCAGTGCCACATAACTACCACATTCTCACCACATAACCTAGGCAGTGCCACATAACTACCACATTCTCACCACATAACCTAGGCAGCGCCACATAATTACCACATTCTAACCACATAACCTAGGCAGTGCCACAAAACTACCACATTCTAACCACATAACCTAGGCAGTGCCACATAACTACCACATTCTAACCACATAACCTAGGCAGTACCACATAACTACCACATTCTCACCACATAACCTAGCCAGTGCCACATAAATACCACATTCTAACCACATAACCTAGGCAGTGCCACATAACTACCACATTCTCACCACATAACCTAGGCAGTGCCACATAACTACCACATTCTAACCACATAACCTAGGCAGTACCACATAACTACCACATTCTCCCCACATAACCTAGGCAGCGCCACATAATTACCACATTCTCACCACATAACCTAGGCAGCGCCACATAATTACCACATTCTCACCACATAACCTGGGCAGTGCCACATAACTACCACATTCTCACCACATAACCTAGGCAGTGCCACATAACTACCACATTCTCACCACATAACCTAGGCAGTGCCACATAACTACCACATTCTCACCACATAACCTAGGCAGTGCCACATAACTACCACATTCTCACCACATAACCTAGGCAGCGCCACATAATTACCACATTCTCACCACATAACCTAGGCAGTGCCACATAACTACCACATTCTCACCACATAACCTAGGCAGTGCCACATAACTACCACATTCTCACCACATAACCTAGGCAGTGCCACATAACTACCACATTCTCACCACATAACCTAGGCAGTGCCACATAACTACCACATTCTCACCACATAACCTAGGCAGTGCCACATAACTACCACATTCTAACCACATAACCTAGGAAGCGCCACATAACTACCACATTCTCACCACATAACCTAGGCAGTGCCACATAACTACCACATTCTCACCACATAACCTAGGCAGTGCCACATAACTACCACATTCTCACCACATAACCTAGGCAGTGCCACATAACTACCACATTCTCACCACATAACCTAGGCAGTGCCACATAACTACCACATTCTCACCATATAACCTAGGCAGTGCCACATAACTACCACATTCTCACCACATAACCTAGGCAGTGCCACATAACTACCACATTCTAACCACATAACCTGGGCAGTACCACATAACTACCACATTCTCACCACATAACCTAGGCAGCGCCACATAACTACCACATTCTAACCACATAACCTAGCCAGTGCCACATAACTACCACATTCTAACCACATAACCTAGGCAGTGCCACATAACTACCACATTCTAACCACATAACCTAGGCAGTGCCACATAACTACCACATTCTAACCACATAACCTAGGCAGTGCCACATAACTACCACATTCTAACCACATAACCTAGGCAGTGCCACATAACTCCCACATTCTCACCACATAACCTAGGCAGTACCACATTACTACCACATTCTAACCACATAACCTAGGCAGTGCCACATAACTACCACATTCTCACCACATAACCTAGGCAGTACCACATAACTCCCACATTCTCACCACATAACCTAGGCAGTGCCACATAACTACCACATTCTAACCACATAACCTAGGCAGTGCCACATAACTCCCACATTCTCACCACATAACCTAGGCAGTGCCACATTACTACCACATTCTCACCACATAACATAGGCAGTGCCACATAACTCCCACATTCTCACCACATAACCTAGGCAGTACCACATAACTACCACATTCTCACCACATAACCTAGGCAGTGCCACATAACTACCACATTCTCACCACATAACCTAGGCAGTACCACATAACTACCACATTCTCACCACATAACCTAGGCAGTGCCATATAATTACCACATTCTCACCACATAACCTAGGCAGTGCCACATAACTACCACATTCTCACCACATAACCTAGGCAGCGCCACATAACTACCACATTCTCACCACATAACCTAGGCAGTGCCACATAACTACCACATTCTAACCACATAACCTAGGCAGTGCCACATAACTACCACATTCTAACCACATAACCTAGGCAGTGCCACATAACTACCACATTCTCACCACATAACCTAGGCAGTGCCACATAACTACCACATTCTAACCACATAACCTAGGCAGTGCCACATAACTACCACATTCCAACCACATAACCTAGGCAGTACCACATAACTACCACATTCTCACCACATAACCTAGGCAGTGCCACATAACTCCCACATTCTCACCACATAACCTAGGCAGTACCACATAACTACCACATTCTCACCACATAACCTAGGCAGTGCCACATAACTACCACATTCTCACCACATAACCTAGGCAGCGCCACATAACTACCACATTCTCACCACATAACCTAGGCAGTGCCACATAACTACCACATTCTAACCACATAACCTAGGCAGTGCCACATAACTACCACATTCTAACCACATAACCTAGGCAGTGCCACATAACTACCACATTCTCACCACATAATCTAGGCAGTGCCACATAACTACCACATTCTCACCACATATCCTGGGCAGTACCACATAACTACCACATTCTCACCACACATCCTAGGCAGTACCACATAACTACCACATTCTAACCACATAACCTAGGCAGTGCCACATAACTACCACATTCTCACCACATAACCTAGGCAGTGCCACATAACTACCACATTCTCACCACATAACCTAGGCAGTGCCACATAACTACCACATTCTCACCACACATCCTAGGCAGTACCACATAACTACCACATTCTCACCACATAACCTAGGCAGTGCCACATAACTACCACATTCTCACCACATAACCTAGGCAGTACCACATAACTACCACATTCTCACCACACATCCTAGGCAGTACCACATAACTACCACATTCTCACCACACATCCTAGGCAGTACCACATAACTACCACATTCTAACCACATAACCTAGGCAGTGCCACATAACTACCACATTCTAACCACATAACCTAGGCAGTGCCACATAACTACCACATTCTCACCACATAACCTAGGCAGTGCCACATAACTACCACATTCTAACCACATAACCTAGGCAGTACCACATAACTACCACATTCTCACCACATAACCTAGGCAGCGCCACATAACTACCACATTCTCACCACATAACCTAGGCAGTGCCACATAACTACCACATTCTCACCACATAACCTAGGCAGTGCCATATAATTACCACATTCTCACCACATAACCTAGGCAGTGCCACATAACTACCACATTCTAACCACATAACCTAGGCAGTGCCACATAACTACCACATTCTAACCACACATCATGGTGGACAGATGTCAGACCCGTCGTAGAATGGTGGTAATGGTCAACCACGGGTTTGCCAGGGGTCTACCACTGGCCCGTAGTCAGACTGTGGAAATTAAAACATCAACCCACTTGTAAAGGCCACCACCTACATTGCCACCTTGGCCCTTATATTCTGGATCCGTATTAAGTATGGATATCCAAGCAAAGGATTACACATGAGTAGTGATCACTTGCCACAAATCTCGACCAAGCGCCTTTCTATTGACGTGCGCTTCAGAAGATAAAAGGCACGATGGTCTCTTGGTGATACCTATTTCTGGATCAAATCAAGCCACCCTTTTTGTCTGAAAGGGGTTGAACTGTCAGAACCATTGATCTTTTATTAATCGTGGCTTTTTACATCCTTTGGCTACACTACTTGGTAATTACGCATAAATTCTGAAAAATGCTCTGGTCTCAAAAATAGCCAGGATGTTTTGGGGCACAACAGGTCTAACTGGGTTAGCCCAATCACACTTGGATCATCATGTGTCCAGACACAAATAGGATACAGTCTAAATAGGAAACAGTCAGAAAATTTCCTAAAATACTGTAGAACACGAAATTTCCGCGTGTGTTTATATATAGCGTACATAGCGTCTGGTGCCGCTTCGCTCTATATAAAAACGCTGTACTTTTGTCTTTTTTTTTAGCCACTGGTGGCGCTGACGTCAATTTTCGTTTTAGTGGTGGCCGCTAGATAGCGGCACTAGTAAATCTAATAGAAGATACGTAGCCCTGCTGAAACCCTAGCGCCACTAGTACAAACATGAAGCATACGTAGCCCTTCTTGAACCATTCTTTTTTTGTGTTTTTCTGGCCTAAATTCATTTTGATAAAAGTGTTTAAAATCTAGCTTTAAATGATGTTAAAAGTTACAGTATTTAAAAGTCACAGTCCAGGTTAACAGAAGCCAGAATACTGATTGAGTGTTTCCCATAGCAACCAGAAGGATAGGTGCTCAGCTATTGTTCCGGCGGCCCTGTTTACACACAAACAAATGCCAAATTTAGAAAGTCCATCTGGTTGCTTCACTCTGGCAGCATTAGATTAAGAGCTCAGTATTCTGGCTTCTGTCAACCTCGACTGTGACTTTTAAATAGTACTGTAACTTTTAACATCATTTAAAGCTAGATTTTAAACACTTTTATCAAAATGAATTTAGATTGAGAAGACTGCCAAATGATAACTGTAATGTGCAAAAGTGAATTTGGAATTTAGTTTGAGAAGACTGGTGAGATAAAATGAGATGACATGATGATTTTTTAAAGATAAAGAATGTATTCAATGTATTTTAATGATATGAACTGTGACATTTTTTAAACTGATTGAAATTAAGGGCGACGGTCTACTATCATCCCCCCCCCCCCCCCTTCAACTGTCCTGGTCCAGAAAACAAAGTATATATGGGCGCCCCCTTTTGAGAGAATGCTCAATCAAACTGCATTCTCTGCTCAAATTAGTTCATCTTTTTTGCGACAGATGGCGCTGTCGTCGTCGGCTACGGTAAAGAGACGCGAATATAAAGATACGCTATGATGCAAAACTCCCCAATTCGCGTGAATTTCGTGTTCTACAGTATATGTATTTTTTTTTTTCATGAAACTCTGATACTAGCCCAAGTAAGCCCCATGTTGAGGGTAGATGAACTCTATTTCCTAAATCTGGTCTGGTACTGGGTCCTTGATCAGCCCAACTAATGACTTCCTGGATAATGCCACTGACTCATTGTTACATCAATTACAGTTCAGTTCGTTCACTAGTGAATTGTCACAATACATGTATACACTATCCAGGGTTCACCCTTAACGGGCACATGGGCGCAAATGTGCCAGAATTTTTGGATCTGCGCCTAAAACATCAGGGGCCGCTCTCGGGGTGTTCCACTCAGGGGGTTAAAGTGACACCTTTTGCACCACCATGCCACCAGTGGAAAAGTTTGCAACTATGATTGCGTTTTCCACTGCTGGGCCATCCAGCTGTATGTTTCAATGAGCCTTCTCCTAAATGAAACAGTCTGTGAATGGTCTTGAGCTTAATCTATGTGACACTGTCAAAATTTTATTGTGGCTATTTTGTATATAAAGAATGAATGAATTAAACTTGAAATAACCTGAATAAATATTTGTGCTATATATGACGCAAGTACCACCTTTTGGATAAAATAACAACTTAGTTAGTGGCTTGACAAGTGGTCAACCTCTGAACTTACCTTCCAGCACCTGGCGGTCAACTGTAAAACTAATTGAGACCCCCCCCGTTATGAAATCCTGGATGAGCCCCTGAACATGTCAGTGCCTGAATTGTACCTAGACTTCTAACCCCACGTTTGGATTTGAATTGGCGACCAGCGGTAGATTAAGGGTGCCTTAGATTCCTCGTCATTATTTCTGAGAATTTACGGCAGTCCTGTTGAGTAAAAAAACATTTCTTAGAAAACACACATTTAATCATTTGGATTCATAAATGAACATTTATTACTCACCTTTGACACAGAGTTGTTGGATCATATGAACAAGAAGCATGGCTACGATATCTGGACAAAGCGCAAGATTTCCTAACTTGCCCGCTAATGCATCAGTGGGTTCCCATAAGTGATGATAAAACAAATCCAGCAGATTATTTCCGAAGCTAGCCCAGAGTAAGTCCATATAGCGAGAGGATAGTTGTAGCTTCACCGAGGTATCTGCAGCATCACCCCAAGAGACAGATTTACGTTTTGGGTCGGAACGCGAAAACTGAGGTTCATCTGCTTGTAGCTTAATTTTCCTAGGTGCCCCCGTGGCTCCTGCAACTAAGGCTTTGGGGACTTTTGGTGTCATATTGGAGCGACGCAGCAAACTGGTGCTGCTGCACACGATCTGTAAGAATTGACTGGAGAACTCCTGTTCTTGCTGCGTGAAGCCAACCAGGGGAGAGGTACTTTTAGACAAGTCAGGTGCCAGAACGTTGCCCACTTTCAGCATGGATGTGCTAAGGCTGCTGTGACTGACAGTTTCACTGTGGTAATCCGAGGTGTCCTGCGAGTCACTGCGCCCTTTGGGCGAGGAGTCACTTGAGGTTTCCCAGGTGTAGCTGGGAAGCTTATTCAATTGCACAAGCTCAATAAACTCTTCACATTCAGTGAGAAATGAATGGGTCATTTTTGCAGCCCTTTTTGAACGTTCGTTGGCAAGGATACTCAAGACTCTCGCGAAAGGTATGGGTTTAATGCTCTCGCTGAGAAGCCCCGAAGAATTTGAGTAGACAGGATGACAGAGGGCAGCACTGTCTGCAACACATTGGCACTTGAGAGAATCAAAAGGGACTGACCCAAACTTCTGATAAACTGAATCTTGTTTGATTTGGGCAAGAATGGCACCATACTCTTCAATACCTCTTGTAACACTCCAAAGTAAATTGTATGATATCTTTTCCGAGTCAACATGAGCAAAAACGTGCAGACCTACCCTAATTAGTTTATCCACCCACCAGAGGGCACTGTCCCTTAACTGGGTCAATGTCACTCTCACAGAGTCAATTTCCAGGCTGAGCTGTGGCAGCAGTGGACGCAGCCACTTGTCGGTGTGCATGCGCTGTTTGATAGACGTCCAGTGCATGGCGTGTATTCGCACCTCCTCGCAGATGTCGTGCAGGCACTCCAGTTTTGACAGGGAAGGCTCTGCAATCACCTTGTGCGTCAGAGCATCCCAGCTACAGTGCTCCTCTCTCGTGATCTGCTCCAGGTTCTCAACAAATGACCTTGCTGCATTGATCCGTGAGGTATAGTCCTTAACCAACTGTAACTGCGAGCGAGTTTCCATGAGTTTTCGCAACTCCCCATACTTTTTCCCCAGTGGCATGCTATGACGGCAGTGCACAAAGTTGGTGCCTTTGTTGGGACTACGCTTGCACACATGGTTCCCGGGGTTGAGGACCCGGAAACTCCTCCCCAAGACCTTGGCAGATCTGTTAGCATCTTCCGGTAGAAAGGGTTGTGAGCTGGCGTGCGAGAGCTCCCTTGAAGGGAGGTCCTCACCTTCGGAGGATGACTCTGGGGGACTCTCAAAATCTATGCTCTGGCTACGTCCTACTCTCTGGAGGGGTGGCAGCTTCCCCAGTAGGCGATCACCCATCATCCTACAATAAAGCACAAACAGTGGTGTCATTAGAAGAACATTTACACACAGCGTTTTCATTAAAAAAACACATGTTCTATACATATAAAACAGTTCAGAAAATGAGTATTGGATATGACGGACCACTGTATGACGGATTTTTGCATATGACGGACGATATGCTTGGTCCCAGTCCGATGGATATCAAGTATTCGTCATATGTATACGACGGATTTTGCATATGACGGACCAATTTTCCTGGTCCCATTGAGTCCGTCATATCCAAGTTCACCTGTACTACTACTGATGTAACAGTAAATCTCTCCCCCCCCCCCCCTCCCCCTAATTTATGGGGTATAAGTATCTTGTGAACATCAGCTGATAAAAAATCACATAAATCAAGGAACGAGGTGGATCTGGCATCATCCACCTTTCTAGAGCAGTCCCGCAGTGTTTCCTGTTTGGTTGGGCCATAAACAGGTAAATGAACTTTTGTTTCACAGTTTTTTCTGGCCGGATGGACTACCGAAAGTCCACCTATTTTTTTTAATTGAATTTTTATACGTGATTGTTTTTTTGTTCGAACATGGAAAATTGTGTTTGATCATCATAATTGGAGGCACAAACAAATGCTGTTGGGCATGTTCAAACTCCTTTTCCAGAAACTTGACAGCCCTACCAGCTAGGCCTACTCCTCTGACAGCTGGCCATGGTGAGTCACTGCAGCTAACAAAAATACAACCGCAACAAAACAAACTACCCCGGCGAAATGAAATTCATCTCTTGGTGAATGATCATGAATGATCATGTTAATCTCATGATCATTCATCAACAGTTCATCAAAAAAGATCATGTAAAAATGTTCATTATCTATCATCATCAAAAAGATCATGTTTCGTTGATGAACTTTTGAGTTTCCTTAGAGAAGTTCATCATTTTATCATGAATTATTCATGAAAATTTAAATGTTCATTAATGCTCATCAAAACATATGAGTAAACTTTCATGAACAGTTGACAGACTTTTGACAGAATCTAAAAATCTAATGAAAATTTGTTAAAATACTTGGTGAATAATCGTCAAACTTTAATGAATATTTAGTTGTTCATGAATGTTTATCAAAAGTTCAACGACTGTTTCAATTTCAATAGAATTATCAAGAAAATAGTCTTTTAAGATTATCTTATCAATAATTTATCCTTGGAAAATATAATTTGAAAGAAATCATCTGATTCATGACAGTTCATGAAAACAACATGATATTTGATGTACCTTGGTGAACACCACACTGGACCAATCAGAGAGTGCCAAATGGTCAGGTGATCTCAAAAGAAAATGGCAGCAACCACATGTTCAACTGTCATGATTGGGGTGAAATGAGCTTGATTTCTATGTTCCAATTTACAATATAGTTTGCATTATAACACTATGGTTTGATAGAGTAGACATCAGAGAATATGATCTGCACACCAAAAGTAAGTTTTGTTCGGTTTTTGTCTTTAGAATAGCATAATCTGTTTTAGATTTCTAGTCAACTGCTGCATGCACTATCACACATGTTTTAACTTCATATTTTAGGGCCTAATTTATCAACATAGCTAGTCCATATATTGGTAAAAGCCTAACAATTACTTTGAGGATGGTAATGTTAGCCCTCTGTGAAGGGCTATCATAGTTATTGAATGTATACTGTATTCAGTTTGATATGGTCTTGTATCCAACAAAGTACTAACACGATCTTCCTTCACTAGCAGGCCTGTACACACAGAGACCTTTTAGAAACCCTCTTGGGGATATTCCAGAGCAGCTGGCAACATATAGTGCACAAGTTCTAAACATACATATATCATTCACTGCCCAATACATATAAATACTGAGTAGACTGAGGTTCTATAGAATAAACTGTTTTGCCTACGGACAGACCAATTTAATTGCTTAAGCCAGGAACTGAACCACCAAACTACTGATTACTATTCAAACACCCAACCAACTGAGCTACCCACACACACACTGTAAGTTCACCTATGGGACAAACCAAAAATGGTCACTTTAGAGGTTGGTCAACTGGGGGAGGTTTTCACCAGATTTTATAAAGAATCATGAACTCTTCTTTAAAATGAGATGCTGATGATGATATTATAATGAACAACCGTTCATCAAATTTCATGAAAAATCATCAAGAGCATTTCATTAAAATGGGATCAAAGTTCATCAACAACAAATGAGACAGTAATGATGAGAATATAATGAACTATTATGAACAACGGTTCATCAAATTTCATAAAAAATCATCAAAAGCATTTCATTAAAATGGGTTCAAAGTTCAACAACAAATGAGACATTGATGATGAGAATATGATGAACTATTATGAACAACAGTTCATCAAATTTCATAAAAAATCATCAAGAGCATTTCATTAAAATGGGTTCAAAGTTCTTTAACAACAAATGAGACATTGATGATGAGAATATGATGAACTATCATGCCATTTGGTGAAATTTTGATGAACCTTTTGATGAACATTTCTATTTACAAGAGGGTGAATTTTTGATAACATTTCATGAACTATTTGAAGTACTTTTCATGAACTTTGTTCATCAAAATTATGATGAACCTTTCATGAACATTTGAACACGAAAATGTTCATGAAAGTTCAGAAGACTTTGCCTCATTTGTTGTTGATGAACTTCTGATGATATATGATGAATATGACCTGAACTTTTGATGAACGTTCATGTTAAAAAGTACATGAAAAGTACATGATCAGTCAATGAATTGTTCATGGACTGTTCATCATTTTTTCGCCGGGGTTTAAGGAATGTACTAGAATGTTAGGGAAGGGTATACCTTTAAGGTTTTTAAAGATACAATATTACTGATTATCAAACAGATTTGCAAACCTTCTTCACTGAAATATGTACACCAAATGGTGAGGAAGTAGTTGATGTCAGTACCAAGTCTTAGTTGTTGCACCCTTAACCCATTCATGCCTGGAAATAATTATGTCAAGGACCTATGATACCTATGATAATATCTATGGAATTCATCATGAATTGGAGTACTATTTGATGGAGATGTGTTAGTTTACTTTCTGTTTCTGATCAACATTTCTCTTTCAAACATTTTCTTTTGTTAGGTAGATAGCATGATTAATGGGTTAAGATACCAGCACAGTGTGACAAGGCGTCCTCCATCCTATTCTGGATAGCTAAACCCCTTTGTGCCTGTAGCAGCCAAAATCGCCTGACTATTTTAATAATGTCTTTTAAACAAAGGCAGTTTTCAGAAAAAAAATAGAGAAATGTAAACTAGAAACAACTCTCCTTCAACTATTCCTGCAATTTTTGATTTATTCCCGAGTTATGTTCAAATGTATTCAGGATCCAGATTTATATATATATAATTGGTGTTTAGGAGATCTCATTCATGCCTGAAGTTCCTAGAAATTTCTCATGCATGGCATTTAAATTATCCTGGCTAAGACCTTGAATTCAGAAGCTAGCAAATGAATACCCCATGCCACCACTGGAATTACTCAGGGAACATAATAGACTACATTATGTCACCAGTAGGGCCCAGATGCTGCATGTTTCAGACGAAAGAGGAGCATGCACATATCACACATGTAATGATGCCTCTTCTAATTAGCTACTAGATTTCCAAGCCCACACACACACAGCCCCATTAATCATGCCCTACTTACTGACAGTCCAGCAAGCTAATCATACATTCCACTCTTCTGATGAGAGTCACCAAACACCAGCACACATCACAATTGTGTTGTCTTAGAGATCACTACTGGTTACTAGACATGTGTGATTAAGAGGACATTGTTTTCCATGTTAGGGCAATGGCTTGGGGGCGCGTTGTATCATGTGATAGGGCGCGCTCCACTCATTGATCAGCACACTCTTAAACCTTAGATGGTAGAGAGTAGGCAAGATAAGCCGCTTAAGCCGATACTAGTAATGAGTAAGGATTCTCTGGGTTAGCCCCCCCCCCCCCCCACCAACTGCCCAAGAGAGTGTATTTTATTTTTATATGATGTAATATTCCCATTTAGGAATAGATTTTTCTACCACCAATGAGAATCAAGGAACTCGTAGTGGACTAAGCCCGAGATGTTTAGTGCTAAAGCCGCTAGCAAGCGATGACCCTAACCGTCATTTTCTTAACATGCACGGTCAGTTACACAGAACCAACGCTCACGACAAACAAATAAATCCTTTGCTCCAACATTCAACAAACAAACACTTAAACACTAAAACAAATAACAGCAAAACAACAATATAAATCCACCAAAACATCCATCAAAGCAAAGAACATGGAAAAAAGGCACAACGGAAACCAGAAACAGAATTAATGACAACCTCTCCTGCAGTTCTAACTTTATACATGAAAATAATATGTTTCCCTATGCGTTCAAATTAAAATGCACTTTACCTCCTTCCATTAAGAACTCTTGACATCATTGCTTACAATATTATTACCAGGACAGATTGTAACCCAATCATCAATGAGTTTTGTAAAAAATTGAGAATCCTGGTGGAACCATGCAGGGCTACTATTGCTAAGGCTGCTCTATTTGTAGCAGGTTTTACCAAAGGCAGGCTGCTGAAAGTAAACCCATGTCCTACTACCAGTTGAGACATTTATAGCCTCTAGTCGGTCTCTCTCATTCATTGCATGTGGCCATGCTTTCAATATATATATAAAGCAAACAGCCCCTGACTGCTGGCCATAGGCTAGCACCCCAAACTAGTGACAACAGCCCATGAACTGCTGGCCATAAGCTAGCACCCCAAACTAATGACGAGTCCTGATTATATAGCAAACAGCCTATGAACTGCTGGCCATAAGCTAGCACCCCAAACTAGTGACGAGTCCTAATCATATAGCAAACAGCCCCTGACTGCTGGCCATAGGCTAGCACCCCAAACTAGTGACAACAGCCCACGAACTGCTGGCCATAGGCTAGCACCCCAAACTAGTGACAACAGCCCATGAACTGCTGGCCATAAGCTAGCACCCCAAACTAATGACGAGTCCTAATTATATAGCAAACAGCCTATGAACTGCTGGCCATAAGCTAGCACCCCAAACTAATGACGAGTCCTAATTATATAGCAAACAGCCTATGAACTGCTGGCCAAAGGCTAGCACCCAAAACTAGTGACGAGTCCTAATTATATAGCAAACAGCCTATGAACTGCTGGCCATAGGCTAGCACCCCAAACTAGTGAGGAGTCCTAATTATATAGCAAACAGCCGACGAACTGCTGGCCATAGGCTAGCACCCCAAACTAGTGACAACAGCCCATGAACTGCTGGCCACAAGCTAGCACCCCAAACTAATGACGAGTCCTAATTATATAGCAAACAGCCCATGAACTGCTGGCCATAGGCTAGCACCCCAAACTAATGACGAGTCCTAATTATATAGCAAACAGCCTATGAACTGCTGGCCATAAGCTAGCACCCCAAACTAGTGACGAGTCCTAATTATATAGCAAACAGCCTATGAACTGCTGGCCATAGGCTAGCACCCCAAACTAGTGACAACAGCCCATGAACTGCTGGCCATAAGCTAGCACCCCAAACTAATGACGAGTCCTAATTATATAGCAAACAGCCCACGAACTGCTGGCCATAGGCTAGCACCCCAAACTAGTGAGGAGTCCTAATTATATAGCAAACAGCCGACGAACTGCTGGCCATAGGCTAGCACCCCAAACTAGTGAGGAGTCCTAATTATATATAGCAAACAGCCCACGAACTGCTGGCCATAGGCTAGCACCCCAAACTAGTGAGGAGTCCTAATTATATAGCAAACAGCCCACGAACTGCTGGCCATAGGCTAGCACCCCAAACTAGTGAGGAGTCCTAATTATATAGCAAACAGCCCACGAACTGCTGGCCATAGGCTAGCACCCCAAACTAGTGAGGAGTCCTAATTATATAGCAAACAGCCGACGAACTGCTGGCCATAGGCTAGCACTCCAAACTACTGACGAGTCCTAATTATATAGCAAACAGCCGACGAACTGCTGGCCATAGGCTAGCACCCCAAACTAGTGAGGAGTACTAATTATATAGCAAACAGCCGACGAACTGCTGGCCATAGGCTAGCACCCCAAACTAGTGAGGAGTCCTAATTATATAGCAAACAGCCCATGAACTGCTGGCCATAGGCTAGCACTCCAAACTAGTGAGGAGTCCTAATTATATATAGCAAACAGCCGACGAACTGCTGGCCATAGGCTAGCACCCCAAACTAGTGAGGAGTCCTAATTATATAGCAAACAGCCCACGAACTGCTGGCCATAGGCTAGCACTCCAAACTAGTGAGGAGTCCTAATTATATAGCAAACAGCCTATGAACTGCTGGCCAAAGGCTAGCACCCCAAACTAGTGACGAGTCCTAATTATATAGCAAACAGCCTATGAAATGCTGGCCATAGGCTAGCACCCCAAACTAGTGAGGAGTCCTAATTATATAGCAAACAGCCGACGAACTGCTGGCCATAGGCTAGCACCCCAAACTAGTGACAACAGCCCACGAACTGCTGGCCATAGGCTAGCACCCCAAACTAGTGACAACAGCCCATGAACTGCTGGCCATAAGCGAGCACCCCAAACTAGTGACAAGTCCTAATTATATAGCAAACAGCCTATGAACTGCTGGCCATAAGCTAGCACCCCAAACTAGTGACGAGTCCTAATTATATAGCAAACAGCCCCTGACTGCTGGCCAAAGGCTAGCACCCCAAACTAGTGAGGAGTCCTAATTATATAGCAAACAGCCCATGAACTGCTGGCCATAGGCTAGCACTCCAAACTAGTGAGGAGTCCTAATTATATAGCAAACAGCCCCTGACTGCTGGCCAAAGGCTAGCACCCCAAACTAGTGAGGAGTCCTAATTATATAGCAAACAGCCCATGAACTGCTGGCCATAGGCTAGCACCCCAAACTAGTGAGGAGTCCTAATTATATAGCAAACAGCCCATGAACTGCTGGCCATAGGCTAGCACCCCAAACTAGTGACAACAGCCCACGAACTGCTGGCCATAGGCTAGCACCCCAAACTAGTGACAACAGCCCATGAACTGCTGGCCATAGGCTAGCACCCCAAACTAGTGACAACAGCCCACGAACTGCTGGCCATAGGCTAGCACCCCAAACTAGTGACAACAGCCCACGAACTGCTGGCCATAGGCTAGCACCCCAAACTAGTGAGGAGTCCTAATTATATAGCAAACAGCCTATGAACTGCTGGCCATAGGCTAGCACCCCAAACTAGTGAGGAGTCCTAATTATATAGCAAACAGCCCCTGACTGCTGGCCAAAGGCTAGCACCCCAAACTAGTGAGGAGTCCTAATTATATAGCAAACAGCCCCTGACTGCTGGCCAAAGGCTAGCACTCCAAACTAGTGAGGAGTCCTAATTATATAGCAAACAGCCCACGAACTGCTGGCCATAGGCTAGCACCCCAAACTAGTGAGGAGTCCTAATTATATAGCAAACAGCCTATGAACTGCTGGCCAAAGGCTAGCACCCCAAACTAGTGACAACAGCCCACGAACTGCTGGCCATAGGCTAGCACCCCAAACTAGTGACAACAGCCCATGAACTGCTGGCCATAAGCTAGCACCCCAAACTAGTGAGGAGTCCTAATTATATAGCAAACAGCCTATGAACTGCTGGCCATAGGCTAGCACCCCAAACTAGTGAGGAGTCCTAATTATATAGCAAACAGCCCCTGACTGCTGGCCAAAGGCTAGCACCCCAAACTAGTGAGGAGTCCTAATTATATAGCAAACAGCCCACGAACTGCTGGCCATAGGCTAGCACCCCAAACTAGTGACAACAGCCTATGAACTGCTGGCCATAAGCTAGCACCCCAAACTAGTGAGGAGTCCTAATTATATAGCAAACAGCCTATGAACTGCTGGCCATAGGCTAGCACCCCAAACTAGTGAGGAGTCCTAATTATATAGCAAACAGCCCCTGACTGCTGGCCAAAGGCTAGCACTCCAAACTAGTGAGGAGTCCTAATTATATAGCAAACAGCCCACGAACTGCTGGCCATAGGCTAGCACCCCAAACTAGTGAGGAGTCCTAATTATATAGCAAACAGCCTATGAACTGCTGGCCAAAGGCTAGCACCCCAAACTAGTGACAACAGCCCACGAACTGCTGGCCATAGGCTAGCACCCCAAACTAGTGACAACAGCCCATGAACTGCTGGCCATAAGCTAGCACCCCCAACTAGTTAGGAGTCCTAATTATGTAGCAAACAGCCTATGAACTGCTGGCCATAGGCTAGCACCCCAAACTAGTGAGGAGTCCTAATTATATAGCAAACAGCCCCTGACTGCTGGCCAAAGGCTAGCACCCCAAACTAGTGAGGAGTCCTAATTATATAGCAAACAGCCCACGAACTGCTGGCCATAGGCTAGCACCCCAAACTAGTGACAACAGCCTATGAACTGCTGGCCATAAGCTAGCACCCCAAACTAGTGAGGAGTCCTAATTATATAGCAAACAGCCTATGAACTGCTGGCCATAGGCTAGCACCCCAAACTAGTGACAACAGCCCATGAACTGCTGGCCATAAGCTAGCACCCCAAACTAGTGAGGAGTCCTAATTATATAGCAAACAGCCCCTGACTGCTGGCCAAAGGCTAGCACCCCAAACTAGTGAGGAGTCCTAATTATATAGCAAACAGCCCACGAACTGCTGGCCATAGGCTAGCACCCCAAACTAGTGACAACAGCCCACGAACTGCTGGCCATAGGCTAGCACCCCAAACTAGTGACAACAGCCTATGAACTGCTGGCCATAAGCTAGCACCCCAAACTAGTGAGGAGTCCTAATTATATAGCAAACAGCCTATGAACTGCTGGCCATAGGCTAGCACCCCAAACTAGTGACAACAGCCCATGAACTGCTGGCCATAAGCTAGCACCCCAAACTAGTGAGGAGTCCTAATTATATAGCAAACAGCCTATGAACTGCTGGCCATAGGCTAGCACCCCAAACTAGTGAGGAGTCCTAATTATATAGCAAACAGCCCCTGACTGCTGGCCAAAGGCTAGCACCCCAAACTAGTGAGGAGTCCTAATTATATAGCAAACAGCCCCTGACTGCTGGCCAAAGGCTAGCACTCCAAACTAGTGACAACAGCCCACGAACTGCTGGCCATAAGCTAGCACCCCAAACTAGTGACAACAGCCCACGAACTGCTGGCCATAAGCTAGCACCCCAAACTAGTGACAACAGCCCATGAACTGCTGGCCATAGGCTAGCACCCCAAACTAATGACGAGTCCTAATTATATAGCAAACAGCCCCTGACTGCTGGCCAAAGGCTAGCACCCCAAACTAGTGAGGAGTCCTAATTATATAGCAAACAGCCTATGAACTGCTGGCCATAGGCTAGCACCCCAAACTAGTGAGGAGTCCTAATTATATAGCAAACAGCCCACGAACTGCTGGCCATAGGCTAGCACCCCAAACTAGTGACAACAGCCCACGAACTGCTGGCCATAAGCTAGCACCCCAAACTAGTGACAACAGCCCACGAACTGCTGGCAATAGGCTAGCACCCCAAACTAGTGACAACAGCCCATGAACTGCTGGCCATAAGCTAGCACCCCAAACTAGTGACAACAGCCCACGAACTGCTGGCCATAGGCTAGCACCCCAAACTAGTGACAACAGCCCACGAACTGCTGGCCATAAGCTAGCACCCCAAACTAGTGACAACAGCCCACGAACTGCTGGCCATAGGCTAGCACCCCAAACTAGTGACAATAGCCCACGAACTGCTGGCCATAAGCTAGCACCCCAAACTAGTGACAACAGCCCACGAACTGCTGGCCATAGGCTAGCACCCCAAACTAGTGACAACAGCCCACAAACTGCTGGCCATAAGCTAGCACCCCAAACTAGTGACAACAGCCCACGAACTGCTGGCCATAGGCTAGCACCCCAAACTAGTGACAACAGCCCACGAACTGCTGGCCATAAGCTAGCACCCCAAACTAGTGACAACAGCCCACGAACTGCTGGCCATAGGCTAGCACCCCAAACTAGTGACAACAGCCCACGAACTGCTGGCCATAGGCTAGCACCCCAAACTAGTGACAACAGCCCACGAACTGCTGGCCATAAGCTAGCACCCCAAACTAGTGACAACAGCCCACGAACTGCTGGCCATAGGCTAGCACCCCAAACTAATGACGAGTCCTAATTATATAGCAAACAGCCCCTGACTGCTGGCCAAAGGCTAGCACCCCAAACTAGTGACAACAGCCCATGAACTGCTGGCCATAGGCTAGCACCCCAAACTAATGACGAGTCCTAATTATATAGCAAACAGCCCCTGACTGCTGGCCAAAGGCTAGCACCCCAAACTAGTGAGGAGTCCTAATTATATAGCAAACAGCCTATGAACTGCTGGCCATAGGCTAGCACCCCAAACTAGTGAGGAGTCCTAATTATATAGCAAACAGCCCCTGACTGCTGGCCAAAGGCTAGCACCCCAAACTACTGAGGAGTCCTAATTATATAGCAAACAGCCCCTGACTGCTGGCCAAAGGCTAGCACTCCAAACTAGTGAGGAGTCCTAATTATATAGCAAACAGCCCACGAACTGCTGGCCATAGGCTAGCACCCCAAACTAGTGAGGAGTCCTAATTATATAGCAAACAGCCTATGAACTGCTGGCCAAAGGCTAGCACCCCAAACTAGTGACAACAGCCCACGAACTGCTGGCCATAGGCTAGCACCCCAAACTAGTGACAACAGCCCATGAACTGCTGGCCATAAGCTAGCACCCCAAACTAGTGAGGAGTCCTAATTATATAGCAAACAGCCTATGAACTGCTGGCCATAGGCTAGCACCCCAAACTAGTGAGGAGTCCTAATTATATAGCAAACAGCCCTGACTGCTGGCCAAAGGCTAGCACCCCAAACTAGTGACAACAGCCTATGAACTGCTGGCCATAAGCTAGCACCCCAAACTAGTGAGGAGTCCTAATTATATAGCAAACAGCCTATGAACTGCTGGCCATAGGCTAGCACCCCAAACTAGTGACAACAGCCTATGAACTGCTGGCCATAAGCTAGCACCCCAAACTAGTGAGGAGTCCTAATTATATAGCAAACAGCCTATGAACTGCTGGCCATAGGCTAGCACCCCAAACTAGTGACAACAGCCCATGAACTGCTGGCCATAAGCTAGCACCCCAAACTAGTGAGGAGTCCTAATTATATAGCAAACAGCCCCTGACTGCTGGCCAAAGGCTAGCACCCCAAACTAGTGAGGAGTCCTAATTATATAGCAAACAGCCCACGAACTGCTGGCCATAGGCTAGCACCCCAAACTAGTGACAACAGCCCACGAACTGCTGGCCATAGGCTAGCACCCCAAACTAGTGACAACAGCCTATGAACTGCTGGCCATAAGCTAGCACCCCAAACTAGTGAGGAGTCCTAATTATATAGCAAACAGCCTATGAACTGCTGGCCATAGGCTAGCACCCCAAACTAGTGAGGAGTCCTAATTATATAGCAAACAGCCCACGAACTGCTGGCCATAGGCTAGCACCCCAAACTAGTGACAACAGCCCACGAACTGCTGGCCATAAGCTAGCACCCCAAACTAGTGACAACAGCCCACGAACTGCTGGCCATAGGCTAGCACCCCAAACTAGTGACAACAGCCCATGAACTGCTGGCCATAAGCTAGCACCCCAAACTAGTGACAACAGCCCACGAACTGCTGGCCATAGGCTAGCACCCCAAACTAGTGACAACAGCCCACGAACTGCTGGCCATAAGCTAGCACCCCAAACTAGTGACAACAGCCCACGAACTGCTGGCCATAGGCTAGCACCCCAAACTAGTGACAACAGCCCACGAACTGCTGGCCATAAGCTAGCACCCCAAACTAGTGACAACAGCCCACGAACTGCTGGCCATAGGCTAGCACCCCAAACTAGTGACAACAGCCCACGAACTGCTGGCCATAAGCTAGCACCCCAAACTAGTGACAACAGCCCACGAACTGCTGGCCATAGGCTAGCACCCCAAACTAGTGACAACAGCCCACGAACTGCTGGCCATAGGCTAGCACCCCAAACTAGTGACAACAGCCCACGAACTGCTGGCCATAAGCTAGCACCCCAAACTAGTGACAACAGCCCACGAACTGCTGGCCATAGGCTAGCACCCCAAACTAATGACGAGTCCTAATTATATAGCAAACAGCCCCTGACTGCTGGCCAAAGGCTAGCACCCCAAACTAGTGACAACAGCCCATGAACTGCTGGCCATAGGCTAGCACCCCAAACTAATGACGAGTCCTAATTATATAGCAAACAGCCCCTGACTGCTGGCCAAAGGCTAGCACCCCAAACTAGTGAGGAGTCCTAATTATATAGCAAACAGCCTATGAACTGCTGGCCATAGGCTAGCACCCCAAACTAGTGAGGAGTCCTAATTATATAGCAAACAGCCCCTGACTGCTGGCCAAAGGCTAGCACCCCAAACTAGTGAGGAGTCCTAATTATATAGCAAACAGCCCCTGACTGCTGGCCAAAGGCTAGCACTCCAAACTAGTGAGGAGTCCTAATTATATAGCAAACAGCCCACGAACTGCTGGCCATAGGCTAGCACCCCAAACTAGTGAGGAGTCCTAATTATATAGCAAACAGCCTATGAACTGCTGGCCAAAGGCTAGCACCCCAAACTAGTGACAACAGCCCACAAACTGCTGGCCATAGGCTAGCACCCCAAACTAGTGACAACAGCCCATGAACTGCTGGCCATAAGCTAGCACCCCAAACTAGTGAGGAGTCCTAATTATATAGCAAACAGCCTATGAACTGCTGGGGCTAGGCTAGCACCCCAAACTAGTGAGGAGTCCTAATTATATAGCAAACAGCCCCTGACTGCTGGCCAAAGGCTAGCACCCCAAACTAGTGAGGAGTCCTAATTATATAGCAAACAGCCTATGAACTGCTGGCCATAGGCTAGCACCCCAAACTAGTGAGGAGTCCTAATTATATAGCAAACAGCCGACGAACTGCTGGCCATAGGCTAGCACCCCAAACTAGTGAGGAGTCCTAATTATATAGCAAACAGCCCATGAACTGCTGGCCATAGGCTAGCACCCCAAACTAGTGAGGAGTCCTAATTATATAGCAAACAGCCGACGAACTGCTGGCCATAGGCTAGCACTCCAAACTAGTGACGAGTCCTAATTATATAGCAAACAGCCCATGAACTGCTGGCCATAGGCTAGCACCCCAAACTAGTGACGAGTCCTAATTATATAGCAAACAGCCCCTGACTGCTGGCCAAAGGCTAGCACCCCAAACTAGTGAGGAGTCCTAATTATATAGCAAACAGCCCCTGACTGCTGGCCAAAGGCTAGCACCCCAAACTAATGACGAGTCCTAATTATATAGCAAACAGCCCACGAACTGCTGGCCATAGGCTAGCACCCCAAACTAGTGACAACAGCCCACGAACTGCTGGCCATAAGCTAGCACCCCAAACTAGTGACAACAGCCCACGAACTGCTGGCCATAGGCTAGCACCCCAAACTAGTGACAACAGCCCATGAACTGCTGGCCATAAGCTAGCACCCCAAACTAGTGAGGAGTCCTAATTATATAGCAAACAGCCCACGAACTGCTGGCCATAGGCTAGCACTCCAAACTAGTGAGGAGTCCTAATTATATAGCAAACAGCCCACGAACTGCTGGCCATAGGCTAGCACCCCAAACTAGTGAGGAGTCCTAATTATATAGCAAACAGCCCACGAACTGCTGGCCATAGGCTAGCACCCCAAACTAGTGAGGAGTCCTAAGGTGTGTAGCATAAAGTAGAACAATAAAGCAGATGTAATGAGGAAGGAGTGTGTCAATAACATAAATCATCTTTTAATCTATTACTGATCATTTGCTTAAAACTGTAAGATGATATCGTAAGTGGCTACTGTCAATCTGGAATTAAATTTTGATTAATGGCACTTTTTCGGGTGAAGTTGTGACTAGACAGTTGTAAGTGGTGTGCTCGGCTAAAACCACCCCCTAAAACCAAATCACTGGCAACTTTCTCAGATGCCAAAAGCCTGGTTTGAAGCTGAGTAGCGGTGAGAGACAGGGAGCAGTTAGTTCATGACAGTCTTAGACCACTTGACCACCGAGACGTGCCCCACTACACCAGTCAAATGTCATACAACAGCCTGAATAAAGCCAATTATATTAATTATAGAACCAATATTTAATTTCTCTGCTAAAATACCTCTTGGCATAGCCCATTTATGCTCACTTTGAATAGTTAGGTGAATTAGCACGTTGTCTTTTTTAGCAGCAGCTACTTGCAGGGGTCAAGCTTCAGTTAAAAACTCTAAGAGTCCCCAGCAAGGACTTCAGCTATTCAAGTCGCCCTAGCCCCACCCGTGATCTCATAGCCCAAGATTTTCCAAAGGCTACAGTACCACTGCAGTCCTTCTATTCCCTAAAAACAATTTTTGAAGGTGTAAGCTATCTTTTCACTGTTCTATAGCATATTGGAATGGTACTAAAGGACAAATGATATGTCAAATGGTCTTCTTCAACTGATTTTATTACTGATATTGCTCTGAGCAAAATCTTAAATTTTCACTTTTCTTACAACCAGCCGGGCTACAAAGGCTATTATTTTAGCCCAACACATTGGCTATGGGGCTAGTGTCTAGCTGGACCCCTGACTTGGATAACCCACTTGATAAAGCTTTTATATGCAAATATATTAAAAAATACCAGTATATGTGCTCCCTATAAAGTGAACCTGTGAAATATGTATATATAGACTTGGGTAAGTTATACATTAGGCAGTTTGCATATCCAATATTTCTAACAATTTATCCAAAGAAAATGTGATATTTTGTCGGAGCGGCAGTGGTGAGGTCAGAGCAGGGCTGGTATAAATGGGTCAACCTGAACCTGGCTAAATACAACACATAGGCTGATTCTCCCTCAGAAGCCAAGCTTGAAGCCAGCAGCACAGCGCACATGATGACGACGCACTGACCTCACACTGGTTTGCAACCCCACTTACATAATTATAAAACATACAGGTAATTGACACACACAATAGCATGACACATATATACACATACACAAAGATGATGATGATGATGAAGACTACAATGCAGACGATGATTAAATTGATGATGATGAAGACTAAAATGCAGATGATCATGATGATAATAAAGATGATGCTGATGGTATTGCTGCTAGAGGCTAGTATCAGTACTCAATATGATACCAAATACAGATATCTAATGGGAAAAAGCATTGTATGTTGAAAGTTAATCATCATTTTGCATTGCTTAAGATACATGTACAATATATATATATATAAATATATATATATATATATATATATATATATATATATATATATATATATATATATATATATATATATATATATATATATATATATATATATATATATATATATATATATATATATATATATATATATATATATATATGACCACTGACCAATCTCTCTTTTGATTGGTTAATTCAGGCTATGACCACTTCCTATACTAGGGAATATCTCCCAACCAGTCCATCAAAACAGTTGATTGACTGGCAATATTGACTGATCAGGCACACCATCCAATTAGAGTGCCAGAATAGTGACACACCCCCAGATTTCCCAAGCATGCCAACAGCCCATCGAATGGGATGTGACATGACCGGCCACCATTTTGCCCCAAAATAAGCCAAAATAATAAAAATTAAAAAATGAATAAATAAAAAAATAAAAATAAAAATAAAAAATATTTTTAAAAAATATATAAAATGAAAAATTTAATAATTATTTTTTTTTGTTTTTAATATAATTTATTTTTTTTAATTTAAAAAAATGATTGCCGATCGGAGAATAATGCCTGTTATTGCACCTTTGCTTTCTCGTTGTTCAGTTTGCTTAGACATTTGCAGCTTCAATCCCGCTTGTGAAAAGATTGTTAATTGGTCAATAGTACGATCATGCGGCGAATATGAACAGTGAGAGCGCGAAGGAACTGCTGAAATTGCAGAATTCAGCGCTGGTTTGCAGACACGGCAAGAGGAAAGGTATGTGATTTTGCTTTTCTTACTTCTTCTGGTGAGAAGTTTTAAGAGTTTTTCACCCCTCTAACCGTGAAAAATAGGCCCTGTGCACTTATTTGGGCATATGCGCTTAATCGGAAGAATAAGATATACATACATATATATATATATATATATATATATATATATATATATATATATATATATATATATATATATATATATATATATATATATATATATATATATATATATATATTATATATATATATATATATATATATATATATATATATATATATATATATATATATATATATTATATATATATATCAAATCAACAACTGCAACCTTGACATCTCTGCAATTTGCTATTTATTTGTTAAATTTGTAAAGTTGACAGTGCCAAATTTAAAATAATTTGGTTCCTAGGAGGCAGTAAGTATGACTGTTTGAAAATATTGTTAAGATATCGAATCATTAAGAAAATATCAATATTGTACTTTGTAGTGTATCTATCTAGCTTTATTAAAGGTGTCTGATAATGATTCCCTAGTTGCTAGTACTGCTACTGATGATGATACTGTGTTGATAATTACCAGTCCATGGTTCAGCAAGAATCTATAGTCTCCAGCATGTGGCACCCTGGCAACCGCTCCTCCTCCTCTTTCAACTTCACAATCTAGACTGTTCAGGCTTATTCAGGCCAGGATGTGGAATTCATAGAGTCAGCAATGAAGTAAGCACAGATATCACTTGTCATCCTCCAAGTGCAGCGCAGCCAGCAGCAGTGGGCCTACACTGGGAACCCTGCCGGCCTTCTGCAAGCTGACTACTACTATTATAACAGGGGAAATTTCTGTGCAGTATTTTTACCCTTGACCTCTGCATAAATATACTCAGCAGGGGAGACACTGTCACTGTGAGGGGGATTTATCCATTAGAATGTCTATTTGAGATCAGGCAGGAAGCGGCCTAGCTTGCGGGATCAAGGAAGAGAACAATGGTGACTGACCGTCAGGAATGACAGAGACAGGCATTTCATACCTAACACCATTAATATCAATCAAGCTTGGGTTTCTTCTGGACAGTGGAAGTAACTCTAAGAAACCTAGTCTCCAAGGTTGTAGGTTGATTTTCCATGAACATTTCTCTCTCGACAGGGGTGTCCAACTCCATAACCTACAGCAAGCTACCTTACTGCTAATGACATATGGGTACCAATCAGCCTGAGATAAGCTATTAATAGACTAAAATGGCTGCTCCCAGTACCTCCATTCTGTTTGTTAGGATGTGTTTGAACAGCAATATACTTTTTGTCTAAAGGTTGGCAGTGGTGGGAACTTGGGTTTAAGTAGAGAATACTCTAAGAAGCTATTTGGGCCTATGTTTCATTCATGGTGTAATTGTCCTTTATATTAATGAAAGTTTCTCCTCAGACAGTTGAGTGGCATAGGTTTCTCCAAAAAAACAGAAGAAACTGGAAGAAACCAATTTATTCCAGCACGAAAAATAAAGTTTTCCCCATGGAAAAAACACCACTCAGAAGATACTGCAAGCCATGTTATGAATATTTAATTGACATCTGAGTATTAATTAAAAGCATCATCACCACAAATACCATTATTGCCTTTCAAAAAAACTACATGCATTCATCATTATTAGAAACAAATGGGGTTATCTGCTTTCTTATTATACCTTTGCAAGAGTTGTCATCATTTTCTTGGTTTCCAGTACTAGCCATTTGGATCAATGATTTCCTCCTCTTTTCCTGAAGCTGTCATCAAGGCAGATAGCCAAGTCCATTCATCACCACCTCTACTATCATCTCAGCTATAGCCACAAGCTACCAGGCAATATTCCTCCACACTGGACAATTTACCCCTAATCTAGTTGCCATAGTTTCAGGTGCTCCCAACCTGGTTGCTTAGTAACAATATCCTGCAGCAGTTAGAGGACATTCATAAATGTGTGTATGGTTTGCTGTCAAGCCTATCTAAAGGGAAAGTTAAATGTGTGTATGGTTTGCTGTCAAGCCTATCTAAAGGGAAAGTTAAATGTGTGTATGGTTTGCTGTCAAGCCTATCTAAAGGGAAAGTTAAATGTGTGTATGGGTTGCTGTCAAGCCTATCTAAAGGGAAAGTTAAATGTGTGTATGGTTTGCTGTCAAGCCTATCTAAAGGGAAAGTTAAATGTGTGTATGGTTTGCTGTCAAGCCTATCTAAAGGGAAAGTTAAATGTGTGTATGGTTTGCTGTCAAGCCTATCTAAAGGGAAAGTTAAATGTGTGTATGGTTTGCTGTCAAGCCTATCTAAAGGGAAAGTTAAATGTGTGTATGGTTTGCTGTCAAGCCTATCTAAAGGGAAAGTTAAATGTGTGTATGGTTTGCTGTCAAGCCTATCTAAAGGGAAAGTTAAATGTGTGTATGGGTTGCTGTCAAGCCTATCTAAAGGGAAAGTTAAATGTGTGTATGGTTTGCTGTCAAGCCTATCTAAAGGGAAAGTTAAATGTGTGTATGGGTTGCTGTCAAGCCTATCTAAAGGGAAAGTTAAATGTGTGTATGGTTTGCTGTCAAGCCTATCTAAAGGGAAAGTTAAATGTGTGTATGGTTTGCTGTCAAGCCTATCTAAAGGGAAAGTTAAATGTGTGTATGGTTTGCTGTCAAGCCTATCTAAAGGGAAAGTTAAATGTGTGTATGGTTTGCTGTCAAGCCTATCTAAAGGGAAAGTTAAATGTGTGTATGGTTTGCTGTCAAGCCTATCTAAAGGGAAAGTTAAATGTGTGTATGGTTTGCTGTCAAGCCTATCTAAAGGGAAAGTTAAATGTGTGTATGGTTTGCTGTCAAGCCTATCTAAAGGGAAAGTTAAATGTGTGTATGGTTTGCTGTCAAGCCTATCTAAAGGGAAAGTTAAATGTGTGTATGGTTTGCTGTCAAGCCTATCTAAAGGGAAAGTTAAATGTGTGTATGGTTTGCTGTCAAGCCTATCTAAAGTCATTGGATCCTCAGCCTCCTCACTTACTCATCAACTCCACTAGGAATTTGGAATTTTGTTTATTGTCACTCAGAGACTTACCCAGCTGGGAGTCAGGGAGACATTTCGGCTCCAAAACACCAAATTTTTGGCAAAATGATACCTAGTTGGAAGATGTTGTGTATTAGTTGAGGGCAAGGAAACATTTCATAAGTTTCCCTGCTGAAGACAATAGGCACGATATTTGGCTGATTTCCCTTAAATTCTGAATGATAAGCGGTCAGAAACTCATGTTTATTACAATAATCCTTTACTTTTATGCATTGTAAATAAGGCCCTTTTTGAATGGAAACTTTGACCATGTGAGCAGAAAACATAATCGAAGATGATCAATCTTTTGTTTTAATGATTGATTAATCTGAAATCATGACAAAACGAGCGATTAATCGATTATATCGATTTATCATCCCAGCACTAGCTAGAACTATAAACTACAACCTCATAGGCCAAACATCAAACCCTAAAATAGGGTACCAATTCCTCAAGTCCAGTGGTATAAGCTTATAGCACAGCAGAAAACACTTACACTAGAACCTCATAGGCCACGAACATGTCTCTAAAACCCTGGTATGAAGTATCAATGGCTAATTCCAAGGTGTATAAAGTTATAATGCTGCAATAAACATATAAGCTATAATATCTGAGGCAGGCCAGTCCCTCTGACCCTGATATAGGGTACTGATGGCTCAAGTCCATTGGCGCTTGGCTGCCAAAAAAACCCTAGACTAGATGATGAGAGGCCATGCTGCATGTGCCTGTGAGCAGCCGGCCGCCTTGCTGATGGGTTATTTTGGTCACGAGCTAGCTATTCTGGGGAATTTGGCACGCCATACTCCCTGTGGTGTATTTTGGCTGAAAGCCTCTCATATTAACTCAACAGAGATTGTGCAGTGATTCTACATCATGTTTCCAGAAGGTGGGAGATCCTGTTACCTAGGCTTAACACAAACTCTCAATTACAGTCTTATTCGAACATTTATTCTTTTCATTAGCAATTGTATGCTCTCAAACCTAGGCTTAAAACTACCTCTCAAAGTCAGCCGTATTGCACATCTATTCTCTATATTAGCTATGTGTGTGCGCTCCATCTGCAGTTGACTAAATATCATGATCTTGAGTTCATGGGGGGCAATTGTTAACCCTTCTAATGCTGAGGCTACTTTCATCCAAAGCACAAGAACGCAGCATTTTTTGAAAAGCATTGAATCCCTGTCATGTTGGTATTCATTGGATAGCTCTCGTTGAGTACTTTCAGATGAGTACCCATTTGCCAGGGTTACAGTCATTATTCAGGTTTTTTGCATTATTTTGTATTAGCCAAATTAGCCATCAGCAGCATAAGGGTTAACAGACATTCTCATCACATGTCAACCAATTTTTGGAGCAGAGCACCTATGTTGGAGAGAGGCAAAGAAACACTTGAGGGATTAGACTTGCTTGCATTCCATTGTACATCACTCAAATAAGTAGAAATAAACACCTAATGCTCAATTTTCTTTCTTGCCACTAGCTTCAAACAATGTCTTATTTCATTTATTTCTTTTGGACCAGCCCAATCTTCAGAAATAACCTGATGGGTACTTATTAATCACAACCTAACCAACAACTCTTTTTCTAGTATTTTGTGAATTTAAGCTTGATTCCATAGTTACATTCAGAAGCATAATCTTCACAGACTCATTCTACAGCTTAGTAAATATAAAAAGAACTGGTAGTAGCACAGGACAGCGTTTGAGATGATAGGACCTGGTAGGGAATCCGCACCATTCATGCTAGTGTTGAACAGCATTTGAGATGATAGGACCTGGTAGGGAATCCGCACCATTCATGCTAGTGTTGAACAGCGTTTGAGATGATAGGACCAGGTATGGAATCCGCAACATTCATGCTAGTGTTGAACAGCGTTTGAGATGATAGGACCAGGTATGGAATCCGCACCATTCATGCTAGTGTTGAACAGCGTTTGAGATGATAGGACCTGGTAGGGAACCCGCACCATTCATGCTAGTGTTGAACAGCGTTTGAGATGATAGGACCAGGTATGGAATCCGCAACATTCATGCTAGTGTTGAACAGCGTTTGAGATGATAGGACCAGGTATGGAATCCGCAACATTCATGCTAGTGTTGAACAGCGTTTGAGATGATAGGACCTGGTAGGGAACCCGCACCATTCATGCTAGTGTTGAACAGCGTTTGAGATGATAGGACCTGGTAGGGAATCCGCACCATTCATGCTAGTGTTGAACAGCGTTTGAGATGATAGGACCTGGTAGGGAACCCGCACCATTCATGCTAGTGTTGAACAGCGTTTGAGATGATAGGACCAGGTATGGAATCCGCAACATTCATGCTAGTGTTGAACAGCGTTTGAGATGATAGGACCTGGTAGGGAACCCGCACCATTCATGCTAGTGTTGAACAGCGTTTGAGATGATAGGACCAGGTATGGAATCCGCAACATTCATGCTAGTGTTGAACAGCGTTTGAGATGATAGGACCTGGTAGGGAACCCGCACCATTCATGCTAGTGTTGAACAGCGTTTGAGATGATAGGACCTGGTAGGGAATCCGCACCATTCATGCTAGTGTTGAACAGCGTTTGAGATGATAGGACCTGGTAGGGAACCCGCACCATTCATGCTAGTGTTGAACAGCATTTGAGATGATAGGACCAGGTAGGGAACCCGCACCATTCATGCTAGTGTTGAACAGCGTTTGAGATGATAGGACCTGGTAGGGAACCCGCACCATTCATGCTAGTGTTGAACAGCGTTTGAGATGATAGGACCAGGTAGGGAACCCGCACCATTCATGCTAGTGTTGAACAGCGTTTGAGATGATAGGACCTGGTAGGGAACCCGCACCATTCATGCTAGTGTTGAACAGCGTTTGAGATGATAGGACCTGGTAGGGAACCCGCACCATTCATGCTAGTGTTGAACAGCGTTTGAGATGATAGGACCAGATAGGGAACCCGCACCATTCATGCTAGTGTTGAACAGCGTTTGAGATGATAGGACCTGGTAGGGAACCCGCACCATTCATGCTAGTGTTGAACAGCGTTTGAGATGATAGGACCTGGTAGGGAATCCGCACCATTCATGCTAGTGTTGAACAGCGTTTGTGATGATAGGACCTGGTAGGGAACCCGCACCATTCATGCTAGTGTTGAACAGCGTTTGAGATGATAGGACCTGGTAGGGAATCCGCACCATTCATGCTAGTGTTGAACAGCGTTTGAGATGATAGGACCTGGTAGGGCTGTCATCGATACCGGCGGTATCAATGGATCGCTGGCGAAGCCCTAGCGATAATCGATACGCCAGAAATGCTGGGGTATCGATTCGTTATAAAAAATAACAAAAAACAGGTTGGATACGTTGCAACACGCCAAAACTGCCGTTACCAACCAAAAAACTTTTTTAAAAAAGTCCAAATCAGCGAAAACTTACCTCAATTCAAAAACGGAAGTTGAATTGAGGACGGACGATCTCTGGCGCACTACTGCGCAGGTCAGCGCAATGCATTGTGGGGTCCTGTCAGGGCGATGACAGGTGTAGACATCATTGGCGCTAATGGCAAGATCGCAAATTGTAGGTACTTTTTAGTTATTGTTAGGGGCGGGGATTGACGGGTAATGAAAATGTAATGCTTGGTGGGCTAATTGCGTATATATTAGCCGAAAACCAAGCGTGCAGCAATTTCTAGTGTGAATCGATAGCGAATCGAATCGAAGTGCTGTATCGGTAAAAATCTTTTCGATTATCGAATCGCTAAAAATTTGTTAGTGATGACAGCCCTAGGACCTGGTAGGGAACCCGCACCATTCATGCTAGTGTTGAACAGTGTTTGAGATGATAGGACCTGGTAGGGAATCCGCACCATTCATGCTAGTGTTGAACAGCGTTTGAGATGATAGGACCTGGTAGGGAACCCGCACCATTCATGCTAGTGTTGAACAGCGTTTGAGATGATAGGACCAGGTATGGAATCCGCAACATTCATGCTAGTGTTGAACAGCGTTTGTGATGATAGGACCAGGTAGGGAACCCGCACCATTCATGCTAGTGTTGAACAGCGTTTGTGATGATAGGACCTGGTAGGGAACCCGCACCATTCATGCTAGTGTTGAACAGCGTTTGAGATGATAGGACCTGGTAGGGAACCCGCACCATTCATGCTAGTGTTGAACAGCGTTTGAGATGATAGGACCAGGTAGGGAACCCGCACCATTCATGCTAGTGCTGAACAGCGTTTGAGATGATAGGACCTGGTAGGGAACCCGCACCATTCATGCTAGTGTTGAACAGCGTTTGAGATGATAGGACCAGGTAGGGAACCCGCACCATTCATGCTAGTGTTAAACAGCGTTTGAGATGATAGGACCTGGTAGGGAATCCGCACCATTCATGCTAGTGCTGAACATTGTGTTAATTAGGCTTCGGATGCAAAGAATGTTTTTGTATCGATTAATCGATTTTTGACCCTAAAGGATTAAAGGCAAGATTAAACATTGATTAGCAAGTGATTATAGCTGGCAGGCCTGGTGACCGATTGCAATCAATGTGGCAGCTCCCTACAGCTACATTACATGTAGAAATCTTAAGAGACTAGGTACCAAGTCTGCATTACACGTTGAAATCGTTAGAGACTAGGTACCGAGTCTGCATTACACATATAAATCTTCAGAGACTAGGTACCAAGTCTGCATTACACGTAGAAATCTTAAGAGACTAGGTACCAAGTCTGCAGTACATGTAGAAATCTTCAGAGACTAGGTACCTAGTCTGCAGTACATGTAAAAATCTTCAGAGACTAGGCACCGAGTCTGCATTACATGTAGACATCTTCAGAGACTAGGTACCGAGTCTGCATTACATGTAGAAATCTTCAGAGACTAGGTACCAAGTCTGCATTAAATGTAGAAATCTTCAGAGACTAGGTACCAAGTCTGCAGTACATGTAGAAATCTTCAGAGACTAGGTACCTAGTCTGCAGTACATGTAGAAATCTTCAGAGACTAGGCACCGAGTCTGCATTACATGTAGAAATCTTCAGAGACTAGGTACCAAGTCTGCATTACATGTAGAAATCTTCAGAGACTAGGTACCAAGTCTGCATTACATGTAGAAGAGTCTCATTTGTTTGCCAGCACTTGTTTAACCTTCGGTCGATGTAAACGATGTCACAGAGCACTGTTTATTCCTAAGAAAGCTAAGAGGTTGTTAAAAGAAGACAAGAAAGGCCTCTATTTACTCTATGGAGTGTACCAAGTGGAACCAAACAACTGCACAACAACTCAACAACTGATAAGAGCTCAACCTGCATACCATCTGCTTGTGGTTTGTTTAAACTAAATTCATGATATGATACAAAGCTAACTATCTCAAAACACATGTAGGATATAGAGAGAAATACATGTATTTAAATCTCAATGAATGAGAGTAATATTTCCCCTTAGGGAAAATTTTTCTTATAAACATTTCGACATGTCACTCTTTTTATAATGGTTATCAGACCACCCAAGTGCTTTGGATATACATGTATTTAAACTAGTTATGATACACAGGTCTGTAGGTGGAATGGCTTGAGTATATGGCATGCTAGCTGCCATTATATTACATACATAATCCATCCACACATTATCATTGTCTACAGTTGCCTTAATGTGCAACACAGACTAGGTAATCTTGACGCAAATGTTCATGCAGCGCGTAGCGCCCCCACAAGTGAAACGGCAGCAGATGTAACTAATTGAACCTCAGAATAGCAAGTTCATAACACTAGGAAAATTGGATTGCGAAACTGGCGATGCCATAAAGTTAACGACATGTAAAGGCGTATTGATATAATCATTATTTTTTATTTATTTGAAAAGGCATTAGATTAAAAGATCAAATACAATTTTTCAGCTATTTTGGCGCTCCTTATTGGGTTCTAACGTCATTCCGGCTATCCCGAGCCGGTTTGGAGTAGTTAGATAACAGGCGCCAGATTTGATTTGGCTATTTTACTGGCTCGCATGAGGTAGGTAGGTCATAATCAGTTTCGGGCCGTATGTAAATATGTGGGGTCATTGATAAAAGTGGCCTGGCGGTCTTTTTCAAAGATTTACTCCGGTATTCAGTCCCGTAAATGACAGGACTAAACTCGGAATGCAAGGAACGATCCAAAATAGAGTTACGGGATTTCATTGATATAGCTCTCTTTTCGAACCTCCCTGTCATACAGATGGCGCCGTAGCTTAGTGGCTAGAGCACCTGCCTGCAGGGCAAGAGGTTGCGGGTTCGATTCCATCTGACCGCAACTAGTATCATCTTTTCCTGCCCAGTCCTTCGTCTGGCACTTTGAAACATTTCCTACTCTAAATAACGATGTCTATATTTTTATTATTTTTATTTCACTTTACTAAAATGAATTGTTGGTCAAATCCACTGATCCCAGAGAGAAGGTCTGCCTGAATTGGCGTTCGCTATAAGGGCCGATTTGATTAGTGTATGAAATTCCCTGGTTATAATAAACATTTCCACAGTTGTGAAGTTAGGAATTTCTTCGAGAAAATCTATAGTTTAATGAATGTAAGTAATGCCTAGCCTTCATATAAAAATTGAGCTCTGTGAAGTTTAATGGGTGTAAGTATTAATTTATATCTGTTGATGAAGGAAATGTTCCATTAAGTTCCCTATGACGTTGGTATTGTCACTTTCATGCACACTTGCGGCACATGACTATTACTTTATGCAACTCCCACCCATTTACCTTCTATCTGCCCTTTCACACATCTCTACGTGCTGATCAGTGCCCTATCCAATCCCATGTACCTTCCACCTGCACTTTGGGCTTGGATCCGTGCGCCCGCCACTCACTTTTTGGGCGCACGGATCCTTATTACATCGACAACTTCTACTCCTCCTGCGGCCTTAAGCGCCTTGCCGCAACACTTGCCTCCCCCCTTCTCTGTAATTGTACTGTCCTCCCAGTACCTCTTTCAACGGGGCCCTGATCTGGGTAATATGATGAAACAATTGTACAGGCAGTATATCTTGACTGCTATTGATTTACAGTGTGGAAATTACAAGTATAATTATAGAATTTAAAACAGGGTTAACTAACAAACTGAATACATTATCATTAGTAGTGTCTCACAATAAACCATTGTGTACAATATCACTACCGTAGATTCTCTGTAATTTGGTACACTTCAATAATTAATTATTTTTATGGTTTGAGGATGGCCCATTTTCTCTGAAAATACCAGTTGACAAAGCAGAGTAATGGTAGCCCAGATTTTCTGCAAATTTCAACTGTCGTTATCGTGCTCGAGTGACCAGTGAGATCTAGCAGGTGAGATAGTGGCAATCCTTTCATTTTATTAGAATTGCCCCAGAACAATAGTGATTGCTATTGTGATCATGGTCTTAGCCAGCAGGGCGTCTGGGTGTCTTTTGGGACACCCTAACCCTTAAAAAGCAACCCTCAGGACACCCAATTTGTTTTGTGAGGAATTTCTTAAAATGTTGATCTCAAGCATATAATTGAATTATTTCATTGTCATATAATTCCCATGACCTTGTATATTGATATCATGACATATTTTGATATTTAAATATAAACATGTTTATGATTGAAATCTAAGTATATTGTGGTCCCCCTTAAAAATTTGGACGCCCACAAATTTTACAATGGCCATTCAGGTATATTTGGAAACAGGGTGTCCAAATAGAGGTTCCATAGACTTTTGCGTGTCCAAAGTGTGGTACAAAATACATACTACTAATAAGATAGACCCTATACCTTTACAGATTTTGCTTTTTTAGGCCAGATACTGCATTGTGTGTCTTATAAAAGTGACACTACAACTTCTATCTTCTAAGAAAAGTCATCTTCAGCAAATTCTGACATAAAATTTTGGGTGTCCAAACTGTCAAAAAACAGTGATCTGCGTGTCCAAATGACATGCTGGACGCATTACGGCTAAGCCCCTGATGGCCAATTTTATGCACCCAGTTTCTAATTCCTGGCTAAGACCCTGATTGTGATTGTAGAGCAAACAAACGTATCCTATGCAATATAGTTAGATGCCGGATGAACAACAATGAAACTGCTGGAATATGTTAGCATGGCTTACAGACGCTCCACAACTCTTGGCTGATGATCCTCCATTAGTCAGGCCTCTTAGTATTTGTAGCCAATTGTAGGAATTCAAAATAGCAAGAGTTCACATTTCAGAAATTGCCCCTGGCCATGCCTAATTTCTAGATGTAACAGGGTCCCTATTTTTCCAAATATACATTTGTTGCTTCAAATGTTGCCTCTACTGTTTTTACTCTATTGGTGGGGAACTGGTTTTTCATCTGATACAAAGCAGAATATGTGCCAACTCGGAAATAAATAATATCCCCTGAAACTTGTGTTATTGTTCTCTATGATTAATTGATTATGTATTGTTTTGTAGGTACTTTGAAAACATTTTAATATTCAACTTGGGATTGGATTTAGAAATAATGGGTTTTGCGGGAAACAGATTAGTTATGAGTAAAAATTGATGAAAAATCATATTTTCAAGACATGTTAGCACTTTCATCTGTGATTTCGCGATAAATTCATGGCTATTTTTCATTAAAATGATGCAATTAGAATCCCTACATGTGAAGATATACAGCATAGTAACATAATTTTTTATTTTTTGACAATTATTTTGTCTTGAGCAAGCCTTCATTGTCTTATTGCAGTTTATAGTACTTTTACGGCCACATTTTTATTTACAAGTGCCTGTGAGAAGGAGGACGGATGGGGGCGGACCTTACGCAGGAAGCATGACTAAGAGTGCGGGCAGGCACCAACATAAGTTTCAGAACTAAATTACCATGCCGGGCAAGTAGTTTATGATTTTTACTTGCCCAACATAATTTCTGGCTTGCCCGAAATAAGTTATAACATATGCTAGAATGTCAAGTATTATTTTTCATGTATCTAATTTGTGCTCGGACGATTTATCAAAATATTGCATTATTGATCGTTGCACTACGATAGTACAGTGGTGAAAATAGACAGTAGCCCACCGGTCCGTTTCTACCAAAGATTTGAATGGGCCAGTAAAAGTCTATGTTTACTTTACCGGAAAGTCTGCTAAATATTTAAACAACATTAATTTAGTAAGCATCACATCCAGTTTCACATTTCTTCTACATTAGATTATAACTGTCACAATTCATAAATTTAGCATAATTAACCATGAATGTTCAGTTATGAAATGGCTGTTGGCTACCATTTTGGTTATGAAAGTGATATGGACCGCTAATTTTTCTGGTGGACCACTAGACTGTTCATTTTGATGGACCGTTTGACCACCAAGGCTTAGCAAACTGTTTTCAGCACTGATAGTAGCGCTATCCATAATCAGCATGATTATCGATAGCAAACGATAATTGATGTCAAAAATAAAAGCACATGTAATCATATGAAATTGTAAAAAATGCAAGCTAACTACTCACCACAACGCCACTTCTATTAATAGTTTGATATACTGGCGGTCCCTTCCGGTAAATAAACTGCCATTTGGACTTAAAAATCACTTTGATAATCCCGCCACAAACGCTATTTTGTTCAATTTCAAAATGGCGGATATTGTTTACTGGAAGGCATCCCCGGTATGACGATCCATCAGGAGGGGAATACGGGAAACTTCCGTGCCGCTTCAAGTTATGAAATTATCATTTTTTTATCGATAATCTATCGTCATCTGGGACAATATATTGATAGAAAAAATTCAGCCAAGTCCGAGCACTAGATTTAATTATTCTAAAACCATTTTCTTTTAAATTTGTTGCATTTGTTAGCATATTTCTGGGTATTTGTGCCATTTTTCTACATAAAAAATGTTCAGTTCTTAGAAAATTAGCCTGCCCATTCGGGCAAGTGCAAACTAAAATGTACTTGCCCAAAAGCCCTTTTTTCCAAAATTCACTTGCCAGAGCAAGCAAGATAGTACTTATATGTCAAACCCTGGCAGGGGATAGGGAACACATAGAGAAACAAAATGCCCAGGGGCAACGAGTGGCCTGGGAGGGACAGTTCAGCTTTCTGTACATAGGACCTCCTCTCTAGGGAGTTGACCCTACAGGACAAATGCAATAACCATTAAAATTATAACATGTTGCCATAGTAACAAGGCATGATTATTTTTGAACAGATGACTTTTGTATAGGGTTTTCTTATACGGACTGTCGCCAAGGCAACAGAATCACCACCTCAGGGTTTAAATATTGAATTAAAGAATGAATTTGACTATTTATGAATTTAATTTTCAATTTGTTATTGTATGTTTAAAAAAAGTGGTAGGTATTGTTTTCTAGGGTTTATACAAGAAAATATTGCTCCCCAATGAACTTTATAGACATCAAGCAGGCTGTCTGCTTCTCATTGAAAACAAAATGGCCGCCAGACTGTCTGCAGTTGCTTAAAACTGAAATTGAGTTTTAAAAAGGTGAACAACTAAAAGTCTATGTTATAATAGTGATAGAGCCTGTACCAGACTGACTCTGTTGGGAAATACAGAGCTTCGGGTGTTGAATGGGCCATCTAAACGCCGAAGCCGCAGGCTGAGGCGTTTAGATGGCCCATTCAACCCCCTCGGCTCTGTATTTCCCAACAGAGTCATCTGGTATAGGCTCTATCTCTATAACGAATCACAATTATCATCAAAACCCAAATTTCTAGTAACTCCACCTGTCCACAGCATAATACCAAGGTACACACAACTATAAAGAGAGAAAGCAATAACAATTTGCATGTAGCTCGACATTAAGGCTAGCCCAATAGCCCGGGCTATAGCTGTTGAAGCTTGAGGTTAGAGGAAACTCTGTGTAATTAGCTTGGCTGGTATTAGATCGAGCCACTCTATCGTCAGGTATGCCTTTGTTTACATTATGAGGTTGACTGGCCATACCCACAATAGAGAAAGCCCCATGCAAAACTTTTCCACTGCGCCCAAAAAACTGGGCGCTCACATTTCTAGGCCAGTCTGGCCACCCAAACTAACTTCAAATTCGTTTCCTACCTTGGTAATTTACGTTGTGACGCCTTTACAGCACTCAAATCCGTCCAGAGTGCGAGAAATGAGAGCTTTTTGGCTGGAAGCGATAATTTTCAACGTGTCCGTTCCGCCATTGAATTCGAGGCATGACTAGTCGAGCAGCACTGTCCATCATTTCCTGTATCAAACCTATCACCTTTTCACACGTGTGCTGCTCTACTAGTCATGCCTCGAATTCAATGGCGGAACGGACACGTTGAAAATTATCGCTTCCAGCCAAAAAGCTCTCATTTCTCGCACTCTGGACGGATTTGAGTGCTGTAAAGGCGTCACAACGTAAATTACGTACCAAGGTAGGAAACGAATTCAGTTGGTTTGGGTGGCCAGACTGGCCTAGAAATGTGAGCGCCCATTTTTTTGGGCGCAGTGGAAAAGTTTTGCATGGGGCTTTCTCTATTGTGGGTATGGCCAGTCAACCTCATAATGTAAACAAAGGCATACCTGACGACAGAATGGCTCGATCTAGGCTGGTATGTATATACTCTAATCAAATAGTATATATCGAGAAAACATCTCATTCCAAATTGAACACATCGGTACCCGGTCATAAGGGTACAACTACCATAAGGGTACAACCATAAGGGTACAGATCTGGGACCATAAGGGTACAGATAAATGACCATAAGGGTACAGATATAGATATTGTATTTTTTAAGTGAAATAACCTTTTTTAATGGAAACCTGTATGATCATTATACAACATAGATAACTTAGGAGGGTACTCACATGATTTTTGGTCTGAAATGTTGACTTTGTTGAGCTCCTGTACTGGAAAGAGGAGGTACATCCTAGTCAGTATTCCACTGTTTCTAATGATATAATCCAGTGTGTTTATGTTTTTTTTATTCATTTAGCTACGTTTTATATAATTTTAAAATGAAACAATTATCTGCAGACCCCAGCAGTATCACACATCTAACTCCTAGCTTGCAAAAAAGGTAGACTAATTTGGATCTGTTGTTTGGGGGGTATGACAGAGCAGTTGGATGCTGAATTCAATTGCAGTTCTGTGAAAGTTTATTTCACAACTTACTGGGTGGCAGGTGATATAAAATATAGCTAAAGAAAAAGACATAAACACACTGGATTATATCATAGGAACAGTGGAATATTGACTAGAATGTACCTCCTCTCTCTGATACTGGAGCTCAGCAAAGTCAACATTTCACACAAAAAATCATGTGAGTACCCTCCTAAGTTATCTATGTTTTATATTGATCAGACTGGTTTCCATTAAAAAGGTTATTTCACTCAAAAAATACAATATCTATATCTGTACCCTTATGGTCATTTATCTGTACCCTTATGGTCCCAGATCTGTACCCTTATGGTTGTACCCTTATGGTAGTTGTACCCTTATAATGACCGGTATTCGACACATCAGTGTCGAGGAAAGATATAGTCAGCTAAGTGCAAAGTGCGAGTGAGTTTACTTAACCTTATCATCATTCTGAGGAGGTTGTTATCTGGTTAAAGACATAGAGGTTCCATCACTCGTGGAAAGAGGTATCTTGCACGAGTGAGTGATTTTGTGCCTTGGGACGAGGCTTGCCGAGTCCCAAAACACAAAAACACTCACGAGTTCATCTGACAGCCTCATGCGATACCTGCTGCCTGGACGCACCAGCTGTGCAGCCTGGTCGCTATAGGCCTATATAAATGTGCGGCGTTGTGAAGGGCTATCTATATTCGCGAAGAGAATGGAATTTCTTCCAAGTTCCGACTTTCTATCTCGTGATATGACCTAACTTCTAAGGCTGTTGAAAGCGACGTAAAACCTGCATTGCTCTAAGGTGGTGTTTCGACAGCGAATATTCTTCTGTCTATTCAGTGAATAATTAAAGAATGATCGATAAAAATGAGTGTAAAAACAAAACATTCTGATTTCTGTGTCAACTCACCGATATCAGTAACAGCAGTTCGCATTACTCTACAGCGTTGCCAATGATGCTGTACGTATCCGCCATGTTACTAATAAACAACTATTTCCCATGATGCTTAGCATAAGTTGTAGCTGCCTTTCAATAGATGGCGCATCAGTAAAATATATAGTCATAGAGCTGTATGACGTCGTCCCTTTAGCACCGTAGGTGCGTTCTATTTATATCCATGAATATGGTGCTAAAGCCATCCAGATAGGGCCCCGTTGAAAGAGGTACTGGGAGGACAGTATAATTACAGAGAAGGGGGAAGGCAAGTGTTGCGGGAAGGCGCTAAAGGCCGCAGGAGGAATAGAAAGTGGCAGTGTAGTAAGGATCCGTGCGCCCAAAAAGTGAGTGGCGGGCGCACGGATCCAAGCCCAAAGTACAGGTGGAAGGTGCATGGATAGGGCACTGATGATCACGTGGGGACGTGTGAAAGGGCAGATAGAAGGTAGATGGGTGGGAGTTGCATAAAGTAATGCCTTATAGTTATAAAGTGCTGGACTCATGTCAGGAGTACCACATAAGCCATCAGCGCGGGCTCACGTGGGAACAAGGACCAATCAGGGCTCTCGCATCGATTACATTACTGAGACACCTTATCTCCACCACCAACTGGGGGTGCCCAAAGCACCAATTTCTGGCCTATTAGCGGCTATTAGTTGACATTAGTTGAGGCTTGCGTGTTCATGTTGACCGGCTGGTTTCGAATCCACTTGTGTTTGGTGATCTAAGGTAAAGTCATGTGCAGCAAGTGTGCATGCAAGTGTCCTTCATCAACATCTATAAATTAATACTTACACCCATTAAACTTCACAGATCTCAATTTTCATATGAAGGCTAGGCATTACTTGCATCCATTAAACTATATATTTTCTCGAAGAAATTCCTAACTTCACAACTGTGGAAATGTTTATTATAATAAATCAAAGATAAAAGATTGTTTTTAGACTAAGCCCAACATAAAGTCATCGGCCCTTATAGCGAACGGCAATTCAGGCAGACGTCTTTTCTGGGATCAACGGTTTTGACCAACAATTCATTTTATCAAAGTTAAGTAAAAAAAATAATAGAAATAAAGCCACCGTTATTTTGAGTATGAAATATTTCTAAGTACCACACGAAGCACTGGGCGGGTGGAAAAAAAGTTGAACGATCGAGAGATGGAATCGAACCCGCGACCCTAGGATCGGGAGTCGACCAGGGAGTCGACTGGGCTATCAATCAAGCTATTCCTTCTATTGTGTGAGACGGTGTGAAAAGAGAACCATATTGATGAAATCCCGTAACTCTATTTGGGATCGTTCCTAGTATTCAGAGTCATTCTTGTCATTTACGTGACTGACAACCGTAGTAGATCTTTGTTAGGTACATGTACCACTAAGCCACTTTTATCAATGACCCCACACATTTACATACGGCCCGAAACTGATTATGACCTACCTTCGTCACCTTTGGTAAATAACCAAATCAAATATGGCGCCTGTTGTCTAACTACTGCCAGACGGCTCGCCATCACCCGAATGTCGTTAGAACCCAATAAGGAGCGCCAACATAGCTGAAAAATTGTATTTGATCTTTTAATCTAATGCCTTTTCAAATAGATAAAAAATAATGATGATATCAATACGCCTTTACATGTCGTTAACTTTATGGCATCGCCAGTTTCGCAATCCAATTTTCCTAGTGTTATGAACTTGCTATTCTGAGGTTCAATTAGTTACATCTGCTGCCGTTTCACTTTTTGGGGGCGCTACGCGCTGCATGAACATTTGCGTCTAGCCATACACTGATAGCGCAGGAATCTATCCACTAGCTGCCAATCCCCCAATATATATATATATATATATATATATATATATATATATATATATATATATATATATATATATATACATATATATATATATATATAAACATATATATATATATATATATATATATATATATATATACATCTATATATATACATATATATATATACATATATATATATGTATATATATATGTATATGTATATATATATGTATATGTATATATATATATATTTACATATATATATATACATATATATATATATATATATATATATATATATATATATATATATATATATATATATATATATAAAGGTAAAGGTATTCGGTTTATAGTCTTGTATCCACCGAAGTGCTCACACGACCTTCCTCCCCTAGCAGGCACTGTACATACAGAAACCATTTCAATCCCCCGGGGGATATTCCAGAGCAACTGGCAGCATATAGCGCACACACTCTAAGCATTGCCTTATTTATGCTAGGTACCCATTTTGCAGCTGGGTAGACTGAAGCAATATGGAATAAACTGTTTTGCCCAAGAACGACCAAAGTGCCCGGAGTGGCCGGGAATCGAACCAGCGACCCTCTGATTACTAGTCCGACACATAACCAACTGAGCTACTTTGTCCCCATATATATATATATATATATATATATATATATATATATATATATATATATATATATATATATATATATATATATATATATATATATATATATATATATATATATATATATATATATATATATATATATATATATATATATATATATATATATATATATATATACACTTACAAATACCATCATTAGGGGACATCACCCAAAAATTCAACCATTAGGGGACATTATAAAATTGACTTTGTTGAGGGCTCTTAATGTCTGTAGACAGTTGTATGTGTGCAGGTGAACTACACCTTACGTTTGCAGAAGGTCTGATTTAACTATGTCGATAATAGGCAAAATATACATAAAGGTCCCCTAAAGTACGTCCCCTAAGATACTTTTGATTTGGGTCATGAAAAAAGTCTACCATTAGGGGACCTCGAATATATATACATTGCATATATATATAAACATTGTATATATATGTATCTAGTGACGAATACCATCATTAGGGGACCTTGAATATAGATATACATGTACATGTACATCTATACTGCAAATTCCATCATAAGCGAACATATACCATTTGGGGACATTGTTTTAGTAATTATTGAAGGGTCTTCTCGCAAACATGTGATTTGGGTTCGTATTCCCAAGATAAATCGTAAGCAAGAGATTGCGTAACCAAGAGAATACGTCAGCACGACTTCGTACCCAAAGAGAATTTACTGAATTGGACAATGGCCAATAAATCTTGTATTTTATAGTTGAATTGACAATATTTAAAGGATAATGTGGCCTTTATTCATGGGTTTAAGTGAAAACTACAATCCTCAAAATCACGATATGTGAGTCATCATAAGTGTTTTATATGACGTCCGCGCAGATCGCCGAAATTGCCGTTTTTACCCGAATTTTGAACGATCTTTATTGAATTATTTCTCCACCAATATTGGCCCCAAAAATATATAGCTTATAAAATTGGAAAGCCCACAGTCTATAGTTTTGAGATATATAACTGGTTTATTTAGAAACCTAAGATAAATGTGATAATATTAGATTTGAAAAAAACGGAAGTAGAATTTTGATAGATTGCCGAAGTTGCTGTTTTGCTCTGAATTTGAACTCTTTTCATCTAATTATATCTCCGTAAACAGTGGGCCAAATAATATAAAACCTATATGTTCGGAAAGCCCAAAGTCTATAATTTGAGGATATGTAACTGTCTGTGAAACTAAGGCTAAGTTGAATTCTTTTGCTGTGAATAAACAGTTTTACATAAAGAGGATCTTTTCCTGAGGGCCGGTCTTGCTGTGCTATTTTCATTTAATTACATATATTTTTCCATCATGATTCGATCCAGACAAACAACTCATACATTTGGAAACCCTATAGCTTATATTTTTAGGATATATAACAGTTGAATCTGGGAAACTAAGTCAATATTGAAAAGTTTTGCATCACTCTTGTAATGTTTTATCTGTGGTTATACCTCTATTTATAATGTTTCATCTTCATCTCTCTCTCACTCTAATTTATCAATCTTCCCTCTCTTTCTATGTTATTTATATCTGTCTCTATAGTTTTAACACAACAACCACATCAGGCGCAGATCCACATTATCAATTGCCTTATGCCTGAGTGATGCATCTCCACCAGACTCTTCCAATCTATATCTAAGTTGTATTTAAAGGACAATTCCACCATGAATAAAATATGGGCCCAAATACTAGTAGTGTCTTTGGGTATACTCTACTCATATTCAAGACCCCACAACTACCCACCTCCATAATTAGAAGTGTATTGCTGTTTAAAGTCATGTTTTGCCATCTATCTGGGGGCGGCCATTTTGAAGCTAGATCCTGATGAATCTGAGGAACTTATAATCAATCAGTCAGGTAATGCAATTGACCTGGCTTGTACTGTCAATCTTAGGAATACTTTCCCTGATGGGTTTGCAAGTCTAGTTTTGAGATTTTGGAATTCGGGAAGTCATTTGATACCAACCTTTTCCAGCTGTCATACAAACAACTAAAATGTGTAGTACTTCACTGTCCATCCTGTATCAATGCTGAATAGCCATATTGCTGCTAAATCCTTCTTTTCTGGTTTAATCCTTGGGTTACGAATGGAGAAAAAAGAAATTCCCTTCCCTTTTCCCTTGTCAGATCTGTTATAGCATCCATAAACAGCACAAATCACCATTTTCCCAACATTCTTGTCCTGGTCTTGTGTGTATACTACACAGGAGCTGGCCAGCTATACAGACAGGAAGTGCAACTATGACATCATGAACTGGCTGTCAGATAGAGAGTTGCAGGGAATTGTGGGATACAATGGCTCCCATAGTATTCAGCTGGATTGGCTGGTTGGGGGTGATCAATTAAGTGCAATTTCACAGGTAGGGAAGCCAAACAGCATTCAGGTGAACAGGGACTGTTAAGTACATATTAAAGTACATTCTCAGCTTATAATAGCCTGAAGGTGGAATTGTCCTTTAATAGTCCTGGTTACGCCAACATGATTGTATTCTTTAACCCTTCCAATGCTGAGGCTACTTTCATCCAAAGGACAAGGGTACGACAACTTTTGATGACCATCTAAACCCTCTCATGTGATCATTGGATAGCTCTTACTGAGTACTCTTAGGTGAATACCCATATGCCAGGGTTTCAGTCATTTTTTTTAGGCTTTTTGCATATTTTTCATTGGCCAAATTAGCCATCAGCAGCATAAGTATTCCGAAACCTTGTGTTTAGACCCAAACCTGACACCTTTTTGTCCTAATCAAGTCCCTGCAGGACAATGAGTGTAGTGACCCCCACTTTCTTATCAGATTTTGATAGGCATAACATACAGAAATATGTAGTCTCTGAAACTTTCTATAACATTTATTTTAATGAATAAATGAAAATATCTTTTTATGAACTATGGAATAATTCAAAATTTGTTTACCTTTACTTATTGGGTTACTTTGTGAATATAGGGTCACTTGAGCTTTTTACATATATGATAAAGCTGCCACACCTTTCCTTATAATCAACTGGGGAAAGGCTCTCATAGGCTTGCACACAACCAGGAAAGGTTTTTTGGCCCTTTTCTCATTATAGAATTTCCTCAAAACAAAATCGCATAAAATACAAAAAAAATTTGATTATCAAATGTTAACAGATTTGCTTGAAATTCGGTACATTTATAAAAAAGGGTTTCTTTTTTCTAATTTTGACTTCGTTCAAAAGTTATGTAACTGGAAAATCGGGAAATTGCATTTTCTCCCCTTTTTTAACATTTCCAAAATGAATTTGAACAGAGTAAAATTTAAGAAATATGACACCCTACCCTTGACATATGTGGAAGTTGAAATTCCCTGGTTCACAATTGGCGGTAGGGGCACTAAGCATGTTTTCTTTTCGGTTTTTATCCCATAAGTCCTGCACCCTGCTAGGAAGGTATTTTTGGTATGCTTAATGTATTACCATCAGAAGACCTTTCAGGCAATACCTTCTTTGTGCAGGTCAAAGTATCAAATACTAGTAGTGCTCGGACAATATATCGAAATATCGCCGACTTGATTGTTGCACCACAATAGTAGCGCTATCGATAACCCGAGGAATTATCGATATCAAATAAAAGTGTGATAGTGCAAAAATTGAGTCAAAGAAATTAAATACCCTCTTGGCCAATTTTGAACTAAATGACCTAATAGAAATACACATTTAACACATTTGTGCATTTTAAGCAGTATAAATTAAGACTAGCGTGCCAGTCGCAGGATAAAATGTCTAAACCTTGATTTTCCAAGACACCCTAAAGATGGCTTTGTTTAACTCAAAAGCTAACAAAGGGGCCCTTCTTTTTCATTTAATCTTTAGAAAATAACCACACATGTTATTGTATTGCTTTACAGCATGTAAATACTGAAACTTACACAAAACTCATATGCACTATTAAACGATTAAATAATGTAAAATACCCACAAGAGAATTAATAAAAAAGGTTACCTGCTAAATTCATGAAATGTACTAAAGCCCCCTGGAATTTAATACAAGTAAAATAAATGATGGTCTATTAACAATCTGATGGTGCATCGGTCAGATTGGGAGGCTGGATCCGCCCCTGCACGTTTAATCTGAGCAAGTGAAATTTTCTGCGGGCAAGTGAAACTGCCAAGCTACTTGCTTGGTGGACCAGTGAAACTTGGCCTGGGCAAGTGAAAACCTCATGGCACTTGTCCGCAGCCAAGTACCTCAAAAAGTTTGTATGTCTATATATATATATGAAGCATATTTATATTGTATATATATATATATATATATATATATATATATATATATATATAAATATTGCAGGAGAAAGAATAAAAACAGACAAACTGGTCAATTTGTAAGTTTTTTTTTTAAATGTACAGAAAATATACACTTAAAACACAATGCATGTATAGCATTATACATAGGCAGAGATAATCTGTTATGAGTTGTTAAGATTTCCTCTTCAATGGCAGACTGCAGATGGCAGCACTGTTGCTATAATTGTTTATGTTTCCATCTTCTCCTCCTCTTCCCCAACATCAACCTCTAGGATTCGTGGAGCACAGAGTAGCACATATGCCAATCCCCTGAAAATGAAAAAAAAAACATTTGTGAAAGATGTGACACAGGTAGCAGGCAGATTGGTTTCTTGTACCTGTTACATAGTTCCTTTTGCTAAAAAACTGAAGGAATGTTTATTGGGGTTGATAAGATTACTGGTCACTTAGCATACTTCAAGAGGACTATGTTAACCACTCATGCTGGCAGTGCATGATTTTAAAATGTGATTAGCCCTCATGCTGCTGGTGGCTTATTTTTCCAATACAAAATGATGCAAAAAAGCTGAAAAATGACTGAAACCCTGGCACATATGGTTACTCATCTGAGAGTACTCCAACATTCCAATATGACAGGTTTTAGATGGTTATCAAGAATTTTTGCATCCTTGTACTTTGGACACAATTAGCCTTAGCATTCAAAAGGGTAAAAAGGAGTATTGGATTTAGCGCAACCAACCTACAACTATTTACCATCTGATGCTACATATCCAAACTATTTTCGAAAAAAAGCAACAAAATTATAGTACCAGGTGCTTTGCACAGGGAACTTAAATTCGTAATTTCCTGCTACTATGTAATTTCACCATGATTCATATTTAATGAAGTATTCAAAATATTTCCTTACCTCCTCCTGAAAGCTTGAGTACATCTTCTGATGTCACTGGCAAAACCTTGTCATCATCAGACAATGTCCATTCATCTGCAGGAAAATATAGAATTGTATTATAAAGAATCCACCAATAGTCAATAAGAGGTATATGGCATACAATAGCAAGCATGATTAGGTATCAAGTCAAATAGACCTCAAATTCTGTACAAGCTTATTTACAAATGTGAGCTTAAAAGGTTTTACACATGTTTAGAGGTATCATGGCATACAATAGCAAGAAGGCGTAAACATCAAGCCAAATAGAGTTCAAACTCTGTAAAAATTAATTTACAATCTCAAGCCTAAAATGTTTTGCACATGTTTAGGAGTTTCAAGGAGTTCGAAATATGAGCAAAATGGGCAGTCAAACAGCAACTGTTGTCTTTTTTTCCAAAGAATCAGCTAGGGTAACCATTGTTTTCTATTTTCAATTGATGATTTTAATTATTATTATTTCAATACGATGCATTGATATATTTATGAACACCCTGAAAAAGTAATATACTTGAATAGGGAAACTGGTAAAGAAATGCATGTTAACTTACTTCATTACCATATCTCAAATCTCAATATGATTATGCCACAATTTGATGAGAGGTGGAATACAGTGTATGATTCTTTGAGGAACTTTGAAAATGGATTTTGAAATACATGTATTTCCCTTTTCATTTGCTGTCACAAGCTATCAGCATTTATATTAATGTTTGTATTGCTGTTAACCTAATTAATTCTTTAAGGATTATGTGATTACCTCTGGTTGATATACAATACGATGATGCATATATATGTACAAGTTTATATATGCAATAAAATTATCTCTTTGAGATTAAAAAAAAATAGTTTTAGCTAGCAGGATATCTTGGCGTCATTTGGACATCCAAATCCTCAAAAATCACCCCAAGGACAACCAGTTTTTGAGAATCTTTTCTAAAGTGTCAAATATCAGCATATGATTGATTTTTTTTCACCTCAATACAATTCCCATGACATTGTAGACATTATGTCTTATTTCAATAGATAAATACATGGTTATGGTTGTAATCTTTGTATAATGAACTCTTTCTTGAAAAATAGGACGGCCCAATTTTATAATTGGCAGTTTTGGGCAACCAGTTTCTAAATCCCGAGTAAGACCCTGTCATGAACATTACTTGAATTTTGATATTAATAATCAGGACTTGGAATTGGAAACCAAATAAAATACTGAAAAAAGGATGATACCATAAAGATAGCAGGCCACATATTGGGCCCCTTATTTCAATAGTGGGCAGGCCAATATTATTCAAAGTTGCTTTACAGGTTCAGCATGTATAATAGCAAAGAGTGACAATGACAAAGTCATAAATTTGTGACTGCATTTGGTGGGGAAGGCAGAATTATTATTGAGCTGTGTCCTCATGCAAACCTACCAATTCTCATCTGGTCGCACTACCCTGATCTGATTGTAAAATGGCTATTCTACTTTTAGATATTTCTGGTAGATAACATGATTAAAGTGTTATCCTCCAGATTGTATGAGATTCCTCAATGTGTTTGTTAAAATTTTGGTATCTTTCCTCACATTTATAAAAAAGATAATTTCATACTAGCCATATTCAGAGCTGGTCTTACCATAATGACAAGATATAACTTCTTTCTTTTGCCCACTGTTTGATGGTCGATTGGGCTAATCAAAAACAAGAAAACAAAATAGTATATATTAAATGCACCAGTCAATTGAATCCCCGGGGGGGGGGGGGGGGGGGGGGGCGGGGATAGTGTACTGACCCTCTGCACATTTTTGAACCATATTTTCTAGCCATGCGGGCACCAAAAATATGATAAATGAATTTGAAAATAAACTTTTATTGTGTTGATTTGTACAAATGCGGGTACATAATAAAAAAATATTATATTCAGGGCCTCCATGCACCTTATGAAGATTGTCTTTGTTGAAGATTCCATAGTAGCTTTGTCTGTGGTACAGTGAGAAATTCCAGCCACTGTACATCCTCATGCAAATCTATCAATTCTTATCTGGTCACACTACCCAGGGCTCGAGGCTAATAGTGAACCGCTGGCCCCAGGCCAGTAAAAATTCCTAAAAACAGCTTAGGGCCAGTAAAAAAGACCTGAACTCATGGTCTTAGCCAATATTTGGAAACAGGGTGTCCATATAGAGGTTTCATAGACTTTTGCGTGTCCAAAGTGTGGTACAAAGTACATACTACTAATGAAATAAACCCTATATATTTACAGATTTTGCTTTTTAGGCCAATAACTGCTTTGTGTGCCTTATAAAAGTGACACTACAGCTTTTATCTTCTAAGAAAAGTCATCATCAGCAAATTCTGACAAAAATTTTGGGTGTCGAAACTGTCAAAAAACAGTGTTCTGGGTGTCCAAATGACATGCTGGACGCATAGGCGGCTAAGCCCCTGCCTGAACTGGTCCTACAGGGCCAGTAAACATTTGAGGACATTCTTGTTGACAAATTTCCCCTCAAGAATCTCCATAAATGTTTTTGAAATAAATAAAGATAAAATAGATAAAAAATTAATGTTGGCAGTGAATTTTATAAATGCATTGTTTTTTCTTGTTATGGGTCATATCAGGATAATTCAGGACATGGAAGTTAGAAAAAGATTTGATACTTGAATAGAAAACTTCATATATTCTGAAAATAGACCTTTCAAAATGTGTGAAAACGTTTGAATTTTTAAATTTTGACATGCGAACTCCCTAGGAATTTAGGAAATTACCTGAAATTTGCGTTCACCTGGGGTCTGGACAGGACCAGGGGCTTACCCAAAACCCTTAAAAAGCACCCCTCAGGACAGTGAGGACACCCAATCTTTTTGGACAGGTATTTGTTAAAATGTCAATCTCAAGCATAGAATTGAAATTTTTCATCTCCATATAATTATCATGACATTATATAAGGATATCATGCCTTATTTTGATAGATTAATACATGTTTATGGTTGAAATCTGAATACATTGTGGTACCCCTTGAAAATTTGGACGCCCCAAACTTTTACAATTGCCAATATTGGGCACCCAGTTTCTGAATCCTGGCTAAGACCCTGGTGTAACTTGTTTCCGTAAAGTACAAGCAAAGGCGGCGACCTCTATCTGCGGAATATGGCAAAGAATGTTCACAATAAAGATAAATTTCCTGCCTCTCCGCGGGTCAACTTTAATGCGGTTTAGATCATTAGAACTGCCACGATCATTTAATTCTCTTTTACAGCTGTTGCGTAATGACGATGTTGCGACAGGTTGAAATCGTAGTAATTTTTAGGCCATTAATTTTGGTCAATCAATACTCATACTGTGTGTTTATTTCACAAATTATCTTGAGATTTGCGAGCATTTAAAGCTTTCCATTGTAGTCATATTATATTTAAAGTGTTTTCATCCAAATTTTACGAGATTCAATCAGTAATCATCCATGTGATTGTTTTTGATAATTTCATACTAGACATATTCATTGTTGGTCTTACAAGATCTAATTCATTAGTTTGCCCACTGTTAGACGGCAAATGGGTCATGTAAAGAAATCTTAGTTCCAAATTGCCCAAAAGAGGGGGCAGTGGGTCACCCACCCTAAGTTGATGGGGGTATTGTACTGAAAACATAAGCTGCTTGTTGGTTGAAGGTGCAAGATTGAGTGCTCTGCTCTCAATCTCCCCTTTACAGACACTAAAATAGGCTGAGAATAACCACTTTTATTATGTAAATATAGTAATTTGAATGAAAAATGCAAATGAATGTCAAAATTGTGTTATTATTTATAATAGAATGACACTCCCTATTATCACTCAGCACCCATCTAGGTACTTCTCTCTGGATTCTTCTTTTTTATGGTGCAAACTAAACTTTACCAAAGCAGATATTATTTGTTATGTTAAAATAAAAGCTAGTTAAAGCTATTATTTGCCCAATTTTGGAATGTCACCGATAGCTACTTATTACATAATAGGGATTACGGGGATAACATCAAGTTGTTTACTTTTTAATTAGTTTATTCTCAAGTAAATATATATTCTAAATACCATTGGAAATGCCTATACCCACATTGTCAGCTAGGTTTTTCAAGCTAGATGTACTTTATTCACAGGATGGGTATGTAGTGCTGTGTTCCCTACTGCCCTAGTAGAATAAAGGGTCATGAATATCCTAAAAAGCCTACAACTGTGGGTTATTGCCATTAGTATTACTGATCCAGTTATACAGAAAGTTTGACCCAGCCAACTTTATCCAGTATAGTGTGCAAATAGCATTTCCTTTCTTAAGATTACATGCAGACTCTCATGAGTATCTTATTATGATTTTAACTTGGTACATAAGGGAAACCGTCTACCTAGGATATGTGGGTTGGATTACATGGTTACTTCCTGCATGAGTATCCTATACCTGTTAGACATTTACCATAGCAAATTCAGTTTGAGTAGAGGATGTCAAGCGTGATTCCATGAATATGGTGACATTGAGAATAGGCATCAATATGAAGGTAAAGGTAAAAGGTATTCGGTTAATAGTCTTATATTCACACAAAATGATACACTACATCCCATTTGCGCTACTCACACAAGGAAAACACATCCAATGAGAATAGTTTTTTTTGTCTGCGTTAATAACATAATTTGTCTATATTTGAACCCCCCATTCTCTTATTCTCTCTCTCTCTCTCTCTCTCTCTCTCTCTCTCTCTCTCTCTCTCTCTCTCTCTCTCTCTCTCTCTGTATGTACGTGATCCTATTGATAGGTGGTGTTTATTTTATATCTTTCTTAAGATATGAATATTTTCATCATTTTAGATGCTACTTTGATACTTTTCGATAATAAAGTCATTATGTGGCACTTATGATAATATCTATCACTGGTATAACTTCTTATAAATAAATACTATATACATATACATTAAGATATGTATATACATATAAACATATAAACATATATATATATATATATATATATATATATATATATATATATATATATATATATATATATATATATATATATGTTTATATGTGTGTATATGTGTGTGTGTGTCAGTCATTGTATATGTATAAAGTATTCATCTATGAGAAATTATACCAGTGGTAGATTCTGTTCCATTATCATTGTGTCACATAATGGCTTTATAAGAAGTATCAAAGTAACATCTAAAATGATGAAAACATTCATCATATTTAAAGAAAGTAGTGAAATTAACATCACCTTTCAATATATTCACATTTTCTCCCTTTTGTACTGGCTCCATGAAGCTGTAGCTCATGTTTCAGCTGAGATATTGCGAGCTTACTCCTTACTTCAATCCCTGCCATACTTGACTCCTAGGCTGGTTGGAACATCTGCCACCTTTTGGTGAAAAATGGTACTATTCCCTACATGCCCCATTGGGCTAATCATAAACAAGTAAAAAGGTAATTGTAAGGAGCATTTTGGTAGTAGCCAGGCCTTTCGTTGCTCTACTTATTATTGATGTTCCCACCCTGCAGGGCAGCATTTTGGTGTACTAAACGGAATAAGCCCGACCTCGCCCTGCAATTTCCACCCCCCAACCCCCCCTCCCTTGGGGATTAAATTGATTGGTGCATAGAGGAGGATTTTTGGGATATTCACTATCCCCACCCTATGCCTCGCCTATTAGCCTCGTTGCTGATCTAAACTGCATGAGTCCGAACTCACCCCACCGGTATATGGTCAAAATCGCCGATTCCGAAATCGCCGTTCACAAAATCGCCTTTCGCTGAAAGGCCGATGCTTAAAAGGGCCCTATTTATTGGAAATCAATTAGGCTTAGTGTCCGTGTATACGAGTGTGGAAAGTGATAAAAAAAGTTTTGGATTGATTTTAAGTGATGTCATTTATCATTAGACGGATTTCGGACTTAAAAAAGAATATTTCAAGAAGAAAAGTCGGCGTAGCTAGCCACTCTAGTTCTAGGATGTCTTGGCTTTGTGGCGTAATTACGTCTAGAATTAACACTCAGATTTAAACAAAAACATATATCGAAACACAGAATACTTTATAAGAATGTTTATGACACTTGACACGTGGAGAATGTAAAGTTCAATTACTGAATTAGAGGAATAGGAAGGTTTATTTCAGGAGGGCCCAATGATTCATCGGCCGTTTTTGCGATCGGCCATTCAGGTAGTCGGCGATTTTCGGATCGGCGATTTTGACCTACAATCGCCCCACCCCCCTTCCCCACCCCCCTTCCCCACCCTCTCTTGGAGATTCAATTGACTGGTGCATTGACGATTGTAAATGTGGCCCGCCATTTTGTTAGTCATGTGACTTGTTGATCGTAATGTGGTGATGACCTAACCTTTAAAATACATGGATGAATTACTCATGGTCCATCCACTGAATGGCAGCTCACAGATCTGCGGCGATCTGATTCTTGAAGAACGACATCTCATACGTCTACATCTTAGCATCATCAAGGGTCAACTGCGCAATTAAAAGGTTGCTGTTTGGTGACGTCATCGCACCTAAGACCGGTGCGGGAACAGGACCACGCTCGTCACCACATTCCTCCCCCTTCTAATTTAGAATGTGATAACATTCTCAGAGTGATAAACGACGAATAAAATACTTTGCAAAAGATCTGTTGCACATCGGTTCTAAATGGTCCGATAAAGATCGGTCCTAACCTAGAGATTTCCATAGATCCGTTAAACAACGGTTCCACTTGATCCGATATGCCGATTCACTAAAAATACTCTTTACACTATGTACAAGTCACTTCCTGGATGCAAGCTTTTTGGTTAATGCTTGTGAAGTCTCGGCCTGCTTGCTATGGAGATGTTCTGGTATATCAAATAGAAAGATGATTCGGTGACTAAAGCTTCTGCAAACTCCTCTGGAACTCCTTCGTAATCGAGCTAGGGTCTTCATCACATGTCATTGATGGAGAATCTTCTGTTCTGAAGGATATAACACCAGAAGCCAATGTTGATCATCTTGATTTGGTAATACAAGACCCCATCGTTAAGCTCTAACAACTGCTGGATACCCAGAAGTCTTGAACAGATGGTGATGAATATTGAAGCTATCTCTCCTTTAGTTCCATTCCTTCCTCCTTCCAAATAATGAGAATCCTGCTATCAGGATCATTCGATTGCATTGATTGCAAATTTGTTGAGGTGTAGGAAGAAGTCTATGTAACTTCGCCATTGACATCTTCTTGTTGAACTTCAGGTATGGCAACTGGAAACATTTTTGATATCTCTTCATCGTTGGAACTTGATGAGTCTTCATTATCTTCTTTGACTGAAGGGATCACCAAAAAACTTTGGTTGCCTTCATGCAGATCCGGCATGCTGTACCTGACGAATGGAGAATTCATTCTTGAAAGAAACGTGTCTAGCTCTGTGCGGCCTTTTCTCTTCTAGCAACGAATGATTCGCCACTGCTACTTTTGTGTACTGCACAGCATCGTCCAGTGTTGTTGGTTCTCGAATCAGAGCTATCTCTGCAGCGTAGTTATCAGTGCATCCACGCAGAAAAGCTTGAAGTGCTTGGTCCTCAATCATCTCATCACTAGATGTAGGATATGCTTGATAGGCCAAAGTCTTGATCCGTTTACTGAACGCATCTATGCTTTCATCCTCTTTCTGGTAAATGGAGCTCAACTCTGATCTTTTCGTAGATGGTGTTATCTTTTTCTCATACATTTTGATCAGAGCTTCAGTCGTACTTGCATAGCTATTTTTTACTTCCGGCCGCAGATTTTCATAGAACTCGCTTGGTTCATCGGCGAGGAGTCCAACCAAATAGAACAAAGCGTCATTATCGGTCCACCGATAATATCTTCGGAAGCTTTCGAACTTCGTCAACCAGGCACGGAAACACTCCCCTCCGTTGTACGACTTCAACTTAGGGACGTATGGCTTTGCTTCCTGTCTGTCCGGGTGACGAAAGTTACAATCAACTGGAGAACTTCTTTCCTCAGATTGTGCAGGCAGTTCATGAGATGATCGTCTGGGGTTGTACGGAACCTCCATTTTTGAACGAACATCTGGATTCTTGGAAAGGTGTGTCGCCTGCAATTGTTCATAGGAGCTCATCCAGTTGTTGAACTCATCCTGTCGTTGACAGATTTCCTGCATGGTCAATTGTAAACTTTCCATATTTCCCGAGATGGTCTTCAAGATGTCTAACATCTCATCTTGGGAAGATATCGACGGAGCCGTTGCTTGTTCCCTATCTCCTTCTGGAGACAGAGCCTGCTTTTTCCTTCCGTCTTTATCCGGAATCTCCCCCAGAGATTCATCTTCAAACATTGGATGTTGGAAAGGCTTAGATGGAGCTGTCGCTTGTTCCCTATCTACTTCCGGAGATAGAGCCTGCTCTTTTCCTCCATCGTCATCCTGACTTTCCTCCCCGGACGCAATGTCTGAATACCCGGGATCCAGATAAGAAGGGGAACCTGTCTTATCCTCGAAGTAGCACTCACCTTTCAACAGTAGAGAACGGAAAGTTGTTTTGATGTAAGGCTTCTCGGACAAAGCCATGAAGTTGAAAGGCCTACCGTACAGTTGGCAGTCATCTCTAACCTGGATAAGATGAGTGGCTGTCACATGACCAATCCGTGGCAAGGATCTCAGTTTCTCATAGGTGGCAGACGTCAGGTTTATCGCCATCCTTTGTTGACAGGATGATTTTAATCGAAAATGCCAGTTGAACCGACGAAGGTCGGTAAATACACCGTTAAAAAAACGGTTAGAAGTCAGTCAGTTTAGATTTAGAAACACTGTTATGTGAGTTGTGCTATAACCGACAAACGGCGGTAATTAATACGCTAAACAACGTTTCCATGCACATGAAAGAACAGTGTATAATTTTGGAAATCTAAACTATCCTTTATGTAAATTTGACTATTTGTATTTCAATGTGGTTTGAACTTTTGTCAGAAGTAGCATCACTGCAGAAAATAACTTAAAAAGTTGATAATCAGTTACATACAAAATCTAACAAAATTTGAACATCAAAATCACAACTGATTCAAATTTCCTGGAGGACAAGAACAATCATAATTTCCTCTCTACATTGACTGACAGATCGCATTGATTAAAACATTGATCATCTTTCTCCCTGTTGTCAGAAGCTCTCTGTATCTGGCCAATCTCCTGGCTTGATTCACAGATACAGGCTGGTCCTCAAAACAAAAGGCAAAAACTCACACAAGTTCGGAAGTCGCTCGCAGCGCCAATGTGGTGATGACCTAACCTTTAAAATACATGGATGAATTACTCATGGTCCATCCACTGAATGGCAGCTCACAGATCTGCGGCGATCTGATTCTTGAAGAACGACATCTCATACGTCTACATCTTAGCATCATCAAGGGTCAACTGCGCAATTAAAAGGTTGCTGTTTGGTGACGTCATCGCACCTAAGACCGGTGCGGGAACAGGACCACGCTCATCACCACAGTAATCTCAACATTTTGAAGCTACATTGACTAGCTTTGAAGCATTCAGATGAAATGGCGATCATTTTAAACTGCATAGGGCTTATGCGCAGCATTATGAATGTGCCCTAAACTATTTAAAATAAGAAACTTACCTTTGGACGACGTCGTGGGCAGGAACAAATTGCAGTAGACGACGAGCTGTGAGAGCAGGTTATCGCGGGAAACAAAATTGCGCCTCCAACAGTTGAGAGTCGACAGTGGCGACTCCTACATTTATGTCACGGCCGTAGTCAATCGCGGTTTGACAAGAGCATACAGTGTTCAATTTTAATTTTTTTAATAATCCAAATTTTTACATTAATAAACGACATTATCAGACAAACAGGAATTAGATAACACTATCCCAAGATTTGCGCCAGATATATATCCATTTTATGTGATTTTTACCGTATTTTCGTAGGTCCCCTAATGGTAAAAGTTTTAAAAATTCGATCGTCAATTTACACCATTAAACTGCGAGGTTCGTGAAACTTGGACTTATGTCTAAAACTTTATCTAAAGATGTTCATTTTTATTCACTAATTGTATGCCACGGACTGCTTGTTTTCATGAAAACTGGATGAGGACATTAGGGGACTTGGCTCTTGTACCATTAGGGGACCGTGTCCCCTAACCCTACCCAAAATGTCCCCTAATGAGAGAAGTATCTTGTAGTCGTTGGACGTCACATGTGACGTCCACTGTGACACTGCGGCTGGAGCTCGGGTGTCACTGTGACAACGTAGTGTGTACCGGAAACGTCCGTCCAAGTGACAGGTGTTGTGACGGCCGATTATGCTACTCAAGGCATACATGTAGTGACAGCATACTAGCAAGAGCAGCTGTCAGTAGCACTGGAATACGGTGCTAAACTCGGAACTACACCAAAGTACCTATGGTTAAGGGTGTCCTGTAAGGGAGCCTACGTCCAGGTATCTTGATGTTCGTCCGAGTTCTGCCGCTACTCGCACACTTGAATTACGTCCATACCTCCTGGTATACGTGCGCACAACATTCCTCCCCTTTCTCTAAAAGAACGGCAACTGAAAGGAAGCAAATCATGCAATAAACCACCCAGCAAAGCCGGATGGATAATCAAAATACCGTATTCAACTGTTATATACACAATGTACATAAAATATATACTGATACGATATTGTAAAACAATCCCATCAAAACTGGATTTTCAAAATCATCTATGTGCATCGCTTGTATAACAAACCCAGCAAAACACTGAATATATCATTTTCGTTAAAAGTTCAACAATATATATTACAGAACATGGGTAAACCCAGCAAAGCCGGACCTACCAGTTTCATTAATATCCATTGCAGAACACACAATCTACGCGTCAGTTTATACATAGCGAAAACAGCGTGTGGCTCCACCCCACCATATACAAAATCGCTGTACCCTTTTCTTACTGCACTGGCGTCACCAGCGGCGGTCACCATCGTTAACATAAAGGTACGCTATGATGTAAAAACTCCCAAACTCGCTACATTTGGGACACGCGCCATATGTGTGCTCCACATTATTTACAGGGAACAGGCAAACCCAGCAAAGCCGGATCTACCTTTTTTCCGCTATTATTTACATTATTTAACACAAGTAAACCTAGCGAGACCAGATTTACCCTTAATACTTGTATCCACCTATATACACTATTCAATACAAGTAAACCTAGCAAATCCAGATCTACAGTGGCCTAGCCCAGCAGAGCCGGATTAGAGCCAAATCTTACACCCTCCAGCCTATAATCCAAAATACCATAGACATCTGATATTTCTTTGCTCGCTCTGTCCCCTTAAGATTATCTACTTATTCTTTTGCAAGGCCAGGGTCGAGTTTCTGTGATGAACTTGACTTTTCTCCAAAGATAACCTGCCGGTCTCTGATGGATAGAACATTAAGATCACCAAATTCCTGTACCTCCTCCTCCTTCAAGCCATGATACAACACTCGCAAGTCATAGTGCAATAATCTTGCATTCTCAAGTGAACCAGAGCCCTCTATCATATTAGACCTTACTAGCCAGCAATAGAAAACCTTAACAACCTGCTTAAATTCCTTCCTACAAACATATTCATCTTCCTCTCCATGCTATTCTCTGGCAAACCCTCCATCTGGGTCCTGACATTTCTACAGGTTTATCCAAGTTTTACCTAGAGCAATCATGATGAACCAGGAAGGAGAACTAACACTGAAATTATTGACCTGCTTTTACCGAGCCTGAAGCTGATAAGAAATATCTCGAACTGGTCATGGGTCTCATACAAGGGCGTGCTTTCCTTGAAAGAGATAAAGGGCACCGAATTTGTGAGAACCTTTTCCCTATTTTAGAACCAGCTGTTAAAGGCGAAGACTTTCTTAGCAAGAATAGGATGGAGATCTTTCACCTGGTAGTGCTGTTCTTGCAGACGCAACATGCTCTGCTCAATAGACTCAGGATCAGGCAATAGCTTTCCCCACCTGGGCACGACTTTACAGTAGTATTTTCTGTAATGCAGCTCTCCATGTGTGGCCGAAAGGGATAAGCAGCTCATATCGGGAGGAGATTGCCTGGAGGATTAACTGTATTGCAGCTCTCCAGGTATGGCCAAAGGGAATGAGCTGCTTCCTGCGGGGAGAGACTGTCGACATCTGGATCAGTGACAGGTCATGCCAATTAAAGTCACAGTTGGCCTGGATCTCCTCATCAAAGTCCCTGCCCTCTATGACGTTGATACTCCAGATGAACTGTTGGAAGGAGTTATCAGCGAGATTTACTTTGCAGCAGTTGGCAACCTCCAGATGTCTCTCTGCCAATATACCTCTGTAATCTCCAGCAAAGGGCAGGTGCTGCATCAGCATGATCCACATCTCTTCTTTATCTGGGGAAGTGCTGAACTGTTTGCACACCGATGCCTTCTTTAGCCTCAGCCAGTGTGTAGCCTTTATCTGCTTTAGCTCTTCCGAGCTCTCTAACAGCTTCTGAAGGGGTGCATCTATCTCCTCAGTACCAATGCGAGACGCAGACATAATCTTCACACCAATGTCCTTGGGGGATTGAATGGAGGTTTTGTAGCTTCTCAACTCACCATCCAGATGCTTGTGTCTCTTGTAGCAATATTGCATGCTTGACACCTCACCATTGCCATCATCGGAGTCCACAAGCAGTCTTTTTCCATCAATCCAGTCCTCAGCATCTGCTGTGGCCCTAAAGAACTCTTGCTGGGCATTTGCCTTGTCAAAGCAAACTTGTGGTTGGGTCCCCAGCCTGAACATTATATCATAAGGGTCGCTGCTTGATCCGCAGAACTGATCCACCTGGTCATTCAAGTCCTTCACTGGATCATCATGGGCTTTTACTTTGACATCTGAGCACTGATGGTTCTTTTGTTTGTTCAGGACAGATGGCAGATCATGACCATACTTTGCTGTCAAGTTTGTATCTGCCTCGCCCTGTTGGATCTCTATATCATTGATTTTGATATTGTAGACAGCCTGCTCATTGTCTTCTTGGGAGTTATCTTTCCTCTCATGGATATCAGTGGTCAGGTACACCAGCTGCTCAACCAGAGGATCAATGCCGACAGTGACCGCATCATCAGTGTCTCGACATTGCTCATTAACAATCAGAAACTGACTGTTAGAGATGACCTGCTGAGGACAGTCAGTGTTGACTGCAAGCTCAGCTACACAAGACTGCTGTTCAGCCTGTGGAATGATTGGATCATTGTAGGACCCATCCTTAGAGACCTGCAGTGTCTCAACAAAAAGGGTCTCTACCTTGTCAGCTTCCTGCAAGAACTGATGTACATTCTGCACCTCTTTGTGCTTGATGCACTTCTTGATGAAGGTGGTCTCAGGTCCCTGAACAGATCTAGGATAGATCTTTTCATTCTGGGAAGGATACCATTTTTCTTCACTTTTAGGGTAATCATAATTCACAGATGAAATCTCAGAACCCAGCTTAATCCGGATTCCAGGACTATCATTATCATTATCAATAGGTTTAGGCGAGCTAAGCACCTGTTGGACATTGGGAATCTCAGAACCCAGCATAAGCCGGATTCCAAGGCCATCATCATCAGTAGATTTGGGTGCGCCCAGCACACGCTGGACGTCACTACTATCATTCTGAGTTGATGGAAGATGTGCAGCGCTCAGCAAATGCCGGACACTTGCACTAGTCTCCTCATCACTCAAATGTTTACTAGAACTGATATTGCTCTCTTTAGGGTGTCCTGTGCCCAGCAAATGCCGGACATCAGTGTCAGCCTTTGTTTGATTCACATTTGATTTTATACTTTCTGCATCTTCCATTGCTTTGAGCAATGAAGCAAAGATGCTGTTAAACCTATCAGTGCTAGCCAGACTATCTAAGCGTTGGTCTAACTGGGTTTTACAGAAAGCCCATGTCTTTTCTAACGTTTCATGAGCTCTATCAAGACTCTCCAGTTTCTCCGACACCTCCTGACTTGCACGATGCGTTCTCTGCATCAACTCTTGTCCAAGCTGTTTGAACGCTTGGAACAAAGGTGCATGTGCATCCATTTCCCTACGATGCTGCTGGTGTCTCTCTACCGAAGCCTCAGCCTCAGTTGTGTTACTGGCACACTTCTCTGACAAAACACGCGCAGTCATGGATTCGATCCAAAAGATCAAATCACTGTATTTGCTCATAAAGCGTTGACGAACTAAGGAATCTAGCGACCAGGACTTTGTGACAAAAGAGTTCCATATTTTATTGACCTCTTTTTGGCATTCGAGGACCTGGTTGGTCTTCTTCGGGTGCATCTGCATCAGCCTGTCCGCCTTCATGTGTATCCATTGCACCCTTTCCCAAAGCGCCTCCAGATATTTGTTCATTCTCTTGTATTTATGCTGCATGTGATGCAACATGGTTAGGTCAGAGCCAAGGTCAATGTCCAGAATATGAACCGCTTCATTCAACCAATCCCTGGTCTTTTCACATTCTCGCTCAAACATCAGAAAACTCTGCATTTCCTTGATCTCTTTGTGACAAATGGCAGTACGTTCGTTTAAGCTTTTTCTCCTTTCATGGAGTAGGGCACAGTGATGGGCTATCTCATCACTGGCATAGCGATTATTCCTGATAAATTTGGTGGCAACTTTATCTAGAGCTTCGAACTCCACCTCCTGGGAAGGAATAGATTTTATGAAATCATTATACTTATAGAGGAGTGATTCAATGCTATCCAAGGTGTTACAGAGTTCCTCATCCTGCATGAGGAGGTCCTCCTGTTTGTCTAACCAGGATTCTATTGGCCTGGTGTTACGCAGAAAGCGCTGGAAGTCATAGCAGTCCATGAACTCCTCATCTATGCTATGGCGCCCCTCCCACAACTGGATATGTCTCTTCTCCTTCACTTCCTCTACTTTGTAGTGGTTTGATTCCTGGAATCTCTGTCCAGCCACCACTGCCGCCTGGAAGCGGTCTTCACCCACACCACTGTTCAACGTTCTCGAATTCAACCCAGTAAATACCGGATTAAATCTTGAACCTGAATTCATTTGCGGGCTAAAGGAATCCATTATTAAGACTTCTTGTTTGGCTTCTTTTTTCTCTAAATAATCTAAATCGGAACTTCCTTTCCCTATCTGGTTAAACTCCTCTAACAATTTTGCCCATTCATCTTTCCTTTCCTTATACCCATCTGTTAATTGATATGACAATTGAGATGGGAAAGAACCAAAAGACTGAAACTCACCCAATGGTTCTTTTCGAGTTTCATGCACCCCACTACCTCCCCTACAAAGGAACTGATATTCCTCTAAAGACATTTTTGCTTTTGATGTGATACTACCCAGTTAAAACCGGACAGAGATCAACAAAAAACATTTTCGAAAATTGAAAAACTTAAGGGAGTTCGAAGGCATTACCCAGACAGAACCGGATTTTACTTCCAAAATATTTTGGGAATGAGTAGTACCCAGTGAGAACCGGATACAACTCAAAGAAGATAACGTAAGGCAAGATCGAAAACTTGAGATGAGAATTACCTAGTAAAAACCAGATCAGACTCACAAAACAAGAGAGGTAACGAATAGAAGTGGGTATTACCTAGTAAGAACCAGAAAAACTCAGGAAAAATACCAGAGAGATGAGCAATACCCAGTAAGAACCGGATATAACTCAAAGAAAATACCAGAGATGAGCAATACCCAGTAAGAACCGGATAGAACTCAAAGAAAATAGTACAAATTCAACACTTTACTTCTATAATTGATACAAAAAGAAATGGCAGATGACAAAATTAAAGAAATTCAAAATGGCTGCCAACAAAAAAACGAAACTGAAAAAATGGCTAACTAGGTCACTTCCAATTGAAGTCCTAGTCAAACTACAAGAAAATTGGGCTGCTGTTTTGGTGTTTTGTTCGCAGCGCCAAATGTTGTGCTGGCCGTCTACAACATATAATAGCAAGTCATATCGTTATACAGTAAGCATACACTGTGCCTGCTTGGGGCTGATACAGCCAAACGCATAAGTCACAGTGAGTACAACATGAGACATAACTCACCAAGGGTACAGGTTGGTCCGGGTAGGAAGCCTTCCGAAATACGTCCTAGTGTGTCGTTGTCTGCTTGTCGTCTCCTCGAGTTCACGGCAAAAGCACCCGAGATGCGCGCGCACCGCACAGCGACAGCAGCGCCACCACACAGGCTTCCAAATCGATCCGCTAGGTACAGCACTGTAATGCGTCGAATTATACAAAATCTTGGCGTGTATAAACAATATCGTAGGATTCGATCACGCAAATTTGACATGTGTTGATCAGACAAATACTTGTAGACTTTGTGTTTCCTTCTAAGTACCGTTTATACACTAGCTTTGTGTTCCTTGAAAGTCGGCCCCGGCTGCCACTGTGACAACGCCGACTTCGCTACCGGAAGCGTCTGTCCAAGTGACCGGCTTCCAAATTGATCCGCTAGGTGCAGCACTGTTATTCGTCGAATTTTATGCTTATATAAATATATATAGATAATGTATACATATTTTTTGATTCTATAATCAATATGTACAGTAAAAACCATTTATTAACATCTAAACCATCCATATGTATATATCATGTATTGATATCTAAATGATTTGTAGATATTCATATATAGTTCATCATTATTTCAGATAACTTACAAATATTAACTTATTGTTTATTATTTTTTAATTAATGCTGCATGAGTATTTATAAAGCATTCACAGACATTTGTAGATATTATTTTAAAGATATTTATATATGCTGATAAGCGTATTTGAAAGAACACATCATTTTCGCATCTATTTTTGAGAAAAGTGTTTAGTTTCAATTCAATCCCACTAATTTTGAAAAGAAATTTCAGGCGGAGATGTTTGAAGGGCAGCAAGAAAATACACTGAAATAAAAGATGATCAATAAATATGATGGTGCATACGATATATCAGTTAACTGTATTTGATCATTTTCTAAGTAATGAGTGCTCAGACTCTAAGCACCCATTACTTAGAAAATGCGTCTGGGTGTCTTTTTGGACACCCAACCCCTTAAAAAGCACCCCTCAGGACACCCAGATTCTTTTTTTTGTGTGGAATTTCTTAAAATGTTAATCTCAAGCATATACTTGAAGTTTCTTATTTCAATTTGATTCCCATGACATTGTATGAGGATATAATGCCTTATTTTGATAAATTTATACATATTTATGGTTGAAATGTGAGTATATTGTGGTCCCCCTTAAAAATTTGGACGCCCCAAAATTTTACAATAGCCAATTTTAGGCACCCAGTTTCGAAATCCTGGCTAAGACCCTGGGCTCAGAGTAAAAAATGAAATGTGATTGCCCCCTAGACCTGTGCACGTTTTGGAAGTGCGCTCATGATTTATCAAAATTTCAAATATTTTACAAATATAAACTTATGTATCATTTTTTATATGAGTTATACACATTAATAAATCATTCATGAATATTTGTAAAAACCCGTACAGAACAAGTAGTTCTGGTCAATATTATTCAGGATAAACAATACTTTATGCGAAATTATCTTAAATATTACTATTTTGATATTGGTTTGAGGTGGCTTATGGGGATGGTTTGTGAGGGTCATTTTCAGGATTTACCTACCATGCATTCTAAAGCCTATACCCTTCCCCTCATAATCAGCTCAACTGTGACCTGCTAAAAATCGAAAATTTGGCAATCCCCTTCCAAACAAAATTCAGATCTGGGGGGGGGGGGGGGGGGGGGTAAAATAAATTAGGAGTTCAACACCCCCTCCCCTTTAGAATATATATATATATATATATATATATATATATATATATATATATATATATATATATATATATATATATGTATATATATATATATATATATATATGTATATATGTATGTATGTTTTATTGACTGTAAGGAATCTTACAAAATCATATCAATACAAGAATTGGTATTATCGCAAATAAAACATACAAATAATATAAATAAGGAAAATAAATCAAGGTCGATTACAAATCTGTGTGCATGATACAAAATTGATTGAACTAAAGACAAAAAACAGAGAACTGAAAGAACTGAATTGAAAGTGGAGGCATAGGAGAAAAACTTCCCAGAAACTTGTTGAGTGGTGGGTTATAACGGAAAATAAAGAGAAAACAAAAAGCAAAATATATAAGGGAAAACAAACGAAAAGTAAGATAAAAAAATTTGTAGTAAGCATGGCGATTTTAGGTGCAAAAAGGCGTTTATCATTTAGAGCGTCCTTAAAGGATTCTTATTTTCGATAGCGTTGTAGTCTAGTCATTTAGGGACTACCAAAGACTACCCTATGCCAGTACGGTTCTTTATGGTATTATGATACATCATATGGATCCAGGAGGCAGCCGTGCACCATATGGGTATCATATCGTTAAAATCACAGTTCTCACATTTTCCTCCTAAAAGGACTTTAAGTGTAGCTTGTGGCGTAACAATTCTCCATACCTCCCTACAATCTGGATTATTTTCAAGTTCCTTGAACATATCTGTACGTATCTCATGATTATATGGGCATGTCATAATCAGGTGATCCACGCACTCATATGCCGCCAGATCACATAGAGAACAAGATTTGGTATTATAGGAGACATTACTATACCTATAGTCATCTGACTTAAGGTCACTTGCACGACAGACTAATTTAGATAGTGTTTCGCATTGTCTCATTAATTGTGGGAAGATATCGGAGATCTGCCACCAAGCCAGATAATACGTTGAACCTATAGTCAAGTTGATTTTCTCCATTGATGTATGAAAGAGAGTACCGTATCTCCAATCACAGTCCTCAATTTCCCATGCTCTTGACCACACCTTACTCTTCCATTGCTGTTTACTATAGGAATGGTTTCTAAAGGTCATATTCATGACTGAATCGTAAATGTCAAAAATAAGGGCTACCCGGAGCATGTCAAAAATTGGACTGTCATAGTGATTTTGTATACATTCATTGATATTTTCATTGAAAACATTAGCTCTCTCTTTAAAAACTTGCTTAAAGATACAGTCATCTTTTCTTATTAGGATGGTGCGTATGAAAATTAACTTTTTTGCATTTATATAGTTTTCTAACCGCATCCACCCTAGTCCCCTAAAGCTAGTTTCATTAGGTGATGATGAGGGGAATCTTTGTATCCTACGGCCGGCATACCTCTGAAATTTATCTAATGCCTCTACATCACTCTGTTTCAACACCCATAATTCGGCGCCGTATGTTAAAATGGGCACTATGAGACAACAATAAATAATATTACACGCCCGGATGCTGATTCCACCCCTTTTTATACCCAAAGCGGAGGCAGCACTTAATGCTTTACGTGATTTACTTATTTTTTCCTGTGTTCTTTCAGTGTATACTAGACCATTGCAAGTTTTCACCCCAACATGATCATAGCAGACTTTTTCGGGAACTTTTTCACTACCCAAAAGATAGTTCCTGAAAGTCATGTTGTTTTTATTTTCCCGCAGGGTTTCCCCATATACAACGACAGCTGACTTTTTTGCATTAAGATCGTAGCGCCATTTGCTACTGTGGGTATGCACTATATTGAGGATCTGATCGACATGGTGCTTTGAGGTGCTCGCAGCAGCGATGTTGTCCGCGTACCCTAAAGGGGAACTCGGGGTTCTGTAAATTTTGCAACATAACTTCGAGTCTTTAAGTTCAATTAAAAGCGAGTTTATAAAGGCAATGTATTTAATTAGCGAGAGATACCCCCCTTGGTGTATCCCGCATGACATTTCGTACCATTCGGAATATCTATCGCATATCCTGACTCTACATAGGAAGCCCTTGTAGCACCCATATAGAAGTCTCCAGGTTTTCCCTACTATGCCAATTTGTCGGAGTTGGTAGAAAAGACCCTCTATAAAAACCCTATCAAAAGCTTTGCTTACATCTAGGTAAGCGACAAAAATGCGTTTGCCTGCTTCTAAATTAGTTGCTATGGTTTCTTGTAGTAGCAGTGCGGTGTGAAGAGAAGAGACTCCCTTCCTACACGCACCCTGTGTATCAGATACTGCTTGGCTACTATTCCACCACTGCTCTACTCTCGACCATAGAAGAATCTCGAAAACTTTATTGAAGGTACTAAGAAGAGTGATCCCTCTAAAATTATTTGGGTCAAGGGTAGAGGTGTTCTTTCCTTTATAAAGAGGAATTTGCGTCCCCCTCCTAAAATTAACAGGCATATATTCACTTTCTAGAATGTGTGATAGGATCACGGCTAGGAAATCAACCATTGGTTCCCCTACTGCCTTAAGGTGTTCCTTGGTCAACCCATCATAGCCTGGTGATTTGTTTGAATTCAGTTTATTTAGCGCCCAACGCACTTCGTCCTTTGTAAAATCTGGGGGGGGGGGGGGGGGGGGGGGGGGGGGGGGGGGAGTAAAATAAATTAGGAGTTCAACACCCCCTCCCCTTTAGAATATATATATATATATATATATATATATATATATATATATATATATATACATATCTCTCTCTCTCTCTCTCTCTCTCTCTCTATATATATATATATATATATATATATACACACACATATAAATATATATATATATATATATATATATATATATATATATATATATATATATGTATATATATATATATATATATATATATATATATATATATATATATATATATATATATATATATATGGACATAATATATATATATATATATATATATATATATGTATGTATGTATGTATGTATGTATGTATGTATGTATGTATGTATGTATGTATGTATGTATGTATGTATATATATATATATATATATATATATATATATATATATATATATATATATATATAAAAACCGTCAAAAAAGCAGGGAAGAGGAACATTTTCTCGTAAATGACGTCATAAATTCATGGATTTACAAAGATCTTCCAGAAACGCATTTTCTGGTCTTCGTAAATTAAGAAATAGTAAATTTAGGAACAATTCCTAATTCATGCTCCGAGGAACGCGCTCCAGCAGCGCAATTGATATATATATATATATATATATATATATATATATATATATATATATATATATATATATATATATAAAGGATAATTTTCGTAAGGCAGTAAGAATAGTGGATCGACCCACTTGTCTATTCTATTATTATAATCGGCAGCTTCTAAAATGCGCAACTGGAATTTATGTAAAACTCGCGTCGATATGATGGACTAAGTGTGACAGAACAAGTAAAGAACTTTCTTTTCAACATCGTCTTTTGGGGAAGGCAGACAAAAAATATTCTTACGCGGCCACACTTAAGAGGATAGATATCTATCAATATCTACTATCTATTTACCTTACCTGTCAGTCTGTCTGTATTTCCGTCTATCTCTCTATCTGTCTACTATCTATCTACCTATCTATCGTTCAAACCATCGATAAATATAATTATTTTCTTCATCTAAGGTGAGAGCATCCACACATATATTAGATAGAGACATAGATAGAGAGAAATACAGAAAGACAGGTATATTGATGATATATTTTGCCCGGGGGGGGGGGGGGGGCGGGGCACTCAGGGGTATGTATTACGTATTTCGCAGAAGAAGGGGTCTTTTTTAAGACCTCCGCATGTCCGCGATTTTGTAAAAGAAGGGTACTTTTTTGTACCCACGTAAGAAGTATGGGGGTCAGAATCCCCTTTCAATCCACTAAATTTCAAAATCACTTTAGCCGAAAACAAAGAAAAATCGGCAGGTAAAATAATAATTGGTACATATTCAATAAAAATCAATTTCTTTTCAATTTCCCTAGTGATGTCAGGGAAATTGTAATATTTCTTTTTTGTTTGTCCAATACCCAATAGGTATCAGTATAGAGTATCGTAAGCCCTTGACAAACTGATTGAACCATACACTTTTGTCTATCAGCCAAGTGTGTGTATAATTCGACGAAGTACAGTGCTGCACCTAGCGGATCAATTTGGAAGCCGGTCACTTGGACAGACGCTTCCGGTAGTGGCCTGTCACTTGGACAGACGCTTCCGGTAGCGAAGTCGGCGTTGTCACAGTGGCAGCCGGGGCCGACTTTCAAGGAACACAGAGCTAGTGTATAAACGGTACTTAGAAGGAAACACAAAGTCTACAAGTATCTGTCTGATCAACACATGTCAAATTTGCGTGATCGAATCCTACGATATTGTTTATACACGCCATGATTGTGTATAATTCGACGAATGACAGTGCTGCACCTAGCGGATCGATTTGGAAGCCGGTCACTTGGACAGACGCTTCCGGTAGTGGCCTGTCACTTGGACAGACGCTTCCGGTAGCGAAGTCGGCGTTGTCACAGTGGCAGCCGGGGCCGACTTTCAAGGAACACAAAGCTAGTGTATAAACGGTACTTAGAAGGAAACACAAAGTGTACAAGTATTTGTCTGATCAACACATGTCAAATTTGCGTGGTCGAATCTTACGATATTGTTTGTACACGCCAAGATTTTGTATAATTCGACGCATTACAGTGCTGCACCTAGCGGATCGATTTGTCACAGTGGACGCCGGTACACACTTCGTTGTCACAGTGACACCCGAGCTGTCACAGTGACACCCGAGCTCAAGCCGCACTGTCACAGTGGACGTCACATGTGACGTCCAACGACTACTAGACCTTGTAGCAAATGCGGGACTGTGCTCTATTAATAGCCATGAGCGGCGATAAAACAAGATGCAAATACACCCACAGAGGTGTAAAAGGTACCTAATTCGGTAATGTGACAAAATCATGAATATTTCTTTCAATAGAAATATTCTAAACTATTTACACTTTCGTTAAAATTGAACAGTTTTATTCAATCAAATAACTTGCAAAAGTTAATTTGGTCAACTACTCTAAGCACATTACTGTACTCCAATCTACCTATATAAGTAGCATCATTCACTTCCTTAGGTCAAGCACAATCGACGGTTGTTGCGCTCTCCCCGACTCCCTCCCGATTTGTCATCAGATCAGGAGCGCAAGGGGAATGCTATTTTTGGGTGAGGGTGTGTCGGTGGTTCGCCCTGATACCCTCCACTGACCTTGACTGTGGCCTGCCGTGTGGACCACGGCATTGCCAATGACTGCTAGCTGTCTCTCGACCCTGTCCGTATTTGAGTCCCTGCTGGGGCATGAAAGGGGAAGATTGATGCCTTAGACTTGAAACCAAGCGGCGGATTGGTTTCCCTATCATCCACACCTACTTACATCAAGTTTACATGTGCCCTAGCAGCAACTTGGCAGAAAAACTGACCAAAAATGAAAATTCCAAACTTAAGTTTTAGCGTGTTCCTGCGCGGCAGCGTAAGCAGGGTCTACCAACTGCAAGATCGCATTAGCATATGATACCTTCACTACCCTAACCCCGAGAATACTCGTAGCATAAAGAAATTACGAACAAATATGTAAATGTAACTGAATGACCAAAGTTCATGGAGGATAACTAGGACGACGTACTGCAAATGACATGAGCTTCAGCCGGTTTAACATCTCATTTATCAATTTCATACCTGTTAGCCAAGGTTTTTGAACTTTTGGTACATAAGTTATGTAGCCCTAACTGTGTGGTCGCAGGCATATCTGTACCGTGGCCTGCCATGTGGACCAGGGCGTTGCCAATGACTGCTAGCTGTCTCTCGACCCTGTCCGAATTTGAGTCCCTGCTGGGGCATGAAAGATTGATGCCTTAGACTTGAAACCAAGCGGCGGATTGGTTTCCCTATCATCCACACCTACTTACATCAAGTTTACATGTGCCCTAGCAGCAACTTGGCAGAAAAACTGACCAAAAATGAAAATTCCAAATTTAAGTTTTAGCGTGTTCCTGCGCGGCAGAGTAAGCAGGGTCGTCCAACTGCAAGATCGCATAAGCATGTGATACCTTCACTACCCTAACCCCGAGAATACTCGTAGCATTAAGAAATTAAGAACAAATATGTAAATTTAACTGAATGACCAAAGTTCGTGGAGTATAACTAGGACGACTGCAAATGACATGAGCTTCAGCTGGTTTATCATCTCATTTATCAATTTCATATCTGTTAACCAAGCTTTTTGAACTTTTGGTACATAAGTTAGGTAGCCCTAAGTGTGTGGTCGCAGGTATATCTGTGTGCTCTAATATTTATTTCATTAAAAGAATTGCCAAACGTAAAAAAAGGATTTCTCTAATTCCTCCACCTGTTACAACTGCCGAAATACGCCCTAGCCGCAATTTGTGTTCCTGAGCGGCAGCATAGGCAAGACAATATTGACAAACAAACAAATTTTCTTTATATGTTTGGCCATATTATTCATTTTGAAATGAAGTCTTTTTAATCCAATTTTTGAAAAACAAGTCACATAGTTTTCACCGGCTTGGTCTTCCGCGACTGCTACGACATGCATTGTTGAGCACGTTTGTGGTGTAAGATCTCAATAAAAACGAAAGGAATATTTTCCAAACTTCTGTGAACAATATATGCGTATATATCGCTGCCAAAGATAATATTTGAGTTTGTGAACGATAGCCATTTAATCGCGAAATTGATCTGAAAGGACTAGGTAGAACTACATCGAGGACATGACGAGCACCCATATTGACAGTGACGTCACTAGACTGCAAAGCAGCAAGTGGATTAAAGTAAACCCCCGTCGACCCTTTTTGTGAAATCGATGTCAACTCCATCGACCCTTGTAGGACAGCGTCTATGCTTTCGTCTACCCTTGTAGGACATCGTCTATGCTTTCGTCGACCCTTGTAGGACAGCGTCTATGCTTCTGTCGACGCATGCAGGCAAGGGTCGAGGACCATCGACCACGTCTCAGATGGGTCGATGGCCATTATAGACGCTTGTCAGTCATGGTTCTATGGCTCTAGCTCATCGACCATAAGCGTCGATGGGTGAAAGTAAATCCCCACCGACGCTTGCATGCATGGGTCTACAAAGTCAACGACCCTTGTCCGTCAAGGGTCTAGCAGGAAACTTGCTGCCATCGACCCTTGTTGGTCAAGGGTCGTTGTAATTTGAAAACCTCAAACTTTACTAGAACAGGAAGTTGAGTGTCACCATGAAGGCAGAGGTCTGTAATGAATATTCTGTCATAGTCAGACATTTATCCAATGTTCTGTTCTCCATATGGATTTTAGATTTTTCTTCCAGCTCTTTCTTTCTGACTTGCTTATTTATTTATTCTCTACACATTTCTTTTTTTCTCTCCCGTATTGTGTATTTATTTTTGCATCCTCTCTCTCAGACTTTGAAGTTTACTTCTTTGTCTAACCTGGTCATTTGCTACAGAGCCATCAGGTAAGGTTATTTGTTGTTCAAACCACTAACCTGGGATGCCACCAGGGGGGTCAATAAATTTTATCAAACATAACATGGGTTTAAAAATAATGCATGTTTCTTGCCCCTGCCCTTGATATGGTGGTGGGAAGGGGGGATGATCAAAAGCAGTGATGGGATCTCATTCTAACGAACGAGATTGCTGTCACACACACCGAAGGTCTGTTCATTTTTTTTTTCTTGTCAAAAAACTTAGTTGTTTTTAAGGCAGGTTTTAATCCCCGTTAAAATGATTAACTACAGAAGAAATCAAATAACGTATTGTGATACTGCTCCATAATCTACAGACATTTCCCTGATCATACACACCTTTAGTTTTGGGATGTATTTTATGTTTATTTTAGTTCAAAAATGTTTTTGCAGTGTATTTTCTATGCTTTGTTTGCCTTGTGCCCATAGACCCATGTGCGCAATGGGTCTATGAGGCTCAGGCTGACAAAGTGGGTCTATGAGGCTCCCTTGCTTAGTATATGTACATAGACCCATGTGCGCAAACGGTGTATGAGTCATGGGTCTATGAAACGAAGGGGTTTACTTTCCCACTTTTGCTGCGGCTGGAGCCCGGGTGTCACTGTGACAACGTAGTGTGTACCTACTTTCTTAAGTAAACATTTCCACCAAAGTCGGGTGCTGTAAGGCACTACCTTGCGGGAACTCCACATTTGTCATTCAGTTGCCCTAGCCTAGTATATTTAGCAGTCATGTATGGTATTTATAAATCATATGCACCTTTATTGATCAAGAAAACCTCATTTGAGGTAAAACACTGTAAAATTGAAGCTGTGTTTATATCGAGGTCAGCTCAAGCAGGTAAGTTGAAGAAAACTTATATTTGAAACACCAAGACCTCAGGGATTAGATAGTTATTTTTAAAAAGGGGTGAGTGCTAAACTAGGAGTTGTCTTATTTTGAGTGTGTCACCATCATCGCATGTGTGTGTGTGTATATGTACATACATATATATGTATATATCACTCATTCTCACTTAAGTGGTCAAATTACCAATTTTGCGTGTCTTACCTCCCTAACCACCATGAAACATATGCACAGGCGGTGTTACTATGTGTGAGTTGTAGGGTAGGGGTAAGGCCTAGGAAATGAAGCGAAAAAAATTTGGAATTTACTTCTTTTTCTAATTTTTCAAGATTATTTTCATAGTAAAATGTAACGCACGTGACGTGTCCCCGAAAAATTCTAAAATTTCAGCTAAGTCCAAAACGGTGAAAAAGTACAAACCTGTGCAACATTCATGGCTCATTTGATTTGGAATATATTCTAGTTTGACACATGGGTAACGAAAATTGGCCACACATCTTAAATATTTTTTTGGCCAGCCATGAAGGTTGTGGTATCAGTTCTCGTTAGTTGGTTACAGCGCTCCTTAGGAGCTGCCTAGGGGTACTCAGATGAATTTTAAAAAGGTCCAAAAAATCATTAAAATTACCTTGTAGGTGTTCTTTATCCATATGATGCATGAAAATGACCTTAAAGATTTTTTGAATTTTTTTTATTGGTCACTAGGGTATAAAGTGGGTGCGTATCGATAGCATGGTAACAAACTTAACAGGCTCTGGCCCGAGTTACAGAAGAGGTAGAGAAATACTATTTCAGGGCCATGTAGCCTCTAGGGTACAGTATCGATAGCAACTAAAACCAATGTCAAGGGATCAATCATTTCTGAGCAATCTGAGTGAAACTATCAAAAACCTGATCGTAGGTTACACGCTCCCAAACTCCGAAAAAATTACTTCTCCCCACAAATCTGACCATAACAGACGATGCAAGTACATACGGGTGCTATAACTTCGCACCTGCGCAGACAAGCGACCCCAAGCCACGCTGCAATTGTTTACCGGAGCTACAAGAGGTAAATATGTCTAAAATCACTTCTTAAACTTCATGAAATTTTCTCAAATTTGGCCAAAATGTAGACTTAGGTATATAGACTTGGGGGATATAGTTGCCATATGTCATTTTTACATGTTTTTTTAGTTTCAGATGATAGTTTAGTTACGTACAGTCAAAATGAAAGTGTTTTGGGGCTTGTTAGAACCTGTTTTCTGGTGTATAGGTGTCGCTCTAAGCAGCTATTATGTTTGTTACAAATTTTGTCTCACTTTTACCTTGGTTTACTTTTCAGTCCACCACGTCGCAAAGATTGCCAGGGAAGAGTCAAAACTTTTACAATCAGAAGGGAACAGCATAGGGCGACAAGGAAACCAAGTGGAACGGCTATTGGTAGGTATTTTTATATATTTATTCACCTCCAAAGTTGACAAAAATAGAAATTGACTTTCAAAAAAAACACTTTTTTTCAGGTTTGGCCGTCGGGTTCATATTTATTGTATACTTATGAAACATGTTAGTGTTTTATTTAGCAGAGAACTATATTGTAATCTTTTTAGAACTTTTTCAGGCAGTATCTAGTGCTTCCTTTGTAATTTTTATGGTCTTTAAAGTTCTGTTACGTATGTTTCGAAATATCACTTACGTTACTTATGTTTTGTTTGTTGATTTTTCAGTTCAGCCATGTATTCCCTTCGTCCCCGGGCACTACCAATGACAAATGCTGAACGCCAGGCCAAGTGGCGAGCAAAGAAGCTGGCCAAGGATGGAGAAACCTTCAGAAAGAAAGAGGCAGAGAGGATCAGGGGGTATTACACAAAGGTAGAGGATATGACAGTGGCCCAGAGGACAGTCTTCAGGACAAATACAAGACATCGAGTGCAACGTCATAGAGCAAAGAAAAGGGCAGCAGCAGCAGCCGGGCAAACCTCCGACGAGGATGATGATGAGCTTGGGGACTCTGATGAAGATGATGATGATGATGGCGACGACGGTGGTGATGAGGTGGAGGTATACAGCTCAGAGGAGGAGGATGGTGTTAGCAGAAGGCGCAGCGGTACTCAAGGTATGTATCAATTGATGTCTAGAGTGAATTATAGAACATTTATACATGTCTGTCTCTCTGCTTTTGTTCCAGCTTGTATACATTTGAAAATGTTTGATGGATGTTTGTACTCACCTGAAAAATCCTTGCTAAGTCTTATTTCTTCAGTAATATTATTGCCCTTAAGTTTTAATTGAATTCTTTCAACTGGAGATATTGAACAATGAAATATATATATATATATATATATATATATATATATATATATATATATATATATATATATATATAATGATATATACTTACCCGAGTTAATTTGACTGACCAGTACTATTTAAATGAAAAACTTTCAAGGCAAATGCACTTACCTTTTTCTTTATTTTACAATGCTGAAGGTGAAGTGGGGTTCACCCTCAAAGAAGTCAAGTAATTTGTCCAAGAAACGAAGACAGGCCAAGGCTGTCTCAAGCCTGACCAGGCAGGTCTCCAAGAAAGATAAATCACTGAAAAGGATGACAGCACTGAAAAGGAAATATCAGAAGAAGTGTGCACGACTTGAAAAGCAAGCAAAGGAATCTCAGGTCCAAGCAGTTCCTACACCACCTGCTCCGAGCACACCTCAGCCGAGTTGTTCAAGAGCCTCCTCCGGTGTTGCAGGTGCTTAGGAACAAGTGGTTGAGCCTGGACAAACCACTCCAGCTGGAAGCATCTCCCCCAGAAAAGAGACTGTCAACTGTATCAAAGAAGCTGGTCTGACTCCAGAGCAGGTACCCATATCAATTCGTCGGGAGCTGGAGTTCGGGAAAGTGCTCCAGAGTGAATTGAAGCAGGCGGCTCTGAAGAGCCCGGAGCATATGAGGGTAGTCACTTCCCTCCTCAAGGGTGAGCATGTTAAGAAATACAGGAAGAAATCAAGTCTCAAAAAAAAGATGTCTTTATCAAAAAGGGCCATACAAAAAGCAAAGCAGAAGTGCCTGACAGTAGAAAAGAAGAGGAGGCTTGTGAGTGTTCACAGCAAAATTCAAGAGGACGTGGAAACATTTCTATGCAGAGATGACAACTCAAGAGCAAACCCTGGAAAGCAGGACTGCCTCACTGTTGATGGCCAGAAGCTGCAAACAAGAGTTCTGACTGACTACATGTACATTCTGCATGAAAAGTTCATGTCTGAAAATATTCAATCTAAAGTCAGCAGAGCTACATTCTACAGACTTCGACCAATGCATGTGAGATTTTCAAACTTCCTAAAAAACAAGAACTGCCTGTGTCAGATACACCAGAACACTGCCCTGATGCTGCAAGCTATAAAGAAAGCCTTACCTGTGACTGAGTCTAAGGTGACAACTAGTCCTGATGTCTTCATTGACACATACACAACTTCAGGTGCTGTTAAGGATGTGCTGGATAAACTTACCTGCCTGAATCTTGATGTCCCTCAGTGGAAGAGAATTAAAGACAAAGATGGCAAAGAGCGTACCAAAATTGTCACTGAAAGCATGCAGACAGGAGAGTTCTGCAAGAAGTTCTTGCAAGATGTGGTCTGCAAGTTTCGGGAGCATGCAGCAAAAGTGAGAATCCAGTACAGAGAAGTTAAAAGACTTAAAGAAAACTAACCTGCTGACCACTTATTAATTCAAATGGACTTTGCCGAGAACTATGGGTGCACAGCATCCACTGATGCTGTGCAAAGCTCCTACTGGAACCAAGCAGGAGTCACCATACACCCTTGTGTTATCTACTTTAAAGACGATGATGGGGGAATACAACACAAAAGTGTCGCCTATGTATCTGATTGCAACCATCACAATTCCGGCATGGTTTTTGCAATCCTAAGATCCATGCATGCCAGGGAACTCCAGTCCCTAATCAAGCAGAGAAAAGTTAAGTTTATTCATTACATTACAGACAGTCCATACTCGCAGTATCGGAACAAGCTGATGTTTTATTTGATAGCAAATCACAAGGAGGTCTTTGGAATAGATGGTTGCTGGGATTATTTTGAGGCCGGCCACGGCAAGGGGCCATGCGATGGAGTGGGGGGTAGTATTAAACGACAAGCTGACCAGGCGGCCAAACATGGAGTTACAATGGCTGACGCAGAGGACTTCTACAGGTGGGCCTCATCAACACCAGGTACTGTTCAGTTTGCCTGGATTTACAAGGCAGCCTACGACACTTGCCAAGAACAGGTCACTCAAATCCAGCCTATCCTTTGCCCTGTGAAAGGAACTGCCACCCTCCACGCCGTACGGAAGGGAGCGAATAGAACCAGTGTCTTATGGCGTGAAACATCATGCAATTGTGCAAATTGTCTTGCACATGATACATCTTCCTGTGGATGGAAAGCAGCTGCCTTACTGAAATCTAAGGCAAAGAGGCCAAAGTGCTGTGCAACATGTCCACTGGTTTGTATCTGCACAGCTCCCCAGCAACCTCCAGAACCACAGGCTCCAGAACCTCAGGCTACAGTGGTAACACAGGCTCCAGAACCACAGGCTCCAGTTCTACCACCAGCTCCTGAACCGCCTGCAGTTCTACCACAGGCTCCAGTTCTACAGGCTCCTGAACCGCCTACAGATCTACCACAGGCTCCTGAACCGCCTGCAGCTCTACCACAGACTCCTGAACCGCCTGCAGCTCTACCACAGGCTCCTGAACCGTCTGCAGTTCAGGTTCCAGAAACACATGCTCCTGCTGAGCAAGAGGCTCCAGAACCATATTCTGTCATTGATACATCTGCCCTGGTGAATGGAGTTTTTGTTATCTGCAAGTATGATATGGTGACATACCTAGGCACAATCATTAATAGTGATGATGATGAGGATGAGGTTGAGATCTCATTCATGACAACTCATGGTAAGGGTGGGTTCTGTATTTCAGGTGGCCAAAGAGACCCGACACTGTATGGTTCCAGAAATCAGCTATACTTGGTGTGGTTGATGCTCCAGAGGCTGGGAAGAGATGCTACAAGCTGAATGCAGCCTCAATGGACGCTTTTCTAGAGGCTAAGGCTACAGATGCCTATAGTTAGAATGTTTTAAGGGCACAGATATCCCTTACTTATTGATTGACACCAAGGTTCTTGTTTTGTGTTGAGGATGTCATTCAAATTAATTTCTAAGAACTTTTAAAGTTTTAAACAAGTGCCAATCAGGTACTTTTAAGTTTTAAGGATGCTGTAAACATTTTAAGACATCTACAAGATTTGCATGATGTTTGTATGTAATATTTTTGATATATATCTGACCAGAAGTGAGTTTTAGTTTTAGAGAAACTTAAGTAACAACAGTACTGCTAGAGTTCATAAGGGTACAGGATGCACATAAGTACCCAGGAAACATTATTAATGGTGCCAAAGACCATATCTTAGTGTAATTATGTTATATGGGTGTAAGTTGTATGCCTTTCCAGCAAAAAAGATGAGTTTAGCTTGGCAAATGCTCAATGTATATGATAATTCATACAATTTTTAGATATAAGTGATTTGTAATTGTCATATAACTGTGCCAAAGAGTTTAATATTGTACCCCAGAGGGTGCTTAAGTTGTAAAGTGCCATTTTAACCCTAAAAAGGTCTTAAGATTTCCTTAGTTGATTGACTACTAAGTCCAAATCACAAGTATGTGAAATTGGTAACGAACATAACAGAAATGAATGTGCCTTTTTTTAAAGTTTTAACTGTCAAACATGCCTAATTTTGATTGAAAACAGTCTCTCATGACTTCCTAAGGTGGTTAGAAGCAATTATTTGCAAAATTAGAAAAATTCATATTTCTGCCAAATTCTGTGGATTTGTGTATCATACATAACAAGAATTAAAGTCTGAATTTCTCTGACAAGGTTGTTTGTTACTCTTTCATCTCTTGATATGTTATAAAGAACCCCTTGGGTCGTAGATTCAGTGGTGATAGGACTTCCTTACCTGGCAGGCCTTAACTCTACATTTAAAGTTAGACAATACTTTTGAGATTTATGGAACTTTCAGGAACTTATCAGTTCTTAAAGGGTAGAAAAACAAGACAAAACACATTCATCTGAGGAAATTTGGTGGTTTATTTAGAAGAACAATCATCTGTGCATGAAATAAAACCAAAACAGTACACATTGAGCAATATTTTACAAACTTAGAGCCCCTATAATGCAGGGAAGTCTTACTCAGAACATACATAACACACTTCAAAAGTACATATCAATCGCAAAATTTTTGAAGTTCCCGGTCGAAGTTGATGTGAATATTTTGGAATTAATAACTCAAGACATATTAGTTTCTGAAAAAATAAGTTTCATTAAGATTGGCGAAGGTGACCCCCGTGACCAGATTCTCACCCCAATTGGACCACTTAAGTGAGAATGAGTGGTCTGGTTGCCACTGTGCCATTGAGTCTGGTTATCACTATTGAGTCCAACCATTGAGTCCGGTTGCCACTATACCATTGAGTCTGGTTGCCACTATACCATTGAGTCCGGTTGCCACTATACCATTGAGTCTGGTTGCCACTATACGATTGAGTCTGGTTGCCACTATACCATTGAGTCTGGTTGCCACTATACCATTGAGTCTGGTTGCCACTGTACCATTGAGTCTGGTTGCCACTGTACCATTGAGTCCGGTTGCCACTATACCATTGAGTCTGGTTGCCACTAAACCATTGAATCTGGTTGCCACTATACAATTGAGTCCGGTTACGAGTTACGGTTATGAGTCCGGTTGCCACTATACCATTGAGTCCGGTTGCCACTATACCATTGAGTCTGGTTGCCACTGTACCATTGAGTCTGGTTGCCACTGAACCATTAAGTATGGTTGCCACTATACCAATGAGTCCGGTTGCCACTATACCATTGAGTCTGGTTGCCACTGTACCATTGAGTCTGGTTAACCACTGTACCATTGAGTCTGGTTGCCATTGAGTCTGGTTGCCACTATACCATTGAGTCTGGTTGCCACTATACCATTAAGTCTGGTTGCCACTATACCATTGAGTCCGGTTGCCACTGTACCATTGAGTTCGGTTGCCACTATACCATTGAGTCCGGTTGCCACTATACCATTGAGTCCGGTTGCCACTATACCATTGAGTCTTGCCACTACACCATTGAGTCTGGTTGCCACTATACCATTGAGTCCGGTTGCCACTATACCATTGAGTCTGGTTGCCACTATACCATTGAGTCCGGTTGCCACTGTACCATTGAGTCCGTTTGCCACTATACCATTGAGTCTGGTTGCCACAGTACCGGTTGCCATTGTACCGGTTACCGGTTGCCATTGTACCATTGAGTCTGGTTGCCACTGTACCATTGAGTCTGGTTGCCACTGAACCATTAAGTATGGTTGCCACTATACCAATGAGTCCGGTTGCCACTATACCATTGAGTCTGGTTGCCACTGTACCATTGAGTCTGGTTAACCACTGTACCATTGAGTCTGGTTGCCATTGAGTCTGGTTGCCACTATACCATTGAGTCTGGTTGCCACTATACCATTGAGTCTGGTTGCCACTATACCATTGAGTCCGGTTGCCACTGTACCATTGAGTTCGGTTGCCACTATACCATTGAGTCCGGTTGCCACTATACCATTGAGTCCGGTTGCCACTATACCATTGAGTCTTGCCACTACACCATTGAGTCTGGTTGCCACTATACCATTGAGTCCGGTTGCCACTATACCATTGAGTCTGGTTGCCACTATACCATTGAGTCCGGTTGCCACTGTACCATTGAGTCCGTTTGCCACTATACCATTGAGTCTGGTTGCCACAGTACCGGTTGCCATTGTACCGGTTACCGGTTGCCATTGTACCATTGAGTCTGGTTGCCACTGTACCATTGAGTCCGGTTACCACTGTACCATAGAGTCCGGTTGCCACTATACCATTGAGTCTGGTTGCCACTATACCATTGAGTCTGGTTGCCACTATACCATTGAGTCCGGTTGCCACTGTACCATTGAGTTCGGTTGCCACTATACCATTGAGTCTGGTTGCCACTATACCATTGAGTCCGGTTGCCACTATACCATTGAGTCTTCCCACTACACCATTGAGTCTGGTTGCCACTATACCATTGAGTCCGGTTGCCACTATACCATTGAGTCTGGTTGCCACTATACCATTGAGTCCGGTTGCCACTGTACCATTGAGTCCGTTTGCCACTATACCATTGAGTCTGGTTGCCACAGTACCGGTTGCCATTGTACCGGTTACCGGTTGCCATTGTACCATTGAGTCTGGTTGCCACTGTACCATTGAGTCCGGTTGCCACTCTACCATTGAGTCTGGTTGCCACTTTACCATTGAGTCTGGTTACCACTATACCATTGAGTCCGGTTGCCACTATACCATTGAGTCTGTTTGCCACTATACCATTGACTCAATGAGTCCGGTTGCCACTATACCATTGAGTCTTGCCACTACACCATTGAGTCTGGTTGCCACTATACCATTGAGTCCGGTTGCCACTATACCATTGAGTCTGGTTGCCACTATACCATTGAGTCCGGTTGCCACTGTACCATTGAGTCCGTTTGCCACTATACCATTGAGTCTGGTTGCCACAGTACCGGTTGCCATTGTACCGGTTACCGGTTGCCATTGTACCATTGAGTCTGGTTGCCACTGTACCATTGAGTCCGGTTACCACTGTACCATAGAGTCCGGTTGCCACTATACCATTGAGTCTGGTTGCCACTATACCATTGAGTCTGGTTGCCACTATACCATTGAGTCCGGTTGCCACTGTACCATTGAGTTCGGTTGCCACTATACCATTGAGTCTGGTTGCCACTATACCATTGAGTCCGGTTGCCACTATACCATTGAGTCTTCCCACTACACCATTGAGTCTGGTTGCCACTATACCATTGAGTCCGGTTGCCACTATACCATTGAGTCTGGTTGCCACTATACCATTGAGTCCGGTTGCCACTGTACCATTGAGTCCGTTTGCCACTATACCATTGAGTCTGGTTGCCACAGTACCGGTTGCCATTGTACCGGTTACCGGTTGCCATTGTACCATTGAGTCTGGTTGCCACTGTACCATTGAGTCCGGTTGCCACTCTACCATTGAGTCTGGTTGCCACTTTACCATTGAGTCTGGTTACCACTATACCATTGAGTCCGGTTGCCACTATACCATTGAGTCTGTTTGCCACTATACCATTGACTCAATGAGTCCGGTTGCCACTATACCATTGAGCCTGGTTGCCACTATACCATTGAGTCCGGTTGCCAATGTACCATTGAGTATGGTTGCCACTATACCATTGAGTCCGGTTGCCACTGTACCATTGAGTCCGGTTGCCACTATACCATTGAGTCTGGTTGCCATATTACCATTGAGTCCGGTTGCCATTATACCATTGAGTCTGGTTGCAACTATACCATTGAGTCTGGTTGCCACTATACCATTTAGTCTGGTTGCCACTGTACCATTGAGTCCGGTTGCAAATATACCATTGAGTCCGGTTGCCACTATACCATTGAGTCTGGTTGCCACTATACCATTGAGTCCGGTTGCCACTGTACCATTGAGTCCGTTTGCCACTATACCATTGAGTCTGGTTGCCACAGTACCGGTTGCCATTGTACCGGTTACCGGTTGCCATTGTACCATTGAGTCTGGTTGCCACTGTACCATTGAGTCCGGTTACCACTGTACCATAGAGTCCGGTTGCCACTATACCATTGAGTCTGGTTGCCACTATACCATTGAGTCTGGTTGCCACTATACCATTGAGTCCGGTTGCCACTGTACCATTGAGTTCGGTTGCCACTATACCATTGAGTCCGGTTGCCACTATACCATTGAGTCTTGCCACTACACCATTGAGTCTGGTTGCCACTATACCATTGAGTCCGGTTGCCACTATACCATTGAGTCTGGTTGCCACTATACCATTGAGTCCGGTTGCCACTGTACCATTGAGTCCGTTTGCCACTATACCATTGAGTCTGGTTGCCACAGTACCGGTTGCCATTGTACCGGTTACCGGTTGCCATTGTACCATTGAGTCTGGTTGCCACTGTACCATTGAGTCCGGTTGCCACTCTACCATTGAGTCTGGTTGCCACTTTACCATTGAGTCTGGTTACCACTATACCATTGAGTCCGGTTGCCACTATACCATTGAGTCTGTTTGCCACTATACCATTGACTCAATGAGTCCGGTTGCCACTATACCATTGAGTCTGGTTGCCACTATACCATTGAGTCCGGTTGCCAATGTACCATTGAGTATGGTTGCCACTATACCATTGAGTCCGGTTGCCACTGTACCATTGAGTCCGGTTGCCACTATACCATTGAGTCTGGTTGCCATATTACCATTGAGTCCGGTTGCCATTATACCATTGGGTCTGGTTGCAACTATACCATTGAGTCTGGTTGCCACTATACCATTTAGTCTGGTTGCCACTGTACCATTGAGTCCGGTTGCAAATATACCATTGAGTCCGGTTGCCACTATACCATTGAGTCTGGTTGCCACTATACCATTGAGTCCGGTTGCCACTTTACCATTGAGTCTGGTTGCCACTATACCATTGAGTCTGGTTGCCACTATATAATTGAGTCCGGTTAAGAGTTACGGTTATGAGTCCGGTTGCCACTATACCATTGAGTCTGGTTGCCACTATACCATTGAGTCTGGTTGCCACTGTACCATTGAGTCTGGTTGCCACTGTACCATTGAGTCTGGTTGCCACTGTACCATTGAGTCCGGTTGCCATTGTACCATTGAGTCCGGTTGCCACTCTACCATTGAGTCCGGTTGCCACTGTACCATTGAGTATGGTTGCCACTATACCATTGAGTCCGGTTGCCACTGTACCATTGAGTCTGGTTGCCACTGTACCATTGAGTCTGGTTGCCACTGTACCATTGAGTCCGGTTGCCATTGTACCATTGAGTCTGGTTGCCACTGTACCATTGAGTATGGTTGCCACTATACCATTGAGTCCGGTTGCCACTGTACCATTGAGTCCGGTTGCCACTATACCATTGAGTCTGGTTGCCATATTACCATTGAGTCCGGTTGCCACTATACCATTGAGTCTGGTTGCAACTATACCATTGAGTCTGGTTGCCACTATACCATTTAGTCTGGTTGCCACTGTACCATTGAGTCTGGTTGCAAACATACCATTGAGTCCGGTTGCCACTATACCATTGAGTCCGGTTGCCACTATACCATTGAGTCCGGTTGCCATTGTACCATTGAGTCTGGTTGCCACTGTACCATTGAGTCTGGTTGCCACTATAACATTGAGTCTGGTTGCCACTATACCATTGAGTCTGGTTGCCACTATAACATTGAGTCTGGTTGCCACTATAACATTGAGTCTGGTTGCCACTGTACCATTGAGTCTGGTTGCCACTATACCATTGAGTCTGGTTGCCATTGTACCATTGAGTCTGGTTGCCACTGTACCATTGAGTCCGGTTGCCACTGTACCACTGAGTCTGGTTGCCACTGTACCATTGAGTCTGGTTGCCACTATACCATTGAGTCTGGTTGCCACTATACCATTGAGTCCGGTTGCCACTATACCATTGAGTCCGGTTGCCACTATACCATTGAGTACCATTAATACTAATGATAATAATACAGGGCTTGACGCTAACAGTGGTCTTATGGCCCCAGGCCGGTAAATATTCCCAAAATGGCTTAGGGCCAGTAAAAAAAAGACCTCAACTGGTCTGGACAGTTTATACATACCTAACTGTTTATACATATATATATATACTTATAGACGTACTTATAGATGTACTTATAGATGTACTTATAGTTGTACTTATAGATGTACTTATAGATGTACTTATAGATGTACTTATAGTTGTACTTATCAACGTACTTATAGTTGTACTTGTAGATGTACTTATAGATGTACTTATGGACGTACTTATAGTTGTACTTATAGATGTACTTATAGTTGTACTCATAGATGTACTTATCGACGTACTTATAGTTGTACTTATAGATGTACTTATAGTTGTACTTATAGATGTACTTATTGATGTACTTATTATAGATGTACTTATATTTGTACTTATCGACGTACTTATAGTTGTCCTTATAGATGTACTTATTGACGTACTTATAGTTGTACTTATAGATGTACTTATAGTTGTACTCATAGATGTTCTTATCGACGTACTTATAGTTGTACTTATAGACGTACTTATAGACGTACTTATAGTTGTACTTATAGATGTACTTATCGATGTACTTATTATAGATGTACTTATATTTGTACTTATCGACGTACTTATAGTTGTCCTTATAGATGTACTTATTGACGTACTTATAGTTGTACTTATCAACGTACTTATAGTTGTACTTATAGATGTACTTATAGATGTACTTATAGTTGTACTTATCGACGTACTTATAGATGTACTTATAGATGTACTTATATAAATATATATATATATATATATATATATATATATATATATATATATATATATATATACGTACATATATATACGTATACGTATATATATATATATATATATACACAACAGGAATACCTATCTGCCTAGGTTTAAAAAACAATTTGTTTCCTGCAACAGTCTGAAATTAATAGGACAGGAAGATGGGCTGTTTTTTCTCGTAGGGATTTTTTGACGTAATAAAGAAAATGATGATGATGATAGTTCTACTACTACTACGACTACTGCTGTTACTACTACTACTATTAACAATAATAGTTGTAATAGCTACATTAATAACAATGATGATAATGATAATATTAATGATAATATTAATGATAATAATAATATTAATACTAATGATAATAATACAGGGCTTGACGCTAACAGTGGTCTTATGGCCCCAGGCCGGTAAATACTAGTATTCCCAAAACGGCTTAGGGCCAGTAAAAAAAAGACCTCAACTGGTCTGGACAGTTTATACATACCTAACTGTTTATACATATATATATACTTATATATACTTATAGACATACTTATAGTTGTACTTATAGATGTACTTATGGACGTACTTATAGACGTACTTATAGTTGTACTTATAGACGTACTTATAGACGTACTTATAGATGTACTTATAGTTGTACTTATCAACGTACTTATAGTTGTACTTATAGACGTACTTATAGTTGTACTTGTAGATGTACTTATAGATGTACTTATAGTTGTACTTATAGATGTACTTAGTTGTACTCATAGATGTACTTATCGACGTACTTATAGTTGTACTTATAGATGTACTAATAGACATACTTATAGTTGTACTTATAGATGTACTTATAGTTGTACTCATAGATGTACTTATCGACGTACTTATAGTTGTACTTATAGACGTACTTATAGTTGTACTTATAGATGTACTTATAGATGTACTTATCGATGTACTTATTATAGATGTACTTATATTTGTACTTATCGACGTACTTATAGTTGTCCTTATAGATGTACTTATTGACGTACTTATAGTTGTACTTATCAACGTACTTATAGTTGTACTTATAGATGTACTTATAGATGTACTTATAGATGTACTTATAGTTGTACTTATCGACGTACTTATAGTTGTACTTATAGATGTACTTATAGATGTACTTATATAAATATATATATATATATATATATATATATATATATATATATATATATATACACAACAGGAATACCTATCTGCCTAGGTTTAAAAAACAATGTTTCCTGCAACAGTCTGAAATTAATAGGACAGGAAGATGGGCTGTTTTTTCTCGTAGGGATTTTTTGACGTAATAAAGAAAATGATGATGATGATAGTTCTACTACTACTACGACTACTGCTGTTACTACTACTACTACTATTAACAATAATAGTTGTAATAGCTACATTGATAACAATGATGATAATGATAATATTAATGATAATATTAATGATAATAATAATATTAATACTAATGATAATAATACAGGGCTTGACGCTAACAGTGGTCTTATGGCCCCAGGCCGGTAAATATTCCAAAAATGGCTTAGGGCCACTTTACCATTGAGTCTGGTTGCCACTATACCATTGAGTCCGGTTGCCACTGTACCATTGAGTCCGGTTGCCACTATACCATTGAGTCCGGTTGCCACTGTACTACCTGCAAAGTCGTCACCTCCTCCTTGAATGGATATACAACCGGGAAAATAAAATAATAAACAAATAAAATCAATATACAGGTATCACCAAATAAAAGTAATAATAGGATACTCAATACTAGTCTTAATGCACTAAGCCATAAGTATAAACCCATTCAGGCCTGCAGCCGCCTTAAGGGCCAGACAATTTTGATGATCTCCCCTGCCAAAACACATTTTGAAAATAATCTGGAGAAGTGTTGATCTCAACTCAACCTTCAACTCTCCTTTTAATATTTCTTCAAATTATTTCTTTACTCTGATAAATGTTATCACGTTAAGTACATATGTATAGCTCAGAATATGATGAAATAGAGGCTGCCTTTCACATTCAAATATACTTTGTGTGGGTTGAAATTAATGGATATTTTAGATCTTACAGCATGTTTCGGATATGTAAAATAAGATCATATTAAATAGATTGTTTAACATTTCTTAATCATGAAATAAAATAGAAACTGAACTTTAAGGCATTCATGCTTATTAACTTCTAATGTCACAAAATGCTCCATTTACTCAAAATTGCTTAACCCTTATTGTGCTATTATGCTGGATGGGGGTTAGTCCCTCATACTGAATAGATTATTTGCAACAAATTACGTTACATTGCAATTGCTCTGTCAGTGGTGTGTAAGTTCCTCCTGCCATAAAATGCAAAATACTGAAAAAATCTGAAATAAAAAAATACTATCTGAAACTACTGTCCTTGTTCTTTTTAATCATGTTTATTTTGTAAAGATAACTAATAGAAAATGTTAGTTCTGATCAGTGTAAAACTAAGGTTGTATAGAGAGCATGCTGATTTTGATAAATGTTTAATGAAAATCAAGTTTTCAAAATTCATTAGTCCCACTTAAGCCTGAGATTTCTCAAATTCTGCATGAGTATTTTCCCATGAAAATGGCATATTCAGAATCCTTAGCAAAAAACAATAAATAAAATGATTATTATTATTTGTTTATTTGTTTTATTTTGTCAGAACCCCATTCTTAAATAAAGGGAATGCAAGAAAGTTATGAAAGGAACGAATTCTGACAGCGCATCAAAAGGAATTCTAAACGATCAACTTCCTCATGTTTAGAGCGCTATAAACTAATGAAAATAAAAGATATCAAAAGTAAAACATTGATATCTAATATAATTTCAACCTCCTCAATCGATACATGTCATTTTTATTCAGAAACAATCATGTTTTGCACCACAAATCAACGATTGAACACAAAAAGCAATTGTTGATTTGTGGCCGCCATTTTGTGACTCCCAATTTCGCTAACTCTCAGGCATGACAACTCAGAGTTAAGATTCTCATAGCATTAAAAATCTACAGAAATAAAAATAAAAAACATGTTTCGATTGCCTACCTTGTTATCCTCCTTATGGTGTCTTTATTTTGTGTTATACCATCAGATATAGCCTTTTTCGAAGGCTTCAAACATGATGGTCTAACACGTTGTCAGCCTCTGTTTACGGCGAATTCGATTTCACAATCAATTGGCCGTAGATATTGCACCTATTTACTGTCAATTCTCTCTCCAATAAACGGCCTAATAAATAATTTACAAAATTATATGAATAAATAGGTCTCTTTCTTGTCTTTCAGAAAATGTAAGATTTATTTAAATCCTTCAACGACAAGTATTTATTTTGATTGTGTAAAGTGCGGGGAGGAGACCGCAAAAAAGGCCGAAATGCCGATTTCTCAAAATGGCGGCTTGAAAAAAGTGCGAAGAAATTTGCTTCGCACTTGTTGTAAAATGATCGTTTCTCATATAAAATAAATTTATTTTGAAAAATAAAATAGATATTCCTCTTCCCTGACATCCATTCTATGTAAATATCAACTTTATTGACTTGAGGATGTCAGGAATAAAGGAATATCGAAACGTAAACAAAACTGGAAGTGACCAATTAATCGCGACCGGCCAGCTGCGAGCCGGTTTCAACAGCTCAAAATATTGTTTTTCTACACATCACTTCCTCTGTAATGAATAATATTAATGTTTTTCTTTGTCAATCTGACAAAGAAAGACATGTGAGAATAGGTGAGATATTTATTTCACCTATTCTCAAGTTATTTCGCCAAACATGTTGGATAACTTCTAGATTAATCGAAGTTAACCAACATGGCGGCGGCCTGCGATCGGCAGCCATGCAGACCAGGCAGGGCTCGTGACACGCAAACGTAAGTAGCTTTTTGAAACCGGGCGCCGCTTGTGAGCCGCGCTGTGAGGGTTAAAAAGGAGGGTCCTCATGCTAATTTGGAGTAAAGTTGCGCCATTTACAGGGTGTCATTGGTACGATTTGGTTACAATATGTTGTATTTCGGCTTACCAAGGAACTGTATGCACAACTTGATAAAGTTAGCAAAGACATGAACCAATTATATGCATAGATGACTACTGGGTATGATAGACCAAGTGTGAAAGAGCAAATAGAAAGCTTTTATTTTAACAACCATTTTTTGGGTAGAGAGAAAATAAAACTTTTTTCCCGACCACCCTAGAGGGAGGGTAAAAAAAACTTTATTCATCCTACCTGCTATTGTAGTTACTAAAAGACATTATTTTTTCACAAATGAATTATTGTTGACTTGAAGTTCACAGCCCAAAATAGGCTGCTAATCCCCTCTGATTTGGGACAGTGGTACAGTCTTTATTTTGTTCTATAATATAGAGGATAACCTGAAATAAACCCATTCATGTGTGAAGGTATCATTGAAAATTATTGCATGGACCTACTGATATTTTTGAAAATAACTTAGGGATGAAAAATGATTTCACATAATGTTTTAAAAAGTATAGTTTTGTTCTACATGTATCTTTCAAATGTTTTTTTTAAAAAGCTTTTTTAGCAAAATTAACACCATAAGGACTGGTCAATTATCTCTGTTAAATCAGAGAGGTATGAAAAAATACCAGCGAGGGCCAATTATTGTACAATCACATCAGGCCCAATGCACAGTGTATGCATATGTGCGTTGTCCAGCACCACTAGCATAAATGCAGTGTAATCAGTGCTGCATTCTGGTCATTTACTGCCATAGTATCACATTTTCAAACTGCCAATTGGCTGCAAGCAGGGTTCAGCTGCTCCTAAAGTTTACTTGTTTTGCCGGCACTTCCACAATTTGACTACTAATTTCAAGAATAATAGTTATGAATCCACTCAGAAATTTGTGGTGAAACTGCATGGGGCTAATGTATGGTAAATTTCTGATATTTCTATCAAAGTACACTCAAATCTAGCCTGCTGCCAGCAAAACTAATGTTTACATCTAAAATTCAATATTTTTATTTGAAATATCTTCAAAATATACATACTCGGAATGAACAAGAACTCTTGTTTCAGGTTTCTAGTTTCATATTTTTATTTCAGAATAACAGCTTATTTTCTTCATATCAAAAGAAAAACAATGCAATGCGACACTTCCAGGGTTAAGACTTTTTTGATTAAAAAAATCTTGCATGATGATCAAGCAAGGTAATGAGCATAACACAGGGACTTAAGAGATGTTGAGAAATTTATTAACGATAGATTTTATTCCTATAACAAGTGACTAAATAAATTAAAGATAATGCCTTCTGCCCGTATTTTTTCAAAATTCATCTGGTAGCTCTTTTATTGATCTACCCAGTTATGATAGACCAAGTGTGAAAGAGCAAATAGAAAGCTTTTATTTTAACAACCATTTTTTGGGTAGAGAGAAAATAAAACTTTTTTCCCGACCACCCTAGAGGGAGGGTAAAAAAAACTTTATTCATCCTACCTCGACAGAAGGAACGTAAATATATTTCAAGCAATGACTGGTTGCTTGGCTCATTACTTTCAAAGGGAACCATTTAATTTGTGAGAGTCTCAACAAAGACCATGTGCATGTCCTTCATCATGCCATAGAATATCATCAGTATTAAAAGTAAGATGACCCTATCAATAATGGAAACACATATTCATTTATGTATATCTATCAATATATAACATCTACCTGTCAGTCTGTCTGTTTGTATATCTATCTATTTACCTATCTTTCTATCTATCTATCAATCTGTATGGGCGCGCGCACATAGACACACACAAAATTATATATATATCTATATATGTATATATATATATATATATATATATATAGATGTGTGTGTATGTATTTTCATTTTTAGATGAGTGTGTATGTATATTTGTATGTGTGTTCATTTTTAGATAGAAATACAAAGACAGACAGACAGACAGATGTCAGATATTGATAGATATACATGAATAAATATGTCTTTCCATTATTGATAGGGTCGTCTTACTTTTTAAACTAATGATATTCTATGACAAACTGAAAGACATGTACATAGTCTTTGTTGCGACTCTTGCGTATAAATGGTTCCCCCCAAAAAATGGTTGTGAAAAAAAAGTTTTTATTTGCTCTTTCACACTTGGTCTATCATAACTGGGTAGATCAATAAAAGAGCTACCAGATGAATTTTGAAAAAATACGGGCAGAAAGCATCATCTTTAATTCATTTAGTCACTTGTTATAGGAATAAAATCTATCGTTAATAAATTTCTCAACATCACTTAAGTCCCTGTGTTATGCTCATTACCTTGCTTGATCATCATGCAAGATTTTTTTAATCAAAAAAGTCTTAACCCTGGAAGTGTCGCATTGCATTGTTTTTCTTTTGATATGAAGAAAATAAGCTGTTATTCTGAAATAAAAATATGAAACTAGAAACCTGAAACTAGAGTTCTTGTTCATTCCAAGTATGTATATTTTGAAGATATTTCAAATAAAAATATTGAATTTTAGATGTAAACATTAGTTTTGCTGGCAGCAGGCTAGATTTGAGTGTACTTTGATAGAAATATCAGAAATTTACCATACATTAGCCACATGCAGTTTCACCACAAATTTCTGAGTGGATTCATAACTATTATTCTTGAAATTAGTAGTCAAATTGTGGAAGTGCCGGCGAAACAAGTAAACTTTAGGAGCAGCTTAACCCTGCTTGCAGCCAATTGGCAGTTTGGAAATGTGATACTATGGCAGTAAATGACCAGAATGCAGCACTGATTACACTGCATTTATGCTAGTGGTGCTGGACAACGCACGTATGCATACACTGTGCATTGGGCCTGATGTGATTGTACAATAATTGGCCCTCGCTGGTATTTTTTCATACCTCTCTGATTTAACAGAGATAATTGACCAGTCCTTGTGGTGTTAATTTTGCTAAAAAAGCTTTTTTTTAAAAAACATTTGAAAGATACATGAAGAACAAAACTATACTTTTTAAAACATTTTTTGAAATCATTTTTCATCCCTTAGTTATTTTCAAAAATATCAGTAGGTCCATGCAATAATTTTCAATGATACCTTCACACATGAATGGGTTTATTTCAGATTATCCTCTATATTATAGAACAAAATAAAGACTACCACTGTCCCAAATCAGAGGGGATTAGCAGCCTATTTTGGGCTGTGAACTTCAAGTCAACAATAATTCATTTGTGAAAAAATAATGTCTTCTAGTAACTACAATAGAATTTAAGTGTGTAAAATGGATATGAGAGAGAACATCTGTTATGGGAAGGGACTCAAAATTATTGTATTGTTCTTATGTTTTAACTACTATAGGAGCTAAATTGAATGGGCTATCTCTCACATAAACATAATTAAGTTTGACTAGCAAAGACTCTAAAATACACAACTAAACATTTTCTTAATAAAGGTTCAAATTGTCCTTCTGTTGAGAAAGAAGTTTATGAAATGAATACACAATCTTAAGGAAATTAAAGTTGGTGAAATTTTGCAGTTTTAGTAACAGGTTGTTGTTAACCCCACAAGCCACAGGTCACATCTAAACAGAAAATTATCCTATCATTTCACTACAGTAGTTCCACATTCAGACCAGGTGTTCAGGAAGGGGCAAAGGAAGTAAAGATTAACTCAGAAATAGGGATGGGGACCGTTGAGAATTCTACGGTTCGGTTCAGTTTTCGGTTTTGCTTCTACGGTTCGATTTTATCACGGTTTCCTAAACGGTTTATTAATGACATTTCTTGGATACGAAACTACGCAATGGAATGCGTGGCTGAACTTGCCTGAACTTGTAAGTTCCTATACACTAGTTCCCTGGCCAGTTTCTCTATGCTCAGAAGGCTTCTGCGCATAGTGAAAGTGGCCAGAGAACAGGAAGCGCCACTTTGAAATGGCTATTTGATCGGCGCACTTGACAGACATTGTGAGGCCAGCAGTGCTGACAGTTTTATTACGCCTCCAGCGTGCATAGAAAACCGAACCGCATGGAGAGGGGTCCGGTTTCAGACCGGTTAACCGCAATGCTCAGGCCGGTATCACATGTGGACCGGTCTCCGGTCCCCATCCCTACTCAGAAATATTCTGAATACCAATTTGATACTTTCTTATTCGTCCACTTTAAGCAGCTTATTCTATTTAAGAAGCCAATACAACAGCTACAACAACAGACAAAGACAACAAATTAACTTATGGACAGATTGGACCTGAAATCTGGACTTTTGTAGAAACCATTCATTAGTGCTGGGAATGGTTGGGAAATTTTAGCTAGATTTATTGTCTAAATTTTCTATTGATAAATCAATTAAAATTGATTATTAATGTTAACATTCCCACTAATACTAATAAACAACTAAATGTATAAATCTATAATTTGTTCTAAGCATGATTGAATTTTGGAAGCAAAGAAAGCACCAAATGCTGGAGCAGCTCGAAGATTCTGCTCAAGCCCAGATGGCGAGATTGGATTTTAGCATGAATGGGTAAACCAATAAAAATCCTACCTGTACGAAAAGTGGGATGCAGTTGAGTCCGCGGATGACGGCACGGTTGTGTGCCTCACGGGCCAGGATATGCAGGGCTCCGACAGCGCCCTCTACAATCTCCTCCATACGCACACCATCAATATAGCTGCTCTGGTTACCACCGTTATTGCCCATGTTCTGACACTGAAAAGACAAGCAACATTCTTACATTATGCAATAATCCTCCATATGTTGGTCATACTTTTTCCACAGTTACTGTAAAGTTCTAAATATTGGCGTGCTTAAATTTAGCGAATTGATCCAATTTTCCATATTAGCGAATCGTAATATTAGCGTGTGAACCATCTCGAAAAGCGCCATCTGCCAACAGATGCACTGAATCTTCACATTTGGTACACTTTTTTAAATTGTACATTGAAACAGAACGGAACTTAAACAAACATGCAGCCTGATTATGTGATTACCGTAATTTTGCGTGTATAATACACACTTTTCTACACATTTATTTCCCATTATAAGGGGGTGCGTCTTATACACAGAGCTAGAAATCCAGGGTGTTTTACATCGAGTCCCCAGGCAACATGGAGATCAGATATCGATGACCCGCCATTACCGCACCCCGTATCAGAATACAGTCTTTGGTATGTTTTCATTTCAATTGCGTTTCTAACATGTTTAGCATGTCTCAACTTCAGTGGTATTGGTAAAACATTAAAAGTCCTATCTAGCCGTGATTTGTTTGTGTTACCAGGCCCGTCCAGCCGGTTCTATTTTGGGCACACTAATTACAATACACCGTGACGGCATGAATGTCCGAGCCCCTATTGTCTTTAGAGCAGCATTATACGTGACTTCAAATTACGATCAACTTAATGTTTGCCCGAATCCATTGCTAGTTTGTTCGTGTTTACAAAATAGCTAGAGACAAGGACCAACAAGATGGACGCCTGTGGCGTCAAGAGGTTGATGCTTTGTATGTCTTTTTGATGTTAATTTTTTCAAATTTTTTCACTTTTAAATATTTGGGTTTTTTTCAATTTTTTTTGCCTCCTGTGTTTTTTTGCCAGTGTGCTGGGTGTGCGTTGTTTATGTTCCTTTGAATGTTATGTATATCTGATCGTGGTCTGAGTAGTATGTTTTTAAAACTCCTGTGGAGAGTTCTGTTGTAATGTTAGTATATATGTGGTCTATTGTTGTGTTTTGCTTTGTAATACTAAGAAATAAAAGCAATAATATATCTTTTTAATGGGTACTTTTTAGGCTCTTTAAGTCCTTTTAAGTAAGCTTGCAAGATTTTCCCTCCTATTTCAAGCTTTCCCTAACCACCTACTGGTGACTGACCCATTCAATAGCGAATACAATACAGCCTACTACATCTCCCTAGAACTTCTACTTTGACCGGTCAGTCCTTCTGCGGATTTTATTTATGCCAACCTGGAAAGGGATTATCTAGTTACAATTCTTCTTTCATGTGCAGCCATGCAGAAAAAGACCTTGAGCAGTTGTCTTCTTAATAAGTGGCTGGGGCCGCGTAATCAGGTTAGAGGAGTGTAGATCATCCTCCCTGTGATGTGCGGAGGAGCCAGGGAGCACAATCTACTGCTGCTGCTGAGACTAAATATGGATTTGGCCAGCACTGGATTGGATTAGTACTACCCTCTAGGAAACCGGCATTTTTTAAGAGTCACCCATTCACTGGGTGAAACAGAGTTGTTGTCTTTTCATGATCAGTGTACCCTCTGTTCAATTAGATGCTGCTTGTAATCTGAGGTTTCAGTTGTATTCGTAGGCTTTAGGAAACAGGCATTTTTAAAGAGTCACCCATTCAAAGGGGGATACAGAGTTGTTGTCTTTTCATGATCAGTGTACCCTGTCTAACCCTTATGCTGCTGTTGGCTAATTTGGTCAATTCAAAATGATGAAACACCAGCTTTGGATTATTTTTTAAAAAGTTCAACAAAGTTTCTTCAAAATACATTAACTTTGGATAATGCTTGAAGAGTTTCGCAAATGTGCTAAAGAACATGAGCTGTAGATTATGCTGTAAAAGTTCTGCAAATGTGCTAAAGCTTTAGATGGTGCCTACTAGTCTTGCAAAGGACTTGGCCACATCAGCTATGAATAGTGTTTTGAGAATTCTGCAAATATGCTAAAGAACATGAGCTTTGGATGGTGCCTACTAGTCTGGCAAAGGACTTGGCCACATCAGCTATGAATAGTGTTTTGATAATTCTGCAAATATGCTAAAGGACATGAGCTTTGGATGGTGCCTACTAGTCTGGCAAAGGACTTGGCCACATCAGCTATGAATAGTGTTTTGAGAATTCTGCAAATATGCGTAAGAACATGAGCTTTGGATGGTGCCTACTAGTCTGGCAAAGGACTTGGCCACATCAGCTATGAATAGTGTTTTGAGAATTCTGCAAATATGCGTAAGAACATGAGCTTTGGATGGTGCCTACTAGTCTTGCAAAGGACTTGGCCACATCAGCTATGAATAGTGTTTTGAGAATTCTGAAAATCTCCTTAAGAACATGAGCTTTGGATGGTGCCTACTTAAGTGGGAACACCAGCTATGAATAGTGTTTTGAGAATTCTGCAAATATGCTAAAGGACATGAGCTTTGGATGGTGCCTACTAGTCTTCAAAGGACTTGGCCACATCAGCTATGAATAGTGTTTTGAGAATTCTGCAAATATGCTAAAGGACATGAGCTTTGGATGGTGCCTACTAGTCTGGCAAAGGACTTGGCCACATCAGCTATGAATAGTGTTTTGAGAATTCTGCAAATATGCGTAAGAACATGAGCTTTGGATGGTGCCTACTAGTCTGGCAAAGGACTTGGCCACATCAGCTATGAATAGTGTTTTGAGAATTCTGCAAATATGCGTAAGAACATGAGCTTTGGATGGTGCCTACTAGTCTTGCAAAGGACTTGGCCACATCAGCTATGAATAGTGTTTTGAGAATTCTGAAAATCTCCTTAAGAACATGAGCTTTGGATGGTGCCTACTTAAGTGGGAACACCAGCTATGAATAGTGTTTTGAGAATTCTGCAAATATGCTAAAGAACATGAGCTTTGGATGGTGCCTACTAGTCTTCAAAGGACTTGGCCACATCAGCTATGAAGTGTTTTGAGAATTCTGCAAATATGCTAAAGGACATGAGCTTTGGATGGTGCCTACTAGTCTTCAAAGGACTTGGCCACATCAGCTATGAATAGTGTTTTGAGAATTCTGCAAATATGCTAAAGGACATGAGCTTTGGATGGTGCCTACTAGTCTTCAAAGGACTTGGCCACATCAGCTATGAATAGTGTTTTGAGAATTCTGCAAATATGCTAAAGGACATGAGCTTTGGATGGTGCCAGTCTTGCAGAGGACTTGGGAACACAAGCTATGAATAGTGCTTTGAGAGATCTGCAGATTTGATATGAAGCATTACCCGACAGTGCTCTGTATCATACTGCACTGTGGCATTGATAGTTTGCAGACCAGATATTCAGACCACACTGAAGTAGGCCATTCCGTTTTTGAAGCACTAGCTATAGCCTAGCTAGTAGGCACTACTGTGTTTAATAGTATTAAATATAAGTGGATAGGCACACTTACATAGGCTATATTTGGTTGTTTAGATCATACCTTGTCACATGAGATGGTTGTACATGCTGTACATTTGCAACCACCTCTTCTAGCATAACATATTGCTATCTATCCATGGGGAATGGCATTTCAAAACTTAGCCTGGGAGGTAGGCCAGATGCTCAAGTGCAGGACACCTCGACCTGCTTTGCCCTCCTTGTTGTGGTTGCTTATACAGGAAATGCAACACAGCGTGGCCCCTACCAGTGCATTGCATGCACCCTTCCTTCTAGCCAAGGTTATAGGCTGTCATATGTATTATTTCAGGCTTCAAGTTTTTCTGTTACCGGGCACCAGGTGGTCAAGGTGGCCAGACTGACCAAATTAGTTCACAGTTATCTCACCAGGTAAATAGATGACTCAGAGTACAAAATCTCTACAGATAGGAGGACCATGTAGTGCCATCTATCTAACATTGCTGGTACTACACCGCACTGCTTTGCTGCTGGTAGACCCACCCAAAGGTGGATTTAAACTACTCTAGTTATCCACCTTTGACCTACCAGAAAACTAATGAGTTCACTATTGATGCAGTCATAAAACAACAGTTGTAGTCTATGAATATGATATAACTAAATGAATATGATTTTGTTACTGTTTGTTACGAGCCATTTCCTTATTCTAGGAAGTGGATTTACCTTGAGGCATTTTAGATATGATTTATGGTTGTGAGTTTTTTCCAGAGGATAATTCATCCAAATTGCCATGACAACACACCTAATTTGGCTGCTGCGTTTGGTAATGTATGTGCCCTTAGTGTGGGGACTGGCAGTGGAAGCAGGGGTAGAACACTGCTCTAGAAACATATTATTGTCCTCCTGTAAGTGATCACTACTTCATTGATTCTGATTGCTCAGATAGCCACAAGTAGTATCAGTTGCTATGGTGATATGACTCCAGGATTGTCCTGGTCAGCATCCGTACTAGTGCCGAGATAACCAGAGATCAATTTTATTTGACGAATCTTCTTCCCACTATATGACTGAACTATTTTAGATTTTGGGGATTTCTATACAGGATAGATATTTTACGACAATCTAAGGGATGATCTTACATTAACCTTCATACCCATGAATATTCCTATGTTTCCTATTATCAACTATTTTAAGGCTATTGCTGATTGTTTAATTTCCATTTGGAGGGAGAGATAAATGTTCATGTTTGGTGAATATTATTGTGTCTTGTGTTGGAATTAGGAATTGATATTAGTGACATTAATTGGGCCATGCACTTTCGCAAGCACATACCACACATGATAATCATGTGACTTTTTATAGCATTCTGGCATATAAAAAGCTGGTCATTATTGGCCACAATGCTGCAGACTGATCCGGGTTGCCAACCCGGACCTAGGCCCCGGGTTGGGATTTTGGAATTTTGCGCTCCACCTCAGATTTTTAAAACCACTTTTAAAGAATTAGAGGGTGATTTTAGTGATGCAATCAAGTTGATGTGATTAAAAAATGTGTATTTAGTTAAATAAAATACTGAAATACATGGATGGCCAGATAAATTCTGTACAACACAGGATATTGATTCCAGCCTCCACTCAGTGACCCCATGGTTGCTGTCAAAGCGAGTATCAGAGCAGTTCGTGAAAGTGCCAAAATCATGTAAATTTAGGGTTTCAAGTTTATTGTTTATTGTTTCTTCTTTCATCATGCTATAAAAGTGATTAAGTTAGCACTGGAGAGCCGTGTGGCGACTTAAGCTTCGGACCTGCTGACAACCCGTCCTCGCCTCGGACGGGTTGTCAGCAGGTCCTCAGCTTAATTCGCCACCCGACTCTCCACCGCTAACTTAATCCCAATAACAAGGGTCGTACGAAAATGCCCTATCTCCCAAAACAATGAATTTAGCAAACGAAAACGATATATCCACATGAAATATGACTACGATAGGTGGCCTGGAAAGCTGCAGCGATTCATGAATATTTGTACGACAGAAGAAAAGTCACATGACTACCATGTGACAAAACAACAAAGAAGTCACATACCTCACATGATAATCATGTGACATTACAACGATCGTACGAAAATGCCACTACGATAAATGGCGATAATGCCACTACGATACGCGGCGCGATGAGTTGCAGAGGGCCATGCGCTAGACATGTGACTATAAATGGTCGCACGTGTATGCTAGCCATGAGCAATCTACGATCACGATGCCATCGCTACATGCTCACCATGCCACAGATATCACATCGATCGCCGAAACAGGCTATGATACTAAATCGATAAGACACTTTCGTACGACCGAAAAAAGTCACATGACTACCGTGTGACAAAACGATCAGAACGTCACCATCCCGCCAAAACCTGCCAGCCAATAACAAACACCCACCACACCGACGTCACCACCCCGCCAAAACTACCAACCAATAAAAAACACCCACCTGACCAACGTCATAACAAACCGCATTAAATATGCAACAACCAACACGCATGCGCAAAAACACGCATGCGCAGTTAAACCAAAAACCCAACCAAGCCACGATCACCGACCCAAAGCCATTACATTAAATATCAGTCTAGAACATTTTCAAAAAAAATTCCCATTCTTTGAACTTCTTTATCTTTCTATCATACCTAATAGTGTTAAAAAATACATCAGAAACACAAACTTCTCAATTTTTTCACTGGGAGCATGCACCAAAATCCCCAAACCTGGACAGCTAAAACAATTTCCTTTTTTTTTTAATTTCTTTATCTTTTTATCATACTTAATAATGCCAAAAAATACATCTGAAACACATATCCTTCAATTCTTTCATAAGAATTCTATCTAAAACCCTCCCTCAAATATTTTCCAAAACTATAACCCACTTCTAGCTATCCAAGAAACTATGACAAACTCACCATCACTCATCCAGTAGATCACCAAACATGAATGGGAAAAGCCCACATCCTGCACTGCAAATGACAGTCAACAAAACCACACCAGTAGCATGCTTGCCACAACTTACTTGCTGCTGCCTGAAGAACTTTAGTCAGTGACTTACCTTTACAAGAAAATGGCCAAACACTGCCTGAATGCAAACATGCACAAAGATCAATCATATGGTCCCTTAAGGGGCATATGCCCCTGGATTATGTGATTTTGCTACCTGATGATGAACTATAAGAGCCAAGCTTGTGAATGGACATTAAATATCAGTTTTAGAGCATTTTTAAAAAATTTCCCTTTCTTTGAATTTCTCTATCTTTTTATCACACCTAATAGTGCCAAAAAATACACCAGAAACACAAACTTTTCAATTTTTCCCCTGGGAGCATGCTCCAAAATCCCCAAACCTAAACAGTGCACCCCTGGCAAAACCTTACCGTCATGGTGCCAGCACAGGAATTTATTTGCACCTAAACATAAAATCCTGATGGCAGGGTTAAAGGTCTGCTAACTTCAGGACTGCATACTACACTCATGGTGAGAAGGGTATATATACTGACTGCTGAAATCGCGATAAAAATATTTACTACTTCCGTTTTTTTCAAAGTTGTTTTTTTACGATTGTGGGGAACAAAAAAAATCCACAAATGGGCAAGATGGATTATTTAGAGTCTGTTTTCTTGAAGTTTGAAACTTTTTTTCCGGTTTTAGTGGCGAAATTAATAAGTAAATTTAGAATTTCGCCAGGGTTCCTAAATCAACATTCCAAAAAGCCGTTTTTGCCGTTTTTTTCCGAAGTCGCCATTTTTTTTTCAAAAATTACAAATATAACCAACAAGTTATGATAATAGGGTAAAAGCCCTATTTGTTGCGAACACTTTGATGGGTCATTTGTAAATTTTGACCCAGAAACGGCGACGTGACAATTTATTGAAAAAAGTATGTTTTTTGTGTGAAATGCACACAATGCATATCAATGCCGTAACCTCGCTAATGTCAAAAAAATCAACTTCCGGTTGTAGCGAAAAGCTATTTTTTCGCTTCCAACCTGAAGTTGAATTAAAAAAATGATTGAATCAGATAGATGAGGATCTCATCTATCCAGGTAGGTAGTCATATTGTGATCGGGGGGTGATAGCTTGATGAAATTGACAGGAATCGGCGAGGTACCATTGAGAATGTACTCATCGCCATGGTCACACCTCATCATCGATGCGTGTTGACAAATATCTCAAAATATTTTCGATTTTCCGAAACCAAAAGAATTAATCTTAATAATATAGATACTTGGCTTGTTAATCCTTTTGGTTTCAGAATTTTAGAGTTAGAGATGGCCACAAACGAAAGCTTTGAAATCGGGGTGCAAATTTCGTCAAACCCGATATTCAAAATGGCGGACCGTAACCTCGCCAATGTAAAAAATATGTGAATAAACACGTAAGTAGAATAGTACAAACAGGGATACAAATAGCCGCTCATTGGTTAATAAACCGCGGGAAAGAGTACCACGTGGTGTGACGGTGAGGCAGTGAGACCGCTCATTGGATAATACACCAGAGACAAACCACGTGGTAAGATCCCGCTCAGAATTATAAATAGGCAAAATGGCTGCGATGAAGTCGCCAATTTTTTTCAATAATTACAAATATAACCAACAAGTTATGATAATAGGGTAAAAGCGCTATTTGTTGTGAACACTTTGATGGGTCATTTGTAAATTTTGACCCAGAAACGGCGACGTGACAATTTATTGAAAAAAGTATGTTTTTTGTGTGAAATGCACACAATGCATATCAATGCCGTAACCTCGCTAATGTCAAAAAAATCAACTTCCGGTTGTAGCGAAAAGCTATTTTTTCGCTTCCAACCTGAAGTTGAATTTAAAAAATGATTGAATCAGATAGATGAGGATCTCATCTATCCAGGTAGGTAGTCATATTGTGATCGGGGGGTGATAGCTTGATGAAATTGACAGGAATCGGCGAGGTACCATTGAAAATGTACTCATCGCCATGGTCAACACGTCATCATCGATGCGTGTTGACAAATATCTCAAAATATTTTCGATTTTCCGAAACCAAAAGAATTAATCTTAATAATATAGATACTTGGCTTGTTAATTCTTTTGGTTTCAGAATTTTAGAGTTAGAGATGGCCACAAACGAAAGCTTTGAAATCGGGGTGCAAATTTCGTCAAACCCGATATTCAAAATGGCGGACCGTAACCTCGCCAATGTAAAAAATACGTGAATGAACACGTAAGTAGAATAGTACAAACAGGGATACAAATAGCCGCTCATTGGTTAATAAACCGCGGGAAAGAGTACCACGTGGTGTGACGGTGAGGCAGTGAGACCGCTCATTGGATAATTCACCAGAGACAAACCACGTGGTGCTGGGAAACCCCAACACGCACCGTCACGTGATTAGCCGATCGCATTAAATATGCAGAAAACCCACGCATGCGCATCCAACGGCCGCCCCACCCGACGCGTTACAGAAGCGTATTAGAGTGAAGAAAACATAAAGTATAAACACGTAAAAATCCACCAAAAAAAAACTAGGCAACCCACAGAAAAAATGAAACAACCATTATAAACTACACACTCAACACTAACAGAAACAATAAACAAAACGACCCCACCACACCCCACTCTCCAGATCATGCGGCTAGAAAAATCCAAAACAGCCATGTAAGACAACATAGGGAAAATGCATCAACCAGCTCCCAGGACCCCCCCGGGAATGCAAGACAACAAAAGCGAAAACAATATAGGTTGACCTTTGTAGGTCAACCTCTAAAAAATGCACTCCGCCACAGCTGACAGTAGCAGTGACGCCTGTTATCCTCACCAGGTCAATTAACACCTTTACTCATTATTAGCATTGTCTAGGCATTCCAGAATTCCTTTTGTTCTATCAGTGACTCAATGTTAGGACAGTTCCAAATTTGCCTAAAAATTAAACACCAAACTAATAAAAAGAAACTTTCACTCAAATCAAGTATCAATCCCTACTGATGTCTGTGACCCCTCCCTTAGATTTAATTACAGATGCTATGCTAAGGTAACATAAACTTCTGAGCCTAACTAGCAGAGATATGAATGTCACAGATAGTAATCTCTCTATTCAAAGAGAATGCTGATGGCTGGTGCAATGAAGAGGGCAATGGGACGCAGGTAGACAACTCATGAGCTGTTAGCATGTCACAGGGTACTATTGTCTTAACCATTCCAATGCTAATAGTACTTTCTTCAAAGAACAAGGATAAAAAGATTTTTGAAAACCATCTACCGTATTACCCCGCATACAACACGCACTTTTATACACTGCAGAACCTACGTTAAGGAGGGGGTGCGTGTTATCAACGGGTACATAAACCAGAACATTTTTACAGCAATTCTATAGACGTGTGGGGCATGGTCGAAAATACTTTGGTGGGTTCCTATTGTCTATTGGCCTGTCACCATGACGACGTTATGATGATTGCCATTCTGATACCCTGGACGTACCAGATCATGTTTGAAAATAGACTTTTCCCGTACTGTTAATTGGTATCACTTGCACAGTGACTCTGAGCACTATAAACACAGTACGATTTAAGTCTCTAATTATCTGAGTCAACGCGGGTTACGGTACTGGGGTCAAGATTCCCACTCCCCAACTCTGCCTGCGTGTTATAAACAGGGCATTGTATTTTACGTATGGGAAAGGGACTTGGGGAGGGGGTGCGTATTATATATGGGGTGCGTGTTGTATGCGGGGTAATACGGTAAACCCTGTCATGTTGGTAACCATTAGATAACTCTCACTGAGTACTATTAGATGAGTACCCATTTACCAGGGTTTCAGTCATTTTTCCATTTTTTGTATCATTTTGTAATGGCAAAATTAGCCACCAGCAGCATAAGGGTTAATAATGATGGTGATGATAACTTACCCTCGTATTGTGCAGCCCAGCCAGCCGTCAGGGTCTGGCGTCAGAGTCACCTCCTTCACCTGGGACGCGCTGTCAGAAACAGCGTGGATGGAGCCCACAGAACTCCTGCGGCCTGCAAGGTACACACAGCAAATACAGGGAAATGAGCAGAATAATTATAATTATATAGGCTGCCTATGTTCGTAACAGACAAAAATTAGAATTAGAGTTCAAAAGATAAAATTCAGAATTCAAAAATGATGATTTGATATTATGATAGTTACCAGCAAAAAAGAACTGATCTATCAAATGGGAAACATATATGTTACATGTATTTCATAAAGCTGATTGATTTAGAACAATTGAACAAATGATGTAATGTTCTGTTACATACAAAGTCTCAGTCTTAACAATTCAAACTGCAATAATGCATATAGTATAAAATAAATGGGATTTGATTGCAGTTTATGCCTCAATATGGCGCAATGCCACTGGAATATTCCTTGGTATTCATTGCATCGGAAGTAACTATCATATAACGATGTAAAACTGCTCTCCTCCAGAGACAGGGTATGCCTTTTGAAATTTTTTAGATTACACTTCAGGCAATTTGACAGAAGAGAGAGGGGCTGTCCTGAGAAATTTTTGAGTGCTCCTTGGTGCATACATCTACATATGGAATGGTACAGTAGATCATGAAAAATGTTATTCTGTGGTAAATGTGAGAAAAAACACATTTATTTTTAAAGTCAAGTATACAGATGTATTCATTGAAGCTATTGAACTTATTGTAAAGACTAAAATATGAGGTTTCTCATCCAGCAATCTCATACTATGTCGAAATTATCTAACCAGAAAAATGATAATGAATTACCGATCACCCACCCCATAAGTCAAACCCTGCGAGAGGACTTACCGGGCATCTGGAGCATACTCATGGCACGTATGTAAATATTTTTATAACAAAGCAATGTTTGGTGATTCTTTTCACATTTTCAATGAAACTTACTGTCCCTGTTTGGTTTAACAAAACCTCTTCAAATATCTTTCAAATCATAGCAAAATAAATGAGTTAAAAGTGTGCACTCCAGATATGAATGGGTTAACCCATTAATGCTTAAGATTTCCTCCAGCAATTGCCCTCTGGACCTGTGATACTTTTGACAATACCTTAAAGACGATTTTACAAAATATTTGAAAGAGAGTTATTATGTCTTAATTAACATTTCTCCATCAAGTATTTCCCTAACTATGCTTTTGCATGCAAGATTTCATCAAAATTGTCAGTCTGCTTTTGGCTGCAGTGAGCATTAATAGGTTAAAGAATAAATAATGATATGCCGTAAAATTTTTATGGATATTTAGACCACATCGTTAATCATTAATGGAAATCTGTGCCACTATTACTCTGTTTGTCTGTATTTTCAGAAAACATGGGACATCCGCAGACCCTCAACAAAGGTCTCTTTATTCTGTTTGTATATAAAATTAGATGAGACATTCTTGAGATGTGCAATAAACAAAAAACTTCAAATTAAAAAAAAAGAAGAAAAAACCTTAACTCATAAAAATCGCCATTGTTGAAAAGAGTCCCAAATTAGATTTAATGGTGCGTACCTTGCTGTTGTTGTGTTTCGCTGGCTGTGGCGGCGTGACATAGGTCGGGGACCGAGTGAGCTCTTCCCGCTGCTGCCTGGGCCGCCACCTCCTGGGCCTCTCGAGACAGAGACGCGGCTCGCTTCTTATTGCCTGCAACAAAATAAACATGTAGGCATAAGAAACATCACATGGGCAAAAATAACTAAGTGCTTGTGTTGGTTTATTTAATCCTTATGTGATTTCAATTCTTTCCCCTGTCACTTTATCATTAAACATTAACCTTTTAACCTATTCATCCCTGTAACATCCCAAAAAGATGACAATTTTCACAATGTTTTTCATATAAGGCATCTTTTGGATACTATTGAAGCTGAAGAAGTCCCAGCAACGGGCGTCAGTGCAACTGCTGTATGTTGGGATGCAATTATATTATGGAAATCTTTTGAATATTTCTGTATACTACAAAATGGATATCTCCAATAACTACCATTCTACATGTGGCTCAGATATTACTTATAAAGGATAATGTTAGGTGTTGCAAGTATGGTCATTTTAACCATACACAGAACCAATAACCATTCTCAATGCCTAATGGAAAAGGCCATTAGCAATGTTTTTTCTTAGATGGTATTTGTCTGATTGTGGTAAAAAATGAATTTCAAATCATGTTCCTCATAAATGTTTATTCACCAACTGATTACCACCAAGCAAACATTTTATCCAGATTTGAGTACACATACATTTACCTTGAGAATTCCCTCTGACTCTTGGCTTGACCACGAGGTTGAGCTTTTGGAAGGAAGTTGCCAAGGTGACGACTTGCATGTGGGTGAAACCTGCCATTTCTATTCCATTCATCTGAAAGACAAACAGTGCATTCTTGACATTCCAAGGGCTGATATCAACAGTTATGGAATTCAGGTACTATGATATTCAAGGCAAAAAGGAAATTCTTAAGATAATTTGTCATACATAAAAAAACTGAAAATACGAAAATCTATTTTCCAAGACATTATACAAATTTAATATATGCAAGTTTTACTCCAATTTTTTCTCATCTGAATTTTAACAAAAATACTGACTTACTATATACTTACACCATAAAAATCGAAACACACCCTAAGGATTAGAACCAATCAGGAACCTTAGTGTCAGACACATGGTTTATATCTACTGAACGTATTTACAGCTTAAATACTAGCTGTGCTGCTTTGTAACATGGGATGGAGTAAAATATATTTGAAAGAAAACCTGATACCCTAAAATATATATTTATATAAACTAAATACTGTCTGAAATTTTGGCTATGATGCTTTTGTAAGAGTTGTGCCCAATCACTATTCATATTTTCAGGCCACCTGGAGACTTGGAATGATAAAGGTCAATTCAACTTACATTTATAATAACATCTCCTTTCTTAAGTCCTGCTCTGAAGGCCGGTGAATCTCGGTCCACGTTAGAAAAGATCACATCCATGTCATAGTCAATGCCACTGGAAAATCAAAAAATGAGAGAAGTTGTTATAAAGTCTGAGAAAATGAGAGGCCTGCCTGGATAAATGGTTCAGTACACCTTCCAAAACTCTCATTATGGTCTGGGATAAATATGATTTCATTGATAAGGCAGATCTGTTCTCTAAAGGCATCAAATGAAGAAGAATTAAGAATTTGAATTTTAAATTTTTGGGGGAAACCACTGCCTTACACCATGCCAGTGCCAACTTTCTTTCATTCATGGAATTTAATCTTACAAGAAGCCACTTCCCTAGGAGCAAACATTACTCTTGTATTAAACTGTACAATAAATGTTTTAGTTCATTACAATACACCTTATATCTGAGTTGCCTAAGGATTTGCCACTGCCTCCTAACTATTTCTCATCATGCTGATGATCGCATCCTGCTTGGGGCATGTGAGAAAGTTGTCAGAGATTCAGGGTTAGGTGGAGGAGGTTTCGTGGGGGTATTCAAGTTTCTCAAACATTCACTAGACACATTTTAGCCTTTATATGGCAGAAAAAGTGACTATTAAAAAATACCAAATACTATCACAATGTACCAATCCATTTTCATTACTATATAAGTTACATTATAACTGCCACGTTTACTAGCATGTTTCACTTAACTTTAATGCGATTGGCTTATCATGTTCATAATATGACTAACCAGAGATAATCTCTTATTACTATCAGATTCGATTAGAAACGAAATAGGCAAACATGAAAACTGATTTGATCATCCTTCGATAAATCAATAGTGCACGAGTCCTAGACCCCTCAGGTCAAATGGTAATACGAGTGTCTATCACTGAAATATTAGTCATCAATCAATTTGGAAGTATAAATAGGAAAGGCAGATGACAGCTTGCCCGTATATCATAAAAAACATTAACACATTAATACTGTAATACTATAGATGATCAGAAACTTACAAATTGTTTTGAAAATGGACACAACATTTCCAAAATATTTGAAGAAAATTTGTTTTTTCGTTTGAGTTTAATTCAAATGTTTCATTAAATATTTGATGGTTTTCGAGTCATTTGAAAAGAAATATTCATACTGTGATCCTGTAGATGATCAAAAACTATGGAATTGTATTGAAAATGAACACAACTTTTCATAAAATCACTATATCCTCTACTCTTCTACACAGATGATGCTTCTCCCTTAGACTAGGCTCCTAGTCCCTAAAAGTTATTATTCCCTTCTGTGTTGACCAATTGCATGAGTAAAAATCTATTCAATTCCACTCTGCACTTTTCTACTGGGCCACTGAGTAGAGTATCAATTTCTGGATGATACCTGATCATGGTGATATATGCTGTGCAATCTCCTGCCAAACAATTATCTAAACTTGGACAATATGTGAGAGATGTATACATTAATCATCAATATCATTCCAAAATGAGAAGCAAGCTGGGTACCTCGTATGCTCTCTCTGCTACCTGGCCATGAGTGGGGAAACAATGATAGGCGCACAGTCTTGAATCTATTGACAAACACTAACATTGCACCAATACAAGTGCTGTTCTTTCACACTGGGATATCATTTAGCACTCTCCTTAAGGCGTAAGTAGGAACTGTCTAGACATTGGCCACTCCTAGATTAGTTAAACAACATGCATTGCTGTTCTTTATTTGAAGACCATGAATTATTTCCACTATTATTTGGCTGAGCTGCTACTTCTACTTCTACTGCTACTACTACTAATAATAAGAATTATAATAATGATGATGATTCTATTACTCATGAATGCTGCTATTACTACAACTACTACTAGTAATGATAATAATGATAATAATAATAATAATAATAATTATGATAATAATAACATAATAATAATACTAATACTAATAAATAATAATAATAGTGATAATAATAATAATAATGGTAATAATAATAATAATAATAATAGTAATACTAATAATAATAATGATAATAATAATAAAAATAATAACAATAATAATAATAATAATATTAATAATGATAATTCTGTTACTACTACTACTATTACTACTACTACCACTACTACTACTACCACTACAACAACAACAACAGCAACAACAACAACAAACATATACTAATACTGCTACTTCTACTACTTTTTTTGACTTATATAACTTATTTACTAAATGTTTTGAAAATGTGATAGTCCCAGCTATTATTTCTGCCACCCTTGTACACTAGTTGTAGCAGCCATGCTGGCAGCTGTGGCTACAGAGATCATAAATCAACTGAGTGAGGGTTATATGAGGTTAGATACACCTATGAGCATATACAATACCACATACATAGGTAGGCATCTTATGTGCCAACTTGTACGTAAACCCAGGTACGCCAGACTTCATACAGTATATATTATAGTAATTAATATATTAAGTTCCTTTACAGATCTATATATAATATCACCCATTTTCTGCATATCAGTAATGAATATGAATAAAATGAAAAGTTAACTGGTCTTTTTACAATGCTTCATTTGATAAGTAAATTGAGTTTAGGTTGATTTCTATCTATAGAAATGTATAGTGTACAGATACAATAGTGCAATTCTAGATACAGTGGTAAATTCAACAGCTAGTAAGAGTTCCCTCTTCTTGCTTAAAACACAGTTTTTACAGTCGCAAAATAAAACACTGACTTTGAAATCCATTCTCCACTTGAAGAATGTGCTAAAAAAATATGTTTCAGTTTTATTAAAATTATATTTTTGGTATTCAAAATTCAAATATGTACCAGAGAAATGTAGTAGTGATTGAAATGAAAAAGTGAATATTTTTTCTTCTCACATATATTCAGGTGCTTTACCAGGGTAGTTCAGAAAATCAACTATTCAGATAAATTTAGCCTGATGCAAACTAAGGTAATAAAAAATGCACTCCACCACAGCTGACAGCAGCAGTGTTACCTGTTATCCCCACCAGGTCAATTAACACCTTTACTCATTATTAGCATTGTCTAGGCATTCCAGAAATAATCTTTTGTTCTATTATAGTGACTAGATGTTATTAGCATAGTGCAGAATTTGGCTTAAAATATACCTGTTCTAATAAAAAGAACTTTTAACTCTAATTAAGTATCAATCCCTGCTGATGTCCGTGACCCCTCCCTTAGATTTAATTACAAATGCTATGCTAAGGTAACATAAAAATCTGAGCCTAACTAGCAGAGATATGAATGTCACAGATAGTAATCTCTCTATTCAAAGAGAATGCTGATGGCTGGTGCAATGAAGAGGGCAATGGGACGCAGGTAGACAACTCATGAGCTGTTAGCATGTCACAGGCTGCTATTGTCTTAACCATTCCAATGCTAATATTACTTTCTTCAAAGAACAAGGATAAAAAGATTTTTGAAAACCATCTAAACCCTGTCATGCTGGTATTCATTGGATAGCTCTCACTGAGTACTCTCCGATGACTTCCTATTTGCCAGGGTTTCAGTCATTTTTCCATTTTTTTGTATCATTTTGTAATGGCCAAATATTAGCCACCAGCAGCATAAGGGTTAATAATGATAGTGATGATAACTTACCCCCTGATAGTGCAGCCCAGCCAGCCGTCAGGGTCTGGCGTCAGGGTCACCCCCTTCACCTGGGACGCGCTGTCAGAAACAGCGTGGATGGAGCCTACAGAACTCCTGCGGCCTGCAAGGTACACACAGCAAATACAGGGTATTGAGCAGACATATACAATAAGAGCTGCCTAGTTCATAACAGACAAATACTTGACAGGAAATACAAGCTACACTCTACAACAAGGGCTACATATGTTCACAACAGACAGATATCAAAGCAAACGGATGACTGATCTATCTAAAGGAGAACATGTAACAATGCATTTTTTTCATTTATAAAAAGAAATGTACAAATGTAATTGATTATATAGCTTTAAATCAAATACATTGCAATATATCATATGTATTTCACCATGCCAATACTACATGCAGTTCAGAAAATTGATTAATTTCCAACAATTGAAAAAATAATGTATTGTTTTTTTTGTTATTTACAAAAGGGCTAAATTAAAACTGCATGTGGTAAAAGGTGTGCAATGTTTATTCTATTGCATTTTGTACCTCTGTAAGAAATATGCTACTAGGATATTAAGTAATTCTTGGCCCTCATTGTGCTGAAAGTATCTATCAAACAGTGATGTAGAATTGCTTGTTTCCAGAAACAGGGTATGTCTTTAAAATTAAAAAAAATACCCTTTAGACAATCAGACCGTTTTATCTAAAGGGAGTGGCAACGCGGCCTGCAGTCCATTAGCTTTACACTGTGGAGGGAAATCTTACCTAGGAGCTCAGTTAGTTAAGGAAGGCGGCCATCTTGCCTAGCAGGTTGAATGGACCTCTTGTACTTTCAAACATGTAAGACATGAATTTTACTTTTTGGAAAGGCTTAACAACATAGAGATTCTGGGGATGAATGTAGGAACTATTGTTTACTATGCTTAATTGATGTTAGTGTAATTGCAATACACATATTTGGGGTGGTTCAATCAGGGACTCTATTTCACTTGTGATAAGACTAAACATCAGTCATGAGTCATTTTTAGTAAATTCCACCTTCTAATTCTCAGAAACCAACACTTTCAAGTTTGTTTATAAGGTGAAATAGATAAATAAAGAAGTTAATCTCTAGCGTTAAACTATTTTCAAAGAAATTTGTTCACCTGAAATAGTATTTTTTCCCGGTTTTCTGGACCTTATGTAAGGTAATAATGGGATTATATGTTCTGCCATTTTGTATGCTTGATGTTGAATAAAACACTTTTTTTTACATATTTTTCTCCCTTGTAAAGTTTTGAAATATTAATACATTTGTATTAACTATTATCAAGCTATTCTGTGCTGCATTTTCTAGTTTCCAGGATTTTGAAGTCTCAAATTTGAGGTCAACTTCAGGTCCAAGGAATTAACAGACAAATAAACTAGAAATAGGCCATCACATAAGGAGTTATTTATTGAAATAGTGCTGATGACACATACCTATGTTAGCATCCCGAAGATACGTCAAAGGTCTTAAACTGAAGCAAAGGAATATGCTCATTGCAACAAGGCTAACATTAATTAAACATGGCCATTCAACAAACAAAATATCTAACAGTACTCACTTACATTCCTAGAATGCCCAGGTTGTTAAGCCTCCCCAAAAGGTAAAAACTGAAACTATCTAGATGTTTGAGAGGTTGATGAACCCTCTCCCTCCACCAAACATATTTGAGGTTTTCCAAGCTAAAATGACACTTCTATGATAAGTCTGCAAATCAAATATCTAGACTGTAATTCTGTTTCCGCCTGTTGGCAGAAGACAATACCCTCACTCAGGATGTTATGAGGCCCATCCCGTCTGACACCAATTAGCTTACTGTCTTTTCAAGACCTGAGGAAATAAAAGAAGCCCAACCTGGCCAGTGGGGATTGCAATCAGACGGGTGTGTCCTGTACTGCCCCTGACAGGTGTGGATCTGAGAGTAAAGGCAATCCACAAAAGTAGAATAAGACTATACACTGAGACAGGAAAATATCATGTTTTGTCACTGCATCCTGTCTGATGTTATGGACCTGTGAAACCATGAAATAGACAAACTAACAGAACTCTTCTTCATTAAGCTAATGCCATTACTTTAGGAAAACTTCATGTATTCTTTTTGGACAACAAAGCTATCGTACTGTAAAGAACTCGGGGAATATAGGCTTATTTACAGCTTTACAATGTATTAAAATAGATGGGTGTATGGATTTTAGAATTATCTTGTTTCAATTTATGAAGATGTGAAGAACTGAGGAATGGTACAATTTACAGAAACATTTTTGCTAAGGCAACTCAAAGAAACACTTAATCATCATGAGTTTTTGGATTAGCATCTTTTCTCAACCCATTCATACCCTAGACAACTAGATACCCTGTGGTACAGCCTACACAGGAAGTGGTGATAAGTAGAGCAGTGCACATGCCTGGCTGAGCCAGGATGAGCTCCTGGGTATGAGTGGGGTGCAGATAAGAGCTCATTTGCATAACAATAGTGCATGGCTGGTGTAGGAGCTTTTACTATTTGATTCATATCTCCTTAGTCTATATCTCTGATCAGACACAAACGAGGGATAGCCCTTTGGAATCTCTGAGTGCTCCTTGGTGCATTTGCATCTTTAAGCAGAACATAGGGCATGGGTACTGTAAATTATTAGAAATGTCATAGCATGGTGAATGTGATCAAATCCATTTATTTCAAAATCATTACAAAGTTGCAAGTGAACTTATGAATTTTATTGAGTTTATTGTACACGTATTCCCTCAAGTGTAAGGTTACCCACCAGCTAATCTTACATTTTGCCTATATTGCCCAACTGGAAAAATGATAATGAATTACCACCCTTCCACCCCGATAGTCAAACCCTGCGAGAGGACTTACCTGGCATTTTGTGACCTTGAGATGAGGTGACGCTGATCACCATCCTATCACAGGCCTGGATTACCTTCACTGCGTCACAATGCGTAATATCACGGAAGCTCGTATCGTTAACTTTCAGAATCCTGTCTCCAACTTTTAATCCCTAGAAACAGGTGAAGAAGAAAATGTAATCTTTAGGTATCAATAGTATTATTTTCATACCGCCACAACATACATCAGAACAAAAATTGAATGTATTCTGTAAAAATAATTTGTTGCCAAAATATTTCTTTTCACAATTAATTGTTTTTACAGGAGATTTCTACTTATTATAAAGAGGAACATTACATACATCAAGACCCTCTAAATACATAAATTGCTTGTGTCATCCCTTAAAAGCCCATTTCAATCTTTATTTCAAATGATCTAAAATATGTAATAAAACACAACATTTAAATGAATATTGTACAAATAAAATGATATTCTATTCATTCAACCTTGGAGAATGACCAATTTGATCAATCAACATCAATCCAGCGGAAAACAAGATGATCTTGCTCGATAGAGTAGTAACCAGATGTTGACGAATGCACTCTAGGGTCGCAGACATCATTCAATGATTAGTGATTGATAGATCATTGATCGGGAAAATTTCTTAGCAGAAAACATCACAATCATGAAATACAGTTACATATATTTATAGTTGTGAATGTCCATAGCATATAAGATATATCTATACAAAAATAATCTAATCCAAGAAGCTATAAATAGGATTCCTTAATTCACTATAATCATGTCCAAACCCTCAATTTCCTACATACATAAGGAGGCAATCAGTCGAGTTTCATTAATTTTATTCATCACTTGCCCTCTATCTATCTTTTCCGGATGTTTTAAGTTTTTAACCCACTAATGCTGAAAGGTTACCCTTGAAATTGTTTTCTGAATCTTTCATACATTTGACAATAACTTGAGGATTAAGAATAATTTTGCAAAATATTAGAAGCATAGTTGCTGGTAGTGTTCTGAAATTTTTAGCCATAATGATCATTTATGGATTAAAACATCCCAATTAAACAAATAACAACATTTGTCACAAACATTTTGCCCTTTGATTATCCAGCACACCATCTACCCCTAACCTGAACCCAAAATGCTAAGTAATCCAATACCTCACTTAACATCAGAGAGGTCAAAAAGAATTAGTTGGAATTTTGCTGCTCTCAGATTACTTGTGATGAGTGCAAGCACTTCTGGTAAGCACCACCCTTCCACCCTCAACTGAGAAATATCCCTCAGGTGGGTTTCATTGTAGTTACAAACACTGCCACCAGGTGTCTCTGCATGTCTTAATACCTGCCCGCATCAAAACAAAGGCACCTGTCAAACAATAGCCACCCTGCCTCATTACAATATGAAATACCCATAACAAAGAAATTAAATTAGAGCGGCTACCCATGCATGAATTCAATAATATAACTCTTTCTTTTGTTCCACTACCAGTTGTGTGTTTTCAGTCTCTGAAATATTCCATGAGAGAATGGTGCTGCTTTGTACACAGACTATTACTGGTGTGCATAGCATCCAAACTGAAGGGTTCAGTTATTAAAAATTGAAACACTGTTTCAATGAACTGCAATTTTCATCCCTGCGCTCAAAGAGGTGCATTTTTCCTGATGTCATCAATCAATCAAAAACAAAAGTTATTTCCCAATGATACTATTGATGGCCAATAGAAGTACTAACGATAATAATACACATGCAGAAACAAAGCATAGGGTGGACAGAGGGAGGGAGGGGGTTCTGAGATTTGACAATACTCCTACATATAAAAATTGGACATTTTCATGGCAAGATCTATTTCTACCTGATTTGACTGTCCAGCAAATCCTCTCTATAAAACAACTCCCCCCCCCCCCCCCCCCCCCCACTACCTTTGCAATTAGAATTCTGTGTCAGCCTCCTTTTAGGTCACACAAAGTATGACATTGAAAAAATAAGTTTGCTAATTTTGGTCAACCTGGTTTTAAAATACCACACCAGTATATGCCCTGCCTAGACAAGCATTTTAAGATTGGCCAGTGAAAATATAGCATAATTGATGTAAATCTAGTTCGAGCAACTCTAAAGCCCCTTTCACACCAACTGGCGACGTCTGGCGATGCACTGGCGACCAACAATTTTGGACACATCGCCAATGCATCGCCAGACAACGTCAGTACATTGCCATCACATCGCCAGCGCTCGTAAGCCGTCGTCAACGCTTCGTCAAGCTTGGAGATTTTTTTGGAATGTTCAAAAAAATCGCCAAGCCTCGCCAACGGTCGCCAGTGAATAAAGCGTCGTCAATCGGTCGTCAGCGCCACGCCAACCATCGCCAAGCTACGCCAGCAGCTTGCCAATGCGTCGTTAACAGATCGTCAGTGTTTTTGGACCTCCAAAGGTGAATCTCAATAGATATTTTAATAGGAAATATTGAGATAATATTAAATTGTCAAAATTATACTTGAAGATTTGATAAATGGACCCTCTCTCTCTCCATGCATGGCATACAAAAGAAATTGAAAGAAGAAAGAAGAAAAATCAAATATCAGCATATAGTACTAGTTCTGTGGATTTAAATAGATCTACATACCCCACTACTTAAGATGCTGCTATTTTACTTTGCATTTACATCTAATGCAGCATGGAGGAGAGAAAAGAAATGATATAAAATAAGATAAATTCCCCACCTATCTACCCTACTTTTTCTAGCATGTAATAGAAGACAAACATTTTTGTTCAGGCCTCATCAGCCTTTGGAGGTCCATTTACAAGAGTAAATGAAGAATGCCATTGGTGTCATCTTTGATAAAAGGGGAGGGACACTAGTGAGTAGTGATTTAACATACTTTGATAATAGCCTATCTCTATGATGAAATAGAGTTAGAAGATTATTGCTTTTCTGTGAAAGTTGTTCTTCAAGTTATATTTTCTTGAATGATGAAAGAGAGGGTGCCATTGTTATATCTAATGATTAGGAATTCACATTACTATGCCTTCATAAGTGTATGAGTGTTTAAATTGCTGGACTATGACTAAAGAATCATCTGAATGGCATACCTGTCAACATTCAACCATCCACAATCAGGAGATTTCACACGGTTCACTATTGGGGCCTATTTGGTGGGATTTTGTTTAATACCAATCCTGGCAACCGAAGTCAGGTTATAAGTTTAGCTTAGGAATGGGTTATTATATTTCACAGGAGTTTGCAAGTTGATAACCATACACATATATTAATGAAGTAACTTTTATTTCATAAAGCTGATATATTCACAGTTATGAAAAACACACAGAGAAAATATCATAAAAAGATTATGTATACTTTCAAGATCAAATACTTCCATTTTCAACATATTATTATCAGGGGGTGAATATTCTACAAAGATGGCACTTGGGTGAGTGCAATACTAGTATCAATTATTATGATAGAGGGGCAAGTTTTGCTCTCCTTGTATACCTCTTTGATCACGTGACAACTCGGTCGCCACAACGTCTTCAACACATCGCCATTTTGCCAATATGTCTTCACCAATTCGCCAAGAAGACGCCAGTGGTCGTCATGATGTTGCCAGTGGTCGTCAGTGCATCGTCAGGAAGTTGTCAGCGATCGCCAGCGGTCGTGACCGAGTTGTCAGCAGATCGTCATATGTACGTTTATTTGTTGCCACTGGGGCGTCAATAGGTCGTCAAGCAAATCATTTGGCGATGTACTGGCGATCTTTGATGATTTAGCAGTCGTGAAGACGTTGCCAGTGCATCGCCAGTTGGTGTGAAAGGGGCTTAACAGTGGTACCGGCCGATGTTTACTATATCTGCTATGTCTATTGGCCTACACTTGGTGTAGGCCAGACATAGCATATAGTAAACATCGGCCGGTGCCACTGTTAGAGTTGCTCGAACTAATGTAAATCATGATCAATATGAAATATGCACTATACACATACATGCTGGATTAATATGACGCTGGCATGGCCAGGAAGCGAGCGAAGCTTTGGATGATCATTTTTTTTTACTTCTGACCAAAATACAACATTGATTGACCGTAAATTAATGGCATACAAAACATTACGATTTTAAACTGTCTTAAAATTTATATTTCGCAACTGATTTTGACGAGAATTCAATGGCCAGTAGAATGAATTCTGGCGGTTCTATGGATCTAAACCGCATTAAAATTGACCCACGGACAGGCAAGAAATTCAGTTTTAACTTGGATATAGTATAGTAGCGGCCAAGGCGTGGTATGGCCAGGAAGCGAGCCGAGAATTGAGCCACGGACGGGCGAGAAATTCAGTTTTAACGTGGATATACATGTAGTAGCGGCCACTTTCATTCATATTTCGCAACTGATTTTGATGAGAATTCAATGGCCAGTACAATAAATTCTGGCGGTTCTATCGATCTAAACCGCATTAAAATAGACCCACGGACAGGCGAGAAATTTAGTTTTAACTTGGAGTTTTACCTGTGTGCTTCCCCATTGACTTCTCCAGCGAAACTGATTTCGGCGCGAAACCGAGAAGAGTGAAGAAGTCACGAGGGTAAGAGGGGAGACGCCGCAGCCAATCAGGGCCAAGTTTTCTTTGGTTTGGTTGAGCCTCGTGTTCGACGTGGGTCTTGTTCAAAACCACAAACGTTGATCATCCATTACAACACCCAAAGTATGTGTTAATTCGTGAAGTTGGCAAATAAATTTTGCAGTTTCTAATGAAAGTACTGCAATGAGCGATTTTACTTTCAGAACCTTGCTCCGCAAGCCTGCTATTTTGCACACTATACAATACCCAAAGACAATAAAATTACATCTAACAGGACCAATATGACTGCTACTCACATCCCTGTGACGTCAAAAGACACTACACGTGTAGTATGTTTTAGCTTGGACCAATATAACTTACGGTGGTTGCTCATCTAAGGTTTTAGTGATTAGAATCAGGAATCGTATGGGTTTTTAAGGTATTTTATGTAGTTAGACAGGAATTGTGACACTATTTATGATTTATGTATTTTAGTTGGAAAGCAAAATTGAGCATCTACTTTCATTTCTCTTAACAAATCCGTAACTATGGGCATCAACTCTCATTTTCATTTATTCAGTGTCTTTTCATTGATTCATCTGATTTCTGCAATTTGTAACCATTGAGCATAGTCTTACACATTTCTCCTCTGATTTCCACAGATAATAAACGTTAATTGAGCAAAGTACCAGGTAATACTAAGATGCATGTTCTGCAGCAGGTTTCCCTGTGGTCTGCCCACATAGTATCCAGTGAAAATCACTGCCTAACCCTAAGGAGGCCACAAAGTACCAGGTAATACTAAGATGCTTGTTCTGCAGCAGGTTTCCCTGTGGTCTGCCCACTAAGTATCCAGTGAAAACCACTGCCTAACCCTAAGCCTGGCAAAGTACCAGGTAATACTAAGATGCATGTTCTGCAGCATGTTTCCTTGTGGTCTGCCCACATAGTATCCAGTGAAAAACACTGCCTAACCCTAAGCCTGGCAAAGTACCAGGTAATACTAAGATGCATGTTCTGCAGCAGGTTTCCCTGTGGTCTGCCCACATAGTATCCAGTGAAAATCACTGCCTAACCCTAAGCCTGGCAAAGTACCAGGTAATACTAAGATGCATGTTCTGCAGCAGGTCTGCCCACATAGTATCCAGTGAAAATCACTGCCTAACCCTATGCCTGGCAAAGTACCAGGTAATACTAAGATGCATGTTCTGCAGCAGGTCTGCCCACATAGTATCCAGTGGAAAACACTGCCTAACCCTAAGCCTGGCAAAGTACCAGGTAATACTAAGATGCATGTTCTGCAGCATGTTTCCTTGTGGTCTACCCACTAAGTATCCAGTGAAAAACACTGCCTAACCCTAAGCCTGGCAAAGTACCAGGTAATACTAAGATGCATGTTCTGCAGCAGGTTTCCCTGTGGTCTGCCCACATAGTATCCAGTGAAAATCACTGCCTAACCCTAAGCCTGGCAAAGTACCAGGTAATACTAAGATGCATGTTCTGCAGCATGTTTCCTTGTGGTCTGCCCACATAGTATCCAGTGAAAACCAATGCCTAACCCTAAGCCTGGCAAAGTACCAGGTAATACTAAGATGGATGTTCTGCAGCATGTTTCCTTGTGGTCTACCCACTAAGTATCCAGTGAAAAACACTGCCTAACCCTAAGCCTGGCAAAGTACCAGGTAATACTAAGATGCATGTTCTGCAGCAGGTTTCCCTGTGGTCTGCCCACATAGTATCCAGTGAAAAACACTGCCTAACCCTAAGCCTGGCAAAGTACCAGGCAATACTAAGATGCATGTTCTGCAGCAGGTCTGCCCACATAGTATCCAGTGAAAATCACTGCCTAACCCTAAGCCTGGCAAAGTACCAGGTAACACTAAGATGCTTGTTCTGCAGCAGGTTTCCTTGTGGTCTGCCCACATAGTATCCAGTGAAAATCACTGCCTAACCCTAAGCCTGGCCAATTTGATACCAGGCAGTGGTGAGAGACAGCACCCACTCGGCTATCAGGGCAGGATCCTACTGCGCTGTGCCTGAAGTCCCTCTTTGCTGTACAGGTGGTAATGAGTTGTCAGCATAGCTATGAAAAGTACTGATCTCACAACTCAAACTGGAGAAGTTTTTTTATCCTACTTGTGCTTGGAGATGTACTTAACCAGTCTTCTGGACCTGTCATAATTTTATTCAAAATTTAGCGTCAATTTGTCAAATTATTTGGCGAGTTGTAGTTCGTGCTGGTGCATAATTATCCTTTAAATATTTTTTTAGTACAGCCGCTGTTGGAGAAATCACCTAAATTGCCAGGCGGTTTTGGTAGCTACAATGAATGGGATATAGAAGGCCAAGGGCTTTATTTGATGGTGTACACATTCTTTGCAAGTTTTTCCTCTCCTTTGCTACATTGTATACATATTCATAGTATTGCAGTATTTATTTTAAACAATATTTAATGAAATTAGCTTGAGAAATTAAGTATTGTAAACCGAATATTTCAAGGGCTAGGACAGAATGAATGTGAATAGTAACACAGTCCCCTTGAAAAGAGCATCATTCATTTAAGTATACATAACAAAAGAAACAAATATTTTATGCAAAATGCCATCTTTATTTTATTTCAAATGTACATTGTGAAAAGACGTTGACATGATGGACGCGACAGTTAAGAAAAGAATGGGAATCTCGAAACTGCAGACCCCATCTACATCATACTCCCATCACCAATATTGTACTCATAAAGGTATTGCTGGTTTCTTGATACCTGGGATATGAGTGCAGTTTCGGGATTCTCATACATGTTCCGCACAACAGGATGGCAGGTGGGGCTCTTGAAACTGTCAATCACTGTTCTCCCGCAACCTATACTTAGGTATGAAGGCATGTTTAGGATCTTCAGAGATTCGGTAAGCAACAGTTTCAAAATACCCACCAGATTTAACAAAATATGTATGAAAGATAAGTAATGCAGATTTTCCTTTAGTTGAATACATAAGTGTTTCAGCTCCATCCATATTTACTGCAGCTAGAATTTTAGTCCAGACAGAATAAAACCTGTAATAAGTGTAATTTGCATTGAGGATAGATGAAGATATTTATTGTAAATTGTGACTTCTAGCATTGGTTTTTGACTTTTTTTTCGCGAAAGTGCAACTTTAGCTTATAACCCCAAACCCTACAAAACCTCCGCTAAGCATTCTATTGTTATCAGCCATGTTAAGCGGCTGCTTAGGAACTCCTCACATTGCTGCATACCCAAAGTAGCACTTTACAGAGAAGCCGCGCTAAGCAGACGCTTAGTAACTACTCACAGCAGCGACGCTAAGCGCCCGGTTAGTAATTGCTAAGCATTGGCGATGCATACCCAAAGTAGCACTTTGCCTTGAGTAACTGCTAAGCAGGAGCGACGCATACGGGCCTTAGACGGCTTGGTCAGCAGGGCAGGCCCCAAGCTCCAAGCTGATAAGGTGTTTTCAGCATGGATGTCAAGAAAGTGGAAAAACAGATCCTTTTTGATTCATTTGGTTAAAACCCTTGAAATCAGGTTAGAGCAGCTTTAAACTCTGGAAGTGGAGCTTAATGTTAATACTAGGCGAATCTTGAAGCCTATGTTGTCTCATTGAAATCCTCAGTAAATCTGTGGAATGGAATTTTGAAGCAAGGGCGGCATAATGGTTTTGAGATTGTTGTTGCAGGTACAAGTGAGATTCAAGGGGTTCGATGATGTCACTTTGCTTCATCGTTACTTAAAACCATGAAGTAATCTACTTCTTAGTTAACCTGAACCCCTCTCAGACAGAATAATCCTCCTACACTGAAATTCTGGATCAACTCTGAGTTGTCTTACATGATACCAGAGAGTTCTTTTTATATATGTGCTACCCTGCTTTCTCAAAAACTGTTGCTTTCTTAAGTATGAAAACCATGAGGTAATCTATCAGACTGACATTTTATTTCACCTCACCATTGCATTCATTATAAATTATTGGCGGATGAATATTATTGTATTTAGTTTTGGAATGTCATTTTTACAGGGGGTCATTATGATCTGATTTTGACATATAGATGATATATAACTGCAAGTCAATTTCTAAATGTTTCAAACCTTTTTGAAATTAAGTAAAATACATCATTGTCCCTAGTATTGCAATGTTTTAATCGTTATGCTCCCCCCAAAAATAGAACAGTTTAATTTTCTTGTAAAGAATTATTATCAAAATTGCATCAATTATGTCCTAACAATCATACATATCCATAATGCAAATCTATACATGGCAATGGGATTATTTTCCAAGTCAATAAGTATCACAACATTTTCCAGCATGATTTCTTTAAAAAGATCATTGTATACAATAACCTTCGTCCAACAATATGCAGGGGTAGTTTACACAGTCCTGTTTTCTAAGAGCAGCATGTGTTTAAGTATCCTAGCCTGGGAATACCTGATTGTATGAAATCACTGTGAGCCGGGCTTGAGAAGCCCAGGAAGACACATGATTAGATCAGTATAATATCACATCTTTCACCACCATCACCACTACCACCAAATGACTATCTTCATTTCTCCATACTGTGATGAGACCACCAGTCTCCTAAGTGCACTATGCCGCTACAATAATGTACATGGTAAGCCCATTCACATCAGGAGAGAACACAACTATCCCTGTAATTAGCAAGTGTGCTCCAAGTTGTCAGGCCATTTGTGAACTCCAGACAGAAATGAGTTGACACATACATGATTAGTTGGAAATCAAACTCACCCTATACAAACCTATTTAAGGTCTTACAAAATTCTACACCGGTGACACCTATTGAGTATTGACAAAATACAATTATTTATTACAATTTTCCTGACAGCACTGCCAACTTTGAAAAGATAATGTTATAAAAACAGATTTTTACTAAATGCGTAACATTATGACTATACCTGCTTATTCTAAATACAGGTGAACTCGGCAACCCCGGACCACTGTACGCCGGAATTTTGGCTATGACGGACAATATGCTTGGTACCAGTTCCATGCATATCAAGTACGTGTATTGGACCGTGCATAGGCCGGATTCCGTATACCAGAACTCGGCTACCACAGACTAATATCACGGCACACACCATGCTATGCACTATGTAATTAGAATTGTGTATGCCGGACTAACACGTGTCTAGCAGTCGGCTGATTCCTGCGGAGACTTACACATGTGCGGAGTTACGTTTGGCCAGACAGCACTGAGTTTGTACTGTCTGGTAGTTCTCAGCAGACAAATGTATATATAATAAAAATCCAGCCAGGCATATTCTTTCGCTGTTTTGACTTTTATACCTAATAAAATGAGGTCCCCAATACAATAGCATACACACTTGCATATGACGGACTGAGTCCTACGGATTTTGCATATGACGAACCAATTTTCCTGGTCCCACCGAGTCTGTCATATCCGAGTTTGCCTGTAGTACACTATGAGGTATGTTTTGGTTAAAATGATTATTATATTTTTTGAATTTGATGGTTAAGCACATTTTAAGAAAATATGTATGATGATTCATTTAAGTATAAAATAGAGTTCCCTTGCTAAAGAATATCTTACATAAGACAGGATAGCAAATATGGTACCGATTGGATAACTCGTTTGTACTTTTCTATGAAAATCTGCCCAAAAAATCCTATTTCACAAACTTTACCCATCTGTGGCTCGAAGACTAACCTGTCACTTTCTTTGTCTTCTTGTTAAGAACATAGTGTAGATTGTTTAGACAAGATTTGGTGAAAATTAAACTTGGCAATTCAGACTTATATAACATAACTTATAATTCCTATATAACAGCAAAAATATCAACATGGCAGAACAATTTTTCAGGCAGTGTCAGTATCTCTGAAGGGATAAATTGAGCAAAGAAAGAAACCAATTTTGGAGAATGAGACGTTTGTGACATAAATTGCATAATTTTTTCAAAAATATGTGGTTGTTCTGAAGATCACTGTGCTATATTGTTCTTTACCCATGAAAAGTTTCAGGAAAATTAAATCAAGATTTCTGAAAGTGTTGTAAGACCTTAAATACTTTTCCATATATTTTGCACTTTAACCCTTATGCTGCTGGTGGTTACTTTGGCCAATACAAAATGATGCAAAAATCCTTTTTAGATGCAACAGTCATGAATGGTTTAACATGAAAATAAAAGAATTTTTATCAGAACATTTGGATGGTCTGCATATGGGTCACATGCACCAAAAACAGCTGCACCTATAGACCATTTTACAACGAAGAATTTCCCCTGAGCCGTACAACAATGTTTCAGCCTCTCTTGGATGGACAATTTCAGCAGAGTATGTTTGTATTGCACCATGTCAGTGAGCAGGGGGTTGCTGGGGCTTGTCGCCCACGCCGCCAGCCATTTCATACACCTTGCCTGCCACCTGATAGGCCAGCTGATCAGCGCTGTCACGAGTGTCCGCCTCAGCATACACTCGAACCACATCCTCAGTTCCTGAAGGCCTGCAACATCAACAAACATCACAGGTCAATAGCATACACTCGAACCACATCCTCAGTTCCTGAAGGCCTGCAACATCAACAAACATCACAGGTCAATAGCATACACTTGAACCACATCCTCAGTTCCTGAAGGCCTGCAACATCAACAAACATCACAGGTCAATAGCATACACTCGAACCACATCCTCAGTTCCTGAAGGCCTGCAACATCAACAAACATCACAGGTCAATAGCATACACTCGAACCACATCCTCAGTTCCTTAAGGCCTGCAACATCAACAAACATCACAGGTCAATAGCATACACTCGAACCACATCCTCAGTTCCTGAAGGCCTGCAACATCAACAAACATCACAGGTCAATAGCATACACTCGAACCACATCCTCAGTTCCTGAAGGCCTGCAACATCAACAAACATCACAGGTCAATAGCATACACTCGAACCACATCCTCAGTTTCTGAAGGCCTGCAACATCAACAAACATCACAGGTCAATAGCATACACTCGAACCAGATCCTCAGTTCCTGAAGGCCTGCAACATCAACAAACATCACAGGTCAATAGCATACACTTGAACCACATCCTCAGTTCCTGAAGGCCTGCAACATCAACAAACATCACAGGTCAATAGCATACACTCGAACCACATCCTCAGTTCCTGAAGGCCTGCAACATCAACAAACATCACAGGTCAATAGCATACACTCGAACCACATCCTCAGTTTCTGAAGGCCTGCAACATCAACAAACATCACAGGTCAATAGCATACACTCGAACCACATCCTCAGTTCCTGAAGGCCTGCAACATCAACAAACATCACAGGTCAATAGCATACACTCGAACCACATCCTCAGTTCCTGAAGGCCTGCAACATCAACAGACATCACAGGTCAATAGCATACACTCGAACCACATCCTCAGTGCCTGAAGGCCTGCAACATCAACAAACATCACAGGTCAATAGCATACACTGGAACCACATCCTCAGTTCCTGAAGGCCTGCAACATCAACAAACATCACAGGTCAATAGCATACACTCGAACCACATCCTCAGTTCCTGAAGGCCTGCAACATCAACAAACATCACAGGTCAATAGCATACACTCGAACCACATCCTCAGTTCCTGAAGGCCTGCAACATCAACAAACATCACAGGTCAATAGCATACACTGGAACCACATCCTCAGTTCCTGAAGGCCTGCAACATCAACAAACATCACAGGTCAATAGCATACACTCGAACCACATCCTCAGTTCCTGAAGGCCTGCAACATCAACAAACATCACAGGTCAATAGCATACACTCGAACCACATCCTCAGTTCCTGAAGGCCTGCAACATCAACAAACATCACAGGTCAATAGCATACACTGGAACCACATCCTCAGTTCCTGAAGGCCTGCAACATCAACAAACATCACAGGTCAATAGCATACACTCGAACCACATCCTCAGTTCCTGAAGGCCTGCAACATCAACAAACATCACAGGTCAATAGCATACACTCGAACCACATCCTCAGTTCCTGAAGGCCTGCAACATCAACAAACATCACAGGTCAATAGCATACACTTGAACCACATCCTCAGTTCCTGAAGGCCTGCAACATCAACAAACATCACAGGTCAATAGCATACACTCGAACCAGATCCTCAGTTCCTGAAGGCCTGCAACATCAACAAACATCACAGGTCAATAGCATACACTCGAACCACATCCTCAGTTCCTGAAGGCCTGCAACATCAACAAACATCACAGGTCAATAGCATACACTCGAACCACATCCTCAGTTCCTGAAGGCCTGCAACATCAACAAACATCACAGGTCAAAAGCATACACTCGAACCACATCCTCAGTTCCTGAAGGCCTGCAACATCAACAAACATCACAGGTCAATAGCATACACTTGAACCAGATCCTCAGTTCCTGAAGGCCTGCAACACCAACAAACATCACAGGTCAATAGCATACACTCGAACCACATCCTCAGTTCCTGAAGGCCTGCAACATCAACAAACATCACAGGTCAATAGCATACACTGGAACCACATCCTCAGTTCCTGAAGGCCTGCAACATCAACAAACATCACAGGTCAATAGCATACACTCGAACCACATCCTCAGTTCCTGAAGGCCTGCAACATCAACAAACATCACAGGTCAATAGCATACACTCGAACCACATCCTCAGTTCCTGAAGGCCTGCAACATCAACAAACATCACAGGTCAATAGCATACACTCGAACCACATCCTCAGTTCCTGAAGGCCTGCAACATCAACAAACATCACAGGTCAATAGCATACACTCGAACCACATCCTCAGTTCCTGAAGGCCTGCAACATCAACAAACATCACAGGTCAATAGCATACACTCGAACCACATCCTCAGTTCCTGAAGGCCTGCAGCATCAACAAACATCACAGGTCAATAGCATACACTTGAACCACATCCTCAGTTCCTGAAGACCTGCAACATCAACAAACATCACAGGTCAATAGCATACACTCGAACCACATTCTAAGTGCCTGAAGGCCTGCAACATCAACAAACATCACAGGTCAATAGCATACACTCGAACCACATCCTCAGTTCCTGAAGGCCTGCAACATCAACAAACATCACAGGTCAATAGCATACACTCGAACCACATCCTCAGTTCCTGAAGGCCTGCAACATCAACAAACATCACAGGTCAATATCATACACTCGAACCACATCCTCAGTTCCTGAAGGCCTGCAACATCAACAAACATCACAGGTCAATAGCATACACTGGAACCACATCCTCAGTTCCTGAAGGCCTGCAACATCAACAAACATCACAGGTCAATAGCATACACTCGAACCACATCCTCAGTTTCTGAAGGCCTGCAACATCAACAAACATCACAGGTCAATAGCATACACTCGAACCACATCCTCAGTTTCTGAAGGCCTGCAACATCAACAAACATCACAGGTCAATAGCATACACTCGAACCACATCCTCAGTTCCTGAAGGCCTGCAACATCAACAAACATCACAGGTCAATAGCATACACTCGAACCACATCCTCAGTTCCTGAAGGCCTGCAACATCAACAAACATCACAGGTCAATAGCATACACTCGAACCACATCCTCAGTTCCTGAAGGCCTGCAACATCAACAAACATCACAGGTCAATAGCATACACTCGAACCACATCCTCAGTTCCTGAAGGCTTGCAACATCAACAAACATCACAGGTCAATAGCATACACTCGAACCACATCCTCAGTTCCTGAAGGCCTGCAACATCAACAAACATCACAGGTCAATAGCATACACTCGAACCACATCCTCAGTTCCTGAAGGCCTGCAACATCAACAAACATCACAGGTCAATAGCATACACTCGAACCACATCCTCAGTTCCTGAAGGCCTGCAACATCAACAGACATCACAGGTCAATAGCATACACTCGAACCACATCCTCAGTTCCTGAAGGCCTGCAACATCAACAAACATCACAGGTCAATAGCATACACTTGAACCACATCCTCAGTTCCTGAAGGCCTGCAACACCAACAAACATCACAGGTCAATAGCATACACTCGAACCACATCCTCAGTTCCTGAAGGCCTGCAACATCAACAAACATCACAGGTCAATAGCATACACTCGAACCACATCCTCAGTTCCTGAAGGCCTGCAACATCAACAAACATCACAGGTCAATAGCATACACTTGAACCACATCCTCAGTTCCTGAAGGCCTGCAACATCAACAAACATCACAGGTCAATAGCATACACTCGAACCACATCCTCAGTTCCTGAAGGCCTGCAACATCAACAAACATCACAGGTCAATAGCATACAGTCGAACCACATCCTCAGTTCCTGAAGGCCTGCAACATCAACAAACATCACAGGTCAATAGCATACACTCGAACCAGATCCTCAGTTCCTGAAGGCCTGCAACACCAACAAACATCACAGGTCAATAGCATACACTCGAACCACATCCTCAGTTCCTGAAGGCCTGCAACATCAACAAACATCACAGGTCAATAGCATACACTCGAACCACATCCTCAGTTCCTGAAGGCCTGCAACATCAACAAACATCACAGGTCAAAAGCATACACTCCAACCACATCCTCAGTTCCTGAAGGCCTGCAACATCAACAAACATCACAGGTCAATAGCATACACTCGAACCACATCCTCAGTTCCTGAAGGCCTGCAACATCAACAAACATCACAGGTCAATAGCATACACTCGAACCAGATCCTCAGTTCCTGAAGGCCTGCAACATCAACAAACATCACAGGTCAATAGCATACACTCGAACCACATCCTCAGTTCCTGAAGGCCTGCAACATCAACAAACATCACAGGTCAATAGCATACACTCGAACCACATCCTCAGTTCCTGAAGGCCTGCAACATCAACAAACATCACAGGTCAATAGCATACACTTGAACCACATCCTCAGTTCCTGAAGGCCTGCAACATCAACAAACATCACAGGTCAATAGCATACACTCGAACCACATCCTCAGTTCCTGAAGGCCTGCAACATCAACAAACATCACAGGTCAAAAGCATACACTCGAACCAGATCCTCAGTGCCTGAAGGCCTGCAACATCAACAAACATCACAGGTCAATAGCATACACTCGAACCAGATCCTCAGTGCCTGAAGGCCTGCAACATCAACAAACATCACAGGTCAATAGCATACACTCGAACCACATCCTCAGTTCCTGAAGGCCTGCAACATCAACAAACATCACAGGTCAATAGCATACACTCGAACCACATCCTCAGTTCCTGAAGGCCTGCAACATCAACAAACATCACAGGTCAATAGCATACACTCGAACCAGATCCTCAGTGCCTGAAGGCCTGCAACATCAACAAACATCACAGGTCAATAGCATACACTCGAACCACATCCTCAGTTCCTGAAGGCCTGCAACATCAACAAACATCACAGGTCAATAGCATACACTCGAACCAGATCCTCAGTGCCTGAAGGCCTGCAACATCAACAAACATCACAGGTCAATAGCATACACTCGAACCACATCCTCAGTTCCTGAAGGCCTGCAACATCAACAAACATCACAGGTCAATAGCATACACTCGAACCACATCCTCAGTTCCTGAAGGCCTGCAACATCAACAAACATCACAGGTCAATAGCATACACTCGAACCACATCCTCAGTTCCTGAAGGCCTGCAACATCAACAAACATCACAGGTCAATAGCATACACTCGAACCACATCCTCAGTTCCTGAAGGCCTGCAACATCAACAAACATCACAGGTCAAAAGCATACACTCGAACCAGATCCTCAGTTCCTGAAGGCCTGCAACATCAACAAACATCACAGGTCAATAGCATACACTCGAACCAGATCCTCAGTGCCTGAAGGCCTGCAACATCAACAAACATCACAGGTCAATAGCATACACTCGAACCACATCCTCAGTGCCTGAAGGCCTGCAACATCAACAAACATCACAGGTCAATAGCATACACTCGAACCACATCCTCAGTGCCTGAAGGCCTGCAACATCAACAAACATCACAGGTCAATAGCATACACTCGAACCACATCCTCAGTTTCTGAAGGCCTGCAACATCAACAAACATCACAGGTCAAAAGCATACACTCGAACCACATCCTCAGTTCCTGAAGGCCTGCAACATCAACAAACATCACAGGTCAATAGCATACACTCGAACCACATCCTCAGTTTCTGAAGGCCTGCAACATCAACAAACATCACAGGTCAAAAGCATACACTTGAACCACATCCTCAGTTCCTGAAGGCCTGCAACATCAACAAACATCACAGGTCAATAGCATACACTCGAACCACATCCTCAGTTCCTGAAGGCCTGCAACATCAACAAACATCACAGGTCAATAGCATACACTCGAACCACATCCTCAGTGCCTGAAGGCCTGCAACATCAACAAACATCACAGGTCAATAGCATACACTTGAACCACATCCTCAGTTCTTGAAGGCCTGCAACATCAACAAACATCACAGGTCAATAGCATACACTCGAACCACATCCTCAGTGCCTGAAGGCCTGCAACATCAACAAACATCACAGGTCAATAGCATACACTCGAACCACATCCTCAGTTCCTGAAGGCCTGCAACATCAACAAACATCACAGGTCAATAGCATACACTCGAACCACATCCTCAGTTCCTGAAGGCCTGCAACATCAACAAACATCACAGGTCAATAGCATACACTCGAACCACATCCTCAGTTTCTGAAGGCCTGCAACATCAACAAACATCACAGGTCAAAAGCATACACTCGAACCACATCCTCAGTTCCTGAAGGCCTGCAACATCAACAAACATCACAGGTCAATAGCATACACTCGAACCACATCCTCAGTTCCTGAAGGCCTGCAACATCAACAAACATCACAGGTCAATAGCATACACTGGAACCACATCCTCAGTTCCTGAAGGCCTGCAACATCAACAAACATCACAGGTCAATAGCATACACTCGAACCACATCCTCAGTTCCTGAAGGCCTGCAACATCAACAAACATCACAGGTCAAAAGCATACACTCGAACCAGATCCTCAGTGCCTGAAGGCCTGCAACATCAACAAACATCACAGGTCAATAGCATACACTCGAACCACATCCTCAGTTCCTGAAGGCCTGCAACATCAACAAACATCACAGGTCAATAGCATACACTTGAACCACATCCTCAGTTCCTGAAGGCCTGCAACATCAACAAACATCACAGGTCAAAAGCATACACTCGAACCACATCCTCAGTTCCTGAAGGCCTGCAACATCAACAAACATCACAGGTCAATAGCATACACTCGAACCACATCCTCAGTTCCTGAAGGCCTGCAACATCAACAAACATCACAGGTCAATAGCATACACTCGAACCACATCCTCAGTTCCTGAAGGCCTGCAACATCAACAAACATCACAGGTCAATAGCATACACTCGAACCACATCCTCAGTTCCTGAAGGCCTGCAACATCAACAAACATCACAGGTCAATAGCATACACTCGAACCACATCCTCAGTTCCTGAAGGCCTGCAACATCAACAAACATCACAGGTCAATAGCATACACTGGAACCACATCCTCAGTTCCTGAAGGCCTGCAACATCAACAAACATCACAGGTCAATAGCATACACTCGAACCACATCCTCAGTTCCTGAAGGCCTGCAACATCAACAAACATCACAGGTCAATAGCATACACTCGAACCACATCCTCAGTTCTTGAAGGCCTGCAACATCAACAAACATCACAGGTCAATAGCATACAGTCGAACCACATCCTCAGTTCCTGAAGGCCTGCAACATCAACAAACATCACAGGTCAATAGCATACAGTCGAACCACATCCTCAGTTCCTGAAGGCCTGCAACATCAACAGACATCACAGGTCAATAGCATACACTCGAACCACATCCTCAGTTCCTGAAGGCCTGCAACATCAACAAACATCACAGGTCAATAGCATACAGTCGAACCACATCCTCAGTTCCTGAAGGCCTGCAACATCAACAAACATCACAGGTCAATAGCATACACTCGAACCACATCCTCAGTTCCTGAAGGCCTGCAACATCAACAAACATCACAGGTCAATAGCATACACTCGAACCACATCCTCAGTTCCTGAAGGCCTGCAACATCAACAAACATCACAGGTCAATAGCATACACTCGAACCACATCCTCAGTTCCTGAAGGCCTGCAACATCAACAGACATCACAGGTCAATAGCATACACTCGAACCACATCCTCAGTGCCTGAAGGTCTGCAACATCAACAAACATCACAGGTCAATAGCATACACTCGAACCACATCCTCAGTTCCTGAAGGCCTGCAACATCAACAAACATCACAGGTCAATAGCATACACTCGAACCACATCCTCAGTTCCTGAAGGCCTGCAACATCAACAAACATCACAGGTCAATAGCATACACTTGAACCACATCCTCAGTTCCTGAAGGCCTGCAACATCAACAAACATCACAGGTCAATATCATACACTCGAACCACATCCTCAGTTCCTGAAGGCCTGCAACATCAACAAACATCACAGGTCAATAGCATACACTCGAACCACATCCTCAGTTCCTGAAGGCCTGCAACACCAACAAACATCACAGGTCAATAGCATACACTCGAACCACATCCTCAGTTCCTGAAGGCCTGCAACATCAACAAACATCACAGGTCAATAGCATACACTCGAACCACATCCTCAGTTCCTGAAGGCCTGCAACATCAACAAACATCACAGGTCAATAGCATACACTCGAACCACATCCTCAGTTCCTGAAGGCCTGCAACATCAACAAACATCACAGGTCAATAGCATACACTCGAACCACATCCTCAGTTCCTGAAGGCCTGCAACATCAACAAACATCACAGGTCAATAGCATACACTTGAACCACATCCTCAGTTCCTGAAGGCCTGCAACATCAACAAACATCACAGGTCAATAGCATACACTCGAACCACATCCTCAGTTCCTGAAGGCCTGCAACATCAACAAACATCACAGGTCAATAGCATACACTCGAACCACATCCTCAGTGCCTGAAGGCCTGCAACATCAACAAACATCACAGGTCAATAGCATACACTCGAACCACATCCTCAGTTCCTGAAGGCCTGCAACATCAACAAACATCACAGGTCAATAGCATACACTTGAACCAGATCCTCAGTTCCTGAAGGCCTGCAACATCAACAAACATCACAGGTCAATAGCATACACTTGAACCACATCCTCAGTTCCTGAAGGCCTGCAACATCAACAAACATCACAGGTCAATAGCATACACTCGAACCACATCCTCAGTTCCTGAAGGCCTGCAACATCAACAAACATCACAGGTCAATAGCATACACTCGAACCACATCCTCAGTTCCTGAAGGCCTGCAACATCAACAAACATCACAGGTCAATAGCATACATCTCATACGTCTTTTTGTACCAATTGTTTTCAGAAAATAATTGCAATCACATGAATGGGTTTTTATTCATCAAACACCAATCAGAACTTAAATACTTTTTACCTTTTCCTTACTTATCTTACCTAACTTCTCACTGGGTTCAGCATTAGTCAATTCAGTTTTACCAAATTATTCTATTGAATCTTTTAAACAATAAAATCGATATCGTTTAATTGCACATGGATTTGAAATTCTTTAAATCTACACAGTAGCACCCACCCCAAACCACAAAAAATAATTATAAAAATAATGATGAATAGAACATTGCAAATGCTAATACATGATTGGCGGGAATACAACTCTTATGAAACCCGACAAATGAAAGTCCACTATTAATATACCGTATGTAAAACCAGGTGACTTACATTCAAAACCATATTTTCTGAATATTGAATAGCGAATTAGCTAATTAAGATATGTGCAAGTTCTGCTTTGCATCATTGCATCCAGTTCAAGCAACAAACTTTGTTCAAGCGCTATTCAATCAATCTAAAAATTAGAGTTGAAAGCAATATGACTATTTACCTGACAAATGAGCGGCCACTGTTGTACTCCTTGACTAGAGTATCTATGGCGTGTTGAAGGCCAGCAGGAGATGTGGCCCTCCTCTCAGCATCCGACGTCTGGATAACAGCACGATCCTTCACCTACACACATCAACAAGACAAGTAGAACATTTTCATACATAATCCTAGTAGTTGAAAAAGTGGTCGCCAAGGATTATAGAGATACTATTAGTTTTCTCCCACTCTGAGGTGTGTTTTATGGTTAAGGATAAGTTGTCCCCAATGGGTTGCCTTCAATGGGGTTAAAGGTCAAACTAGTGTAATTGTCCAATCACATCCCTCAATTTTAAGCAAGGGGTCACTGCTGCTGGGTCAAAGGTAGACCTAACAATAGCGCGCGTGGGTTTTAACAAACGTCACGTACGTGATCTGGCCCCAGTTTCTAGGGAAAACAAACAGTGCATGTCACAACAAACGTGTATTACCATTGTTGAACTAGTGCACAGGTGACCTTTGGCTGACCAGAGAGATACACCCCCTTGATCCGCAACCCCATAGGCACAGCATGCTAGTACCTAGAGTGTGTGCGCCTCGAGTTACGCGGTGTAGACTCGGGAAGTATTGGTGACGTGATTTTTTCAGAAAGAGGCTGGCAGGATGTTGGCTGGAATCCAGGCATGCGCAACTGGTTTCGCGGCAATTTCAGTCTGACCCAGTGCCTGTGAAGCCAAGTCAACCTATCTAGGTCAGATAGGTTGCCAAGGAGATGGGCTCAGCAGGCAGCCAATCCTGGGGGTACACATGTTACCTATGACTCATAGAGAGGCAGCGATATTTGATGATGCATGCACAGTACCCACTCCCAGTCTACTACTCCCAGGGCTGACCTAGTTTAGCTAGCTAACTTCACAGTAAAACGTGTTAATTTCTCCTTTTTATCGTGGGAGAAACAGGTTCCATCCACTCGTGATAGAACCTCTATATCCTTGTTATTAAAATGGTACACAGCAAGATGTCTGTGAGTAGCCGGCAGGTATTGCCTGAGGCTGTCAACTAATTTCTCTTTTATGATAAATACTCACCTGCGATCAATGGAAGCTACCTCAAGGGCTTGCTCCTGTATCCAAAGGGAAGGCTCTGTTATAAAGGCCTATCCTAATGGAAAGGGCCACTCCAACGCCCATAGGGTAGGGCTATCAAAATAATCTCATGAGTGGCATCAGTATACAGATACCCTGCTAGGGGCAGCACCTGTAACTGGCTGCAGATGTGACTGGTTGGCACCTGCGCACATCCTCTTCTCATTAGAGCGTAGCACCTCCAGGTAAGAACAGAACCTAGGGGAGGATTCAGAAGGGTGAGCAATGATCACAGGTAAGTATTTATCGTAGAAGAGAAATTTCCTGTTCTGAATCCTTACCTGCTCACATTGGATGGAGCACTACCACCCCTGTTCGTTCCGCTGAGAGGGGAGTCTCGATTATTGCCTGTTTGTTTAGCATCAACTGCAGAACGTTTTCAAGGTCTGCTTGTCAAGCTGGATTTTTCGGTACACCGATATCACTGGAGGGGTGCACTCTATTTTGCAGCCTGGGAGGAAGAATTGGTCTGAGGAGATCCCTGACCACAGGTGGGTGAAGAATTGCCCCCCACTGGACCACTTGTCGCTATCTTTGGGGACAGGTCCCTGGGGTGTTATAGGCAGTATAGGGGTCCAGCTTTTTCTTGCTGGCACCACCATCTTTACCTCTTCCTCAGCCAACGTTTGGGCTACTGCCGGCACTTTCAGATGAGGATGATTGGTTGCCTGGACCACTTCCCTGTAAACGCTCACCTGAGGGCCTGGACCCCGTAGAGGGCTGCTCCCTCGCCAGTTGCGCCTGGGCCATGCTCAGCATTTGAGCCTTCCCTGTGGACTCGACAGTGGGAGTCCATTTGCCAGCAAAGAGCACATGGCAGGCACTACTCGCTTGTGCTCAATTACGCGCCACTGCCAACAAGCAGACTCTCCTGTTGAAACCTGCCTCTAGCTTCAACCTCGTCGACATACGGCTGATCGCTGCAATCAGATAATTCGATAGCGGCACTGCACCTGCTATGGTGTCGTCAAACAGGTACTTATCCATGGCTCAGTTACGCGCCACTGCCAACAAGCAGACTCTCCTGTTGAAACCTGCCTCTAGCTTCAACCTCGTGGACATACAGCTGATCGCTGCAATCAGATAATTGATAGCGGCACTGCACCTGCTATGGTGTCGTCAAACAGGTACTTATCCATGGCTCAGTTACGCGCCACGGCCAACAAGCAGACTCTCCTGTTGAAACCTGCCTCTACCTTCAACCTCGTGGACATACAGCTGATCGCTGCAATCAGATAATTGATAGCGGCACTGCACCTGCTATGGTGTCGTCAAACAGGTACTTATCCATGGCTCAGTTACGCGCCACGGCCAACAAGCAGACTCTCCTGTTGAAACCTGTCTCTACCTTCAACCTCGTGGACATACAGCTGATCGCTGCAATCAGATAATTGATAGCGGCACTGCACCTGCTATGGTGTTGTCAAACAGGTACTTATCCATGGAAGGAGGGTGAAAACCCGAGAAAAGGCTCGCTCCTTCTCCCTAGCTACCAGGGCACCAGAAATGAAACCTTGTACCCCCTACAAGTACACAGTTAGCCTCGCAATCAGGGAGGCCTGTCCCCTCAGCTAGTCAAGCCAACGCTCATCCTATTTTGTCGCCTGGGCTGGCTTCGCTAGGTCCCAGTCTGGCTGAGTGGTAGACTGGATATATTCCGTTACCTCCTGGTCTACTTCGAGGACTATGAGTAGGTCCTCATCGTCCTGTGACAAGGGAAAGAATCTGGCCAAGACCAAGTCGCCAAAGGACGAGGCCTCCTTCATGATCCTCATGTTGTTGACCTAGCTTTGGCCACTGGGTCCCTGGCCCAAGGGGCCGGCACCACCACGCCCCGCGGACCTAAGGTTTCAAAAAAAACAACTCCAGTATTGTGAACTTATGGATTTTAGCCAGCAGCTGGATGACGGGGACAAATGCGCCCCAGGAGCTTGTGGTCCAGGGCTGACCTGGCTTCCACCAGGGGGAAGCCATGAGGATCAAACCTCTCCACATCCTCCACCTCCAGTTCCTCCTCCCCCTCGGCCTGGTCGGAGAACGGGTCCCGGGACGATGCCGAGGAGGAACGGCCCGACCTAGACCTTGAAGGAGACCTAGACTTTGAGCAGGACCTAGTCCTCTTACCAGGATGGGGGGAGGGGGAGTGGGATGGTGAAGGAGACCTAGATTTTGAGCAGGACCTAGTCCTCTTACCAGGATAGGGGGAGGGGGAGGGGGATGGTGAAGGAGACCTAGACTTTGAGCAGGACCTAGTCCTCTTACCAGGATGGGGGGAGGGGGAGGGGGATGGTGAAGGAGACCTAGACTTTGAGCAGGACCTAGTCCTCTTACCAGGATGGGGGGAGGGGGAGGGGGATGGTGAAGGAGACCTAGACTTTGAGCAGGACCTAGTCCTCTTACCAGGATAGGGGGAGGGGGAGGGGGATGGTGAAGGAGACCTAGACTTTGAGCAGGACCTAGTCCTCTTACCAGGATGGGGGGAGGGGGAGGGGGATGGTGAAGGAGACCTAGACTTTGAGCAGGACCTAGTCCTCTTACCAGGATGGGGGGAGGGGGAGGGGGATGGTGAAGGAGACCTAGACTTTGAGCAGGACCTAGTCCTCTTACCAGGATGGGGGGAGGGGGAGGGGGATGGTGAAGGAGACCTAGACTTTGAGCAGGACCTAGTCCTCTTACCAGGATGGGGGGAGGGGGAGGGGGATGGTGAAGGAGAAGGAGAGAGAGAAGGGGAGTGTCGCCTCATCTCGGAGCTTCTGCTGGTTTTCCGACAGAGCTGTTGAGCTCTGTCGGAAATTGCCAATAGGTACTGCGACAGTTTGGTTGGTGCCTCATTTGGCTGAGGGGGTTAAGGTGGCAGGACCGCCTCCATCAAGGCTGCAAACAATGTTGAGATATCAAATCTGGGTACAGGAGCAAGCCCTGGAGATAGATTCCGATATGAGCAGCTGAACGCAGACATCGGCCATGTATCATTTTCACAAGGATAACAAATTTATCATCAGCTCGCGATTTTCATTAAGGCTCATATTTAAAAAACTGCTAATGTGTTAATCTCAATATGTTAATCTACATGTTTAAGTAGGCTGCTGACAATTCCCTACATAGAGACATAGACACAGAATAAAAGCCATATTTTCAATGTACAAGAATGCTGACTGAAGATTTGCAGATGTCTGACTTCTATAAACAAAATTGGTGAAATTGTGACAAATATATGAGATATGAGTACTTACTTTGACCTTGAGTTGTCTGTTGGGCAGGTCAGTATAGGCCCCGTTCCACTCCACAGCGCCCCAGCCACGGCCATGGAGGATCGTCTCCACAAGTAACAGGTCAGAGATGGCATCACCTACAGTCTATATGAGAACCCACATGGCAATTCATGCTCAGACAATCAAAAACATCCTTGGAAAAGGTAAACAAGTTGGAAAATATTTAATTTCTGTAGGAAAAAAGCAATATTCATTTAAGGTGAAAATCTAGGTAGGAGCGCTGTTCGCTGTCCTAGGTATGGGGTAACAGATAACAGATAAGAACCCCCTCTAGGTCCAAGGTCATGTCATAGGTACCTTGAATTATGAAAGGACCGGAAAATTAGCATTTACTATGTAAACCACATTCTGTTATTTTGAGGCTTATTGGAACATTCAAAAATGTTTTTAAAATACTCATGGTGCAGATACCCTGTGGAGGTAGGACCTTAGACCTTACCAAAGACATGAATGATCAAATGGTAGAGTCTGATTTTCAAGTGAAAGGCGAGTCTTGACATTTTGCCAAAAACAAAACAAACACAGCCAGATATGTTCTTTAATTAAGGGTGCCAAATCAAGAGAAATGTTGATCAAAATCAAACCAATAACACTTTGTGAATCTATAATAAATTCCAAAGTTATTTCCATACCCATTCATGCCTGTAGCGCCCACATGCCGGCTCTCTCAGTTTGACTGGTAATTAAAGTTGAATATATTATTATTCAATAGTTAATGCTTCAACTCTTCCACCTTCCCCTATCTTCTATTTAAGAAAAAATAGAATAACTGAAACAACTCATTTTTCAGGAATAGGGATGCATTTAGTGCAACCCAACAGTATGCGGCTTGTTTATAAAGATGGGAGAGTATTCACTTGCCGAAACAGATTGACGACAAAGATAATTAAAGAATACCAAAACTTATTTTTCTTTAGTTATTTAGTTGGCTTTAAGATTTTCATCCGGGCTATGAAGATTTGGGAACCCGAAAACCCCTGGTCTTCCTCAGTTTCCAGCTAAAGCCTGACCCCTGTTGTGATCTCGATTGGCAAAATAAGATTCAAAAAATCTGCTTGGAAATATGCACTTGCCTTAATACTATATTATATGAGTATCAAGGGTAAACTAGAATGTTAGTATTTGCCCACAAATACAAATGTCTCTACAGGGCACCAAGTGGTCAAGGTGGTCAAGGTGGCCTGAGTGGCTAGGTTAGTTCACATTTATCTCACCAGGTGAATAGAGGACTAAGTTTATGCTAAAAACTCCTTAGGGACTAGTTTACTATGACCTTAATGCATCAGAGCAATGCTTTTTATAGTGCCACTAACCAAAGCTGCCAATTGTTGGCTGTTAAAAAGTCCTAAAATTACCTTAAAAATAAGTCATAGGTTACCAAAACCTAATCAGATCATGTAATCGCCCTAAAAAGGATCCCTGAAAATTTGAAAAAGATTTCATTGATTGGTTTTTGAGATATCTTGCAGAGAAGTCTGGAGGCGTACGACGATGGGAACTGTGCCAAAAACATTATGTCTCCCCTTGTAGGGCGGAGACATAATAATGGTAAGGATAAGTTCTATGCACTTGCGAAAATGGGCAACTCTGTCTTTTCCGTCATTTCCTTTGTGTTTATTACCTGATTGATTAAGTCTACAACGGCAGCAAGCTTTAGAGCATTCTCCCGTTGTTCCTCAGAAAGGGCCTCGTCCTTACCCGCCTTGCTGATTTTTTGCAGTGCAGAATCACTGAATAGTACCTGCAAGAAATGGTGATTCACATTAAGAACAGTACAAGATGATACATGGTCTAAAAGGAATTGTTTTCACACAAAACTAGAGAAAAAAATTATATTTCATGATAACATTCAAGTTTTATAGGTGAAAAGCGATTACATAACCTCATGATCCCTACTCTGTGTGTTGAGGTGACCAGATTGAGATCAGTATCTTATATCAACCAGCTAACCTAAAATACGCCAAGTTTAAATAACAGACAATATTATACCGTATGTGCATAGTTGGCCCCTAAAGTCTTACGATACTCTACACCGGTGACACATATCGAGTATTGAACTAGGAAATTGTTACAAAAACAGTTGTTTTTTTATTGAATATGTACCATTATGACAATGCCTGCCTATTCTAAATAGTATCTTAAAAGATAGGTTTTAACATCGAAATTTGTGGCTACAGTAATTATCATATTCATTGAATTTGATAATTTAACACATTTTAAGAAAATACATATGATCATCCATTTATGTATAAAATGGGGTTCCCATGCTTAACAATATATTATATATAAGAAAGGGCAAATATGGTACCAATTAGGTAACTCTTTTATATCATTTATATGAAAATCTGCCAAAAAAGTCCTATTTCACAAACTTTAACCATCTGTTGATTGAAAACTAACCTGATGACTTGTCATTTCTGTATGTCTTCTTGTTAAGAGCATTGCGTGGATAGTTCAGACAAAATTTGATGAAAATTAAACTCTGCAATTCTGACTTATCCCAATTTGGCTTAAAACAGTATTTCAGGCAGTGCCAGTATCCCTGAAGGGATAAATTTAGCAAAGAAAGAAACCAATTTTAGAGAATGAGATGTTTGTGACATAAATTGCATTATTTTTTCAAAAATCTTTGAAAAAGTCGATGACCCCACAAAGTTGTTTTGAAGATCACTGTGCTATGTTCTTTACTCATGCAAAGTTTCAGGAAAATTAAACTGATATTTATAAAAGTGTTGTAAGACCTTAAGACAGGAAAGGCACATTTTTGTGAGGTAGTCTAAATTTTTCCATTCCACCCAAACCAAACAATTAACTAGATCCTATGAGATTTGAAAATGTGTCACATCCAAAAAAAAAAGAAAAAAGGTGAAATAAATCACTCTCTACAAGTAATACATGTACGGTAGATCATACACTGTTTTGTTTTTACAAAAAATGGGATCTTCCATACTTTAAAAATATACATAATTATTTTTCATTTTCTTAATCTGATATGGCATGTGTTCTTGCTTTTGCAATGATGTTCATGTCAGGAATTTATTTCAATAACGTTTTTCACTGAGAAAATATTAAGACAATATTCCAATTAAATAGTGAAAATACCCCTTAAAAATTGATAAAGAAGAAGAAAATCTAACTTTTCTGTCAATTCTAAGATATAAAGTCATTTTGCCCTAGATGTTTTATGGTGGCAAGAAAACCTAAGAGGACATTCCCAAACAAGCCTACAGTAATATATGTAAAGGCTCGTTATTCATAAGAAGTTTATAAGAAGCTTCTAACTATTTTGTGCAAATACCTTCACAATAAGTTTTCATTTTTTCTAAAAAACAATTCCTGAATAATTGTATATGTGTTGAAGCATACAATCAGTACAATTGAATCAATACATACTGTTCCATGTCCATTGGCCTCGAAGTAAACACCAACATCATACTCCAAGGCTTTATGATGTAGATGCTTTACACCTGTTGGTACACACGCCACTGGTACTTTCTGAAAAAAAATAACAATATTCATTAAAAAGAATAAGGATACATACAGATAAATTAACCCCATAAGAGAAAGTAATCTTAAACAACCTGACCCAGTGCATTTTTAACACTTTGATAAGATAATGTGAGAGGTTTACTTTCATTTTTTTTGCCAGTCCAGTGAACTGGCTGCTTCGAGATCCTGCCTGTTCTGCTACTTTTTTGCCAGTCCCGCTACTTCTGACAATTTTATTTCAGTTTAAGTGGTTTATGGATCTAAAACATGATCATATATTTGTTTTCAAGCATTTATTTCTTCACAATAGTAACAAAAAATGTCAATTTATTTCTCAGTATCCTCTACTTTACACGAGGAATTTTTCATCTATTTCTGACTCAATCAAATTCATAGTCAGTCACTGTAAAATGTACTTGGTCTACAGGTGGTGGAGGTGGGACTGGACTTCCATCATAGTCAGTCACTGTAAAATGTACTCAAGGTCTACAGGTGGTGGAGGTGGGACTGGCCTTCCAGCATAGTCAGTCACTGTAAAATGTACTTAAGGTCTACAGGTGGTGGAGGTGGGACTGGACTTCCAGCATAGTCAGTCACTGTAAAATGTACTCAAGGTCTACAGGTGGTGGAGGTGGGACTGGACTTCCAGCATAGTCAGTCACTGTAAAATGTACTCAAGGTCTACAGGTGGTGGAGGTGGGACTGGACTTCCAGCATAGTCAGTCACTGTAAAATGTACTCAAGGTCTACAGGTGGTGGAGGTGGGACTGGACTTCCAGCATAGTCAGTCACTGTAAAATGTACTCAAGGTCTACAGGTGGTGGAGGTGGGACTGGACTTCCAGCATTGTCAGTCACTGTAAAATGTACTCAAGGTCTACAGGTGGTGGAGGTGGGACTGGACTTCCAGCATAGTCAGTCACTGTAAAATGTACTCAAGGTCTACAGGTGGTGGAGGTGGGACTGGACTTCCAGCATAGTCAGTCACTGTAAAATGTACTCAAGGACTACAGGTGGTGGAGGTGGGACTGGACTTCCAGCATAGTCAGTCACTGTAAAATGTACTCAAGGTCTACAGGTGGTGGAGGTGGGACTGGACTTCCAGCATAGTCAGTCACTGTAAAATGTACTCAAGGTCTACAGGTGGTGGAGGTGGGACTGGACTTCCAGCATAGTCAGTCACTGTAAAATGTACTCAAGGTCTACAGGTGGTGGAGGTGGGACTGGACTTCCAGCATAGTCAGTCACTGTAAAATGTACTTAAGGTTTACAGGTGGTGGAGGTGGGACTGGCCTTCCAGCATAGTCAGTCACTGTAAAATGTACTTAAGGTTTACAGGTGGTGGAGGTGGGACTGGACTTCCAGCATAGTCAGTCACTGTAAAATGTACTCAAGGTCTACAGGCGGTGGAGGTGGGGCTGGACTTCCAGCATAGTCAGTCACTGTAAAATGTACTCAAGGTCTACAGGTGGTGGAGGTGGGACTGGACTTCCAGCATAGTCAGTCACTGTAAAATGTACTCAAGGTCTACAGGTGGTGGAGGTGGGACTGGACTTCCAGCATAGTCAGTCACTGTAAAATGTACTCAAGGTCTACAGGTGGTGGAGGTGGGACTGGACTTCCAGCATTGTCAGTCACTGTAAAATGTACTCAAGGACTACAGGTGGTGGAGGTGGGACTGGACTTCCAGCATAGTCAGTCACTGTAAAATGTACTCAAGGTCTACAGGCGGTGGAGGTGGGGCTGGACTTCCAGCATAGTCAGTCACTGTAAAATGTACTTAAGGTTTACAGGTGGTGGAGGTGGGACTGGCCTTCCAGCATTGTCAGCATTCTCAGATATCTCTATGGCACTGGCAGTCACCTCCTATGTGCTGAAGTTTCAGATTCTGAGACACTACCTTGTCCTCCATTTCAATCATTATTCAAAATAATTATTATTATAAAATGTGTTTAATTCTAGTATATGGACTCATTTAATATTATTTGTATTCAGAGGTATTAAGAGAATTTTGAAATTCTATATCTTATCCCTCTAGCCTTAATTATGAAAATTCAAATAGCTATCAATATTCAATCATTTTATGATAACAACTTTCTAAAGTTGAGTGAAGTGTGAAGATTAATTCTTCATGTGACTAAAGCTATTCTTAGCCCTGATATACAATCCAGAGAAAGTCCGATACAAGGTGATAGGAGTGGAAATGAAAGGAATGGAAAGTAGTATGAAGCTAGTGGCGCTGGGCGCAACACAGCGCAGAGGTTAGGCAGGTATGGTAGAGGAATGGATCCGTGCGCCAAAATATGTAGGCCGGCGCACGGATCCATATCTCAAGGGGAATTGATAGAGATGTAATAGTTATGAAATATGAGGAATATGGGTAGTGAGTAAAAGCAAATTAGTCATCGTGTAAATATTTAAAGCTAAGTTCACCTGGGAAAAAAAGGTCTGATTTGGAAAATATTTGTTACTGAAATACCATAAAGGTGAGAATATGGGGAATTCAAAAACATTAACCAGAATTTGCACCCCCCCCCCCCCCCCCACCCGCCAATATGATACTGACCACCTCTGGGTCATGGACTATTATGATGTATTCAGTTCAAAAGCAATCTCTGTGTGTTTCTCATAACTGGGAATTTGTCATCATGCTGCAAGTGTGATCTGCTACATAAAATTAAAGTTATTTCATAATCATACTTGTATGGTTATCAATTTGCCAACACCTGTAAAATATAATAGCCCACTCCTAAACTAATAAACTAATCTGACCCCTGGTGGCCAGGATTGGAACCGCATAAAATCTCCTGATTTTGGATGGTTGAATGTTAACAGGTATGAATTATATAACTTGGTCAGAAATCTTCAGATTAGCTACTGATTTGCCAACTTTCAAAAATCATCCACCATTCCTTAAGAATAAATTTATTTTCTAGCCAGGAGCCAAGAATTTCATAATATGCTGAACATAGTAAGTATTTGATCTTGAAAGATCACACAATGTCTGGAAAGATCACACAATGTAAATGTTGTTGATGAAGACATTTTCAGTTCCAAAGCTATCTGCGTGTTTTTGAAAACTGTGTGTATATTATCCTGCAGCAATTGTGATCTGCTAAAATTAAAGTTATCCTATTAACATATGTTTCCATGATTACCAACTCTAAAGGCCCGCTCCTTAAGCAAAAGTACTAACCTGGCCCCTCCCAGAATTGGAACTAAACAAAATGAAACCAAAAGACGTCGCAGTATAGTAAACCGCCTGATAAGTGAAATATCCTGATTTTTGGATTGTTGAATGCTGACGGGTATGCCAACGTACGTGCACAATATCAATTGAACAATTCATAACACACACGTACCATGATTTAAGAACTTATGGCCAGTTTAGCAATATTCTCAGAATGATATATAAGCTTCAGACAATGTTTCAATCGCACGCATGACTTGATTTTTTGGCCGCTCAGTTTCATCAATAAACTCGCTACCATAAACCGTTATAACGACGAATTTAGTTCTGACACTTTTCCCTATACACCTAGTATTTTGCCAACTTGGCGAGTGGCAGAATGGTGAATCTATACATGTCCTACGGACGACTTGCTACCCTATCGCAAGTCCTATGCCGACGTGGGTCAAGTGTCCCAACTGAATGTTATTTAGGACACAAGCTAGGCAATATATTGTTCAAGCAATAACATCATGAGATAAATGTCTAAAGATATACTTCAGCATACTGGCTCTAGTTCTGACTTCCTGGGCATGCTGCATGCAGGTACCTGCTGTTATGTCATAAAATTGCCATGGAGTCATGAAGTTCGCAAAATCATAGCAAAATCACCGACTAAGAGCTGCTCTCTAGATCCTGCTCCCACTTGGATGGTGAAAGACTCGGTAGATGAGCTTATTCCAATGGTTACGATTTTAGTGAATTTGTCGTTGCAGAGTGCTAACGTGCCTGACTCCATGAAACAGGCATTAGTCACTCCATTACTGAAGAAAGATGATCTCGACCCGGAGGTGCTCAAGAACTATCGTCCTGTAAGCAACTTATCATTCTTGTCAAAAGTATTGGAAAGGGTAGTTGCAGCAAGGCTTACAAATTACATGACTATCAATCAGCTACATGAACCCATGCAGTCGGCATACAGAGCATGTCATAGCACTGAGACTGCACTTGTGCGGGTACAGAACGACATCCTTCGCACTCTCGATCAGGGTGGGGCTGCAATCCTTGTGTTACTCGATCTTAGCGCTGCTTTCGATACAATCGATCACTCCATCCTTCTATCTAGGATGGAGTCAGTTCTGGGAGTTAAAGGATCTGCTCTACAGTGGTTCAAATCGTACCTGCTAGGCAGGAAACAGAGGATTAAAATCAATGATGACTTCTCCGAAAATCAGGAAATCCTGTGGTCTGTACCACAGGGATCTGTGTTGGGTGCACTATTGTTCCTAATATACATCATACCTCTGGCACAGCTAATCCGATCCTACGGTCTGAACAATCATGGCTATGCTGATGACACCCAGCTCTGCTTATCATTCAAAAAGACAAGTGATAACGCAATAGTCAAAAGTGAAATCCTAAATCTTGAGAAATGTTTGTGTGACATTAGTGTCTGGATGTCTCAGAACAAGCTGAAACTCAACAATGACGAGACTGAAATAATTCTATTCGGCTCTAAGAAACACCTAGCTGAACTGAACATTAAGTCACTCTCTGTAGCGGGGACTGATGTGTCTGTTGCATCTGAGCCTGTGCGGAATCTGGGAGCTATGTTTGACTCTCAACTGATCATGGCACCCCATGTCAAAAGTGTTGTCAAAAAATCTAGCTTTCACCTGAGAAATATTGGAAAAGCGAGACGTGTGTTACAGAAGATGCCACAAAAACAGTGATGCAGTCACTGGTGATGTCTCGCTTGGATTACTCCAATGCTCTCCTAATTGGAATACAACAGGATTTGATTGCAAAGCTGCAGCGACTACAAAACAGTGCAGCAAGGATAGTATCGAGAACCAGGAAGTATGAACATATCACACCTGTTCTCATCAAGCTTCACTGGCTACCAATCAAATTCCGCATCCAATTTAAGGTCCTACTGCTGGTATACAAGGCGCTAAACGGACTTGCACCTAAGTACATCAAGGAGCTGCTCGTGCCTTATAAACCCAGACGCCATCTACGATCAGAAGCAAAGGGCCTTCTGGATGAGCCTCGGACTAGACTCAAATAAGGAGATTGCGCTTTCTCCATTAGTGCACCGAGATTATGGAATGCGCTTCCACAACACCTGAAGGATTCTACATTGTGTCAGGCCTTCAAGAAGTGTCTCAAAACACACCTTTTCAGGCTCGCCCATTGAGGCGTTGTGGACTATGACTCAAACTATGACAATGTGCAGCGCTTTTGAACATTTTATGAATGGAAAAGGCGCTATATAAATTCCAATTATTATTATTATTATTATGAAGTACTATCAGTGAGCAGTGACAGAGAGTTGAATGGATACTTCTCAAATAAAACTTCTCAAAGGATAAAGTGGTAATTATTGGCCACTTTATCCTTTGAGAAGAGGGCGTAAAGTACTTTAAACCCTATTGGTGGTGCAGTCCCCCCCCCCCCCCCCCCCACTATTACAAACACTGCTACTACTACTAATAATAATAATTGGAATTTATAAAGTGCCATTTCCAGAGTGTTTTGAGACACTTCTTGAAGGCCTGACACGATGTAGAGTCCTTCAGGTGTTGTGGAAGCACATTCCATAATCTCGCTGCACCAATGCACTGCTAGTATCAGTAGTAGTAGTAGCAGCAGCAGCAGCAGCACCACCACCAGCAGCACCAGTAGTAGCAGCAGCAGCAGCAGTAGCAGCAGTAGCAGCAGCAGAAGTAGTAGCAGCAGCACCAGCAGCAGCAGCAGCACCACCACCACCACCACCACCACCAGCAGTAGCAGCAGCAGCAGCAGCAGCACCACCACCACCACCACCACCACCAGCAGTAGCAGCAGCAGCAGCAGCAGCAGCACCACCACCACTATTACTACTACCACCACTAAGAGTATTATGCTCAATTTTTATTTCCAAATGATGATTATCATATGAATTTTAGATGTATGTTTTAAATCTATTGTAATTCTTATTCTATTGTAATTCTTATTGTAACAATCAATGTACATCCTTATCATATACCGAATGGGTGTGCATAGATCCTAAGAGAAAAATCAGCTCACCAGTTTCTCTGTGATATATTTGGTAGAGCTTCCATTTGCGTAGGCTGTTTGTACAAGGCCCAGGTCAAGCTGTAGACCGCTTCGGGTGACAAGGTCCTTAAGATAACCAGCAACCTGAAGAAGATGGCACAAAGATATTTTATGTGCGCATTGGGCTTAACACTCATATACATCTACTCTGCTTCTTTACAAATAAACAAGTTGGAATTGAAGCACTACTTTAAAAATGACTACATGCAATCATGGTTTTGGAGACTATGTGTATGTACTTAAAATTTCTCCCAATTGGAAGAGTACATTTTTAACTATCCTATAAGTGTTTGAACTCGGATATTTGTCATTGTAATCAAACATTCTATTTAGTTTATATTTGAAGAAATGAGAACAATCATTAACCCATTCCTATCTGGAGCGTACACATTATCTGATACCTATGGCAATACTCTCAATACTAACTAGTAATTTCAGGGACTTTTGATTAAAAGTTTTTGTTTCCATAATGTTTAATAATCTCACATATTTTCTAAATATTAATCCATTTATTGATTTATCTTTCATGTTGCCAGATCAGATACAAACAGGCTAATAAAGTGAGAGGTCCTCTAATTGTTATTGATACACCTTTATTGCACACAGAATATCAATATCATAATAACAGCACCAACAATAGAAAGATAACTAACAAGTGGGAAAGGACCTCTTCAGATATATAACTCTCTCAAGTAGTATCATTGTTTTATTTTAAATTGAAATCCTGTCAACCCAATCTTGATACACCTACCAATGTGGCTATTTTGTCTCCATCAAGAAGATTGAATGTGCCATCTGCAAATAAAAATGTTGATATAGAAAATAAGAATATTACATATCCAGGGTATGACGCCACAAGTATCTAATAATACAGGAGAAACAGAAAACATTAAATACTGAGATAAGCATTATACACACGGATAAACACAGAACTGTCATGAGATATAGATTCAAGTCATAAACATTTGGCCAAGTATAGTGTTAAATAGGCAAAACATAAACACATACAACAATATTTCATTCTCATTTATTGACATTATTGAAAAGCTTTTGGAATTCTATAAAGATGCTTTTTTTCTCAGACAGAAATGCACTTTAAATCAATGTTTCTTAGAATTTCCATGTACAAACTAAGAGGTTTACTTTCAACTTTTTCTTGCCAGTCCAGCAGATTGGCTGCTTCCAGGTTTTACGAAGCCTGCCACTTTTTGGCAGTCCTACTACATATGAGAATTCTTGGTTAATTACAACTGGCTTGTATTCGAGGGCCTCATGGTGCTTATTTGTGGTCTGCACGATTAAACAAGGGTTTGAAAGTGTTTCAAAAAATGTTTCCTACTTCAGTTATCAACAAAGTGATCTTTTGGGTTTAATGTTTTTATTGAAGCGTCGTTTTTACATTGATTCTGACTCGGCATGACATTGGGATGCAAGAAAAGGGTACCTATATAAGTTGTCCATGGTCAGTAAATAATATCTGCTGATTGAACCATACAAAGCAAGCAATAATAATTGTCATTATAAATGAGTTCTTGAGGCTTGATGAAGAGTGTGTAAAGTACATAAATTGCTGCCAGACCCTCGGACAGGCAATTGTAGAAATCTGCCCTTCTGAGGCAATGAACTGCAAGTCTTTACCAGCAGACCTTCAGGAAAGTAGACCTTTGCAAACTACAGTAAGCCTTGCATACTTCCGACTCACCTAACTCAGACTGTTACATATCTCAGACAAACGCACTTCGTCAAGACTTAAATGTTAACAACGTAACTTTGATTTTGGTTACCTCTGACACTTTTGCTTGGTCCCTGTCTGTCCGAGGTAAGCAAAGTTTTCTGCATTTTTATTTTCCAAGATAAACATAGCCTACCTTCTTTATAAAAGAAATACACTATCCTGTCAGCATCTCCGTCAAAGGACACGCCTCTAGCTCCGGGGTCAATGGTCATGCCAACTGGCGCCCTCTGTTGGACTTTGACAAAATCAGCACCACACTATGAAAAGAAATGAAATGCAGGATGGAGCCCTACTCCTCTATTCTCCTTCACTTATAATGGAATATAGAAAGGAAATTGGAGAAAATCCCTTAATATTACATTCACTCTAAGTACACTTTGATGAACTGAAAGGCTTTCAAATTTTCTGGTATGCTTAATTTTCTTCAAATTTCAATTTTTTCTGGCTTCCTGATCAGATTAGGATCAATATAACTGCTCTATGGTAAGAGTACTATTCCATTCTGAAATGTGAACGGAAAAACCTTAATTCAAGCACTAAACCTCAATTTGTTTTGCCTTGTTAGATACCTATCTCAGTCATTGCTGAGGTTAGGACTTTACCTGATGATTGAGCTTCCCACTTGAACCATCATTGCAGATTCTAACATGTAGGGTTTCATTGAGATATTTCAGGAATGCCTTCACTTTCAACGCACCTACACCGTTGGCCCCATCCAATATGATGGAATTTGTGTAGCTGCCATTATTGACCACCTACAAAAATAAATCAAAGAACTTCCTGTCAATATCAAATTGTAGCTGTACAATCATTGCAGTTGGAAGATATCCTATGCTTTAAATGTGGTTTAGTGTGGGGAGTGTTGCGGCCCTGAATTCAATATGAAATAAAAACTAGCATTAACATGATCTGCCATAACATACTTTATCATCAGCTCCACTCTGATTTTAGCGACTGATTTTTCAATTTCTTTGTTGTACTGGACTGAATTGGGCTTTCAACATTTTAACTGTATTGGGATCCTAACAATGCTTTTTGCAACGTTCATTGTTAGGACCCTAATATATCATATATTCATACTACTTCCGGTACTGCCATGGCAACCTTTGTTGGGCATACCATAGCAACATAGGGATTTCAAAATGGCAGCCAATGGTGATCGCAACCCACTAGAAATTGTTTTGAGATGTTAAAACACTATATGCACATTATAATCTGCCAACATGGTGCATATCTGGAAGATAAGATGGCAGGAAGTAATTAAAGTGGATTTAGGCATGTAACTCGAGAGTTCAAGTGAGAAATCCTTGTGGGTCTACCTGCCTGAGTCGACCGGCTTCTGGCGAGGTGTTTTCTTTGATCTCCACTGCAAGAACTTTGAACTTGTTGTGCTTATCATAATTCAAAATTAATGTGTGGCAGGTGGGGGGGGGGGGGGGCACATAATGACAAATTTGTTATCCATGTTGGGTAAATGGTACACGGCCGATGTCTGCATTTACGAAGCGTTACTGAACGAGGTTGATGGCCTCGTTCCATACTGCTTCTCTGGCAGACATCTTGCAGTATACCATTTACACAACAAGGATAACTAATAATATCTATCCAACAACCCCATTAAGGGAAAAACTTAAGCAGAATAACTTTAATGATATCCAGGTTTTATATCTGAAGTGTTTTCCCCAAACCCTTCACATATCCCTTAGTGCTTCCCAGATATTTCCATATCATTGAATTCATGTTCCACCAACCTTTCCACGTAGCTTGACAAATGCTTGCCCCAGTTTCTGGTAGTATCCCTCCTCTGTTGGTTGTCCATACTCCTCCTTGCTATTGTGGCACCTGACCATGTAATGCAGCTGTGGGGTGCTCAGAACACCTGAATAACAAGAGGGACACTGCCAACGTCAAACGACAAGATTCTACACTTTTCAATATTCTCTTATCTTAGTTATATTTAATTTTTTTCTTGTGATAACTGCTTTTTTATTGGATCAGATTTCTGTTTGTTTGTTTTAAAATTAATGTTGGATATAAGCTCTGCCTTGTTTAAGGCTTTTGGGTTGTGATGGTTTTTTCTTTTTTCTTTTGTTTTTTGCGTGGGAGCTTAAAACGGTGTTGCTTTAGTTTTGTGTGCTTTCATATTGGCTTAAGTTTCTTTGAGCAATCCTGCATGATTGTCGCAGGTTGCATGATTGCAGCAGTGCTGGTATTTGCAGGTTAAGGTTCATATCTCCCATTATAACTAGGTTGCTTTTATTTTGTAGGTTTACAAGATTTGTGAGATCTTGCAGGAATTAGGCCATTGGTATTCTATACACGCTTTTAGTGGCATCTCTTACCTAAAATACTAAAATGAAGAATCTGTCATGTTAAGAATTAAAATGAAATATGTCTTAAAGTTATATGAGTAGTGTGAAAAGGTAATAGCATATTATATACCATAAAACAGTTCTTAGGTCTGGTATTTCTACTTACTTTGAAGGAAATTGATTTGCATCGAAAAATATAACTTTCTGGTTGTTATATGATACAGATTCCATTGGGTAATATTCTTAACAGAGCCTAGTCAAAATATTTCTTTAAGCACTAACTTACCAAAATCAGTATAAAGGCAGCCTCCTATTGCGGCGATGCCATCCTGAAGAGCCTGAGACAATGTGGGGCTGCTGGGCCTGTGAAATATTTATACAAGTCAAACTGTTAGCACCAGATTTCTTTACTTACCGCTTGAATAGATCAAACATAATGCATATTGACATTATCACGATTTCAAAATGAAGAAACAAAGATGATTAGGCCATAACTTATATTTGTGACACATGTTTATGTACAGGGCTCCCCATTAGGGCAGCCTGCCCTCAGCCAGTATAATAATAGTGGGCCAGATGTATTGTCCTAAAAAAAAAAAGATCAATGGGTTCAACTTAAAAACAGCTTGTTCTATCGAAATAGCAGAAATCTTTATATATATTGACCTGATTTAGAAGGAACTCACCACATACATATTCAATAGCCATTGACCTTACTTTTGCCTGGGAAAAGGGTAGCACATTTACTGAAAGACAGACAGAAGGAACATTGATTGTTAAGCCCCCTATGGGCAGGTATACTTTTAGGCATATAGAGGAAAGTGATTCTAAAAACAAAATAAACTTACCGAGTATCTCTAGCATAGAATACATTTGCTGGCAAACTAATGTCTATATTCTCAGAATCCACAATCTTGGTAAGAACTGATGCAATATCATCATCGCTGTAAGAGAATAAGACACACACTCTACTTATGAAAAAATGAAATCAATGCAGGTAAAGTTTAAGCCAATATTTGTTTGAACACTTTGAACTGTGGACATGTTGAGGTTTTCATAGGAAGCACTTCTTTAATAAGCAGTAATACTCTTTATTCTTTTCTAATTCCAACCTTTTAAAAAAATGATGAAATTTTGGTTTTATTCAATTGGTTTTCAACTATGACCATTGTGTGTACATATATTTTTGTACTATTGAAGAAATAATATGTCAGTCAATAAGATGTAAGGGAATAAGAATAAGAGAATTGACTTTAACTTAAACATTTCTTATGTTTAAGAGGTCAACCAAGAAGTTGAACTCCATCATTTAAATTTCAAAATAGCCGGAATATCAGTCTTTTATGACAATTGATTCAACTTTATCAATTTATAACAGATATACCAACGGACGGATATCTACAAATTTTACATTTTCTAAAAAGAGGAGAATCCACTCTTACAGAATATGCAAGTTTGGTATTTACTATTACAGGTAATCTTTAGTTAGTAATTTGTAGATCTTTGGGTACAAGAATTCATGGCTCACCATCCCATGAATTGAATAAGCATCAACAAAGCATTCAGATATTGGGGATGGACTCCCCAAATTGTTCAGGCTCCCCAAAATCTCAGCCTGGAGCCCAATGGACACTCAGATATATATTTCTAATCTTAAGCCCTGTATTAAAAAAGGAAAAAAATATTTTTCTAAACTTAGGACCTGGAACAACATCAACCCTTAACTCAATACAGGCAACTCCGGCCAAACCGGAGTCGAAGAAGCAAGATTTTCGACCGAGCCTTACTGCTCCGCTGGTCGCTGGTACACACTATACCATTTAAGGTTTGGGCCAGATTTTCTTAGCTGGACTCTGCCCAAACTGGGCCAAAACACTGTTCCCGTCTACAGCATCTAAGGTTTAAAATCCTGTGCATGAGTTGGATAGCGTCATGTGCAGGAGTTAACCGTGATGCCACGCCTAGCCAATGCACCATTTAGACTGGCAAAGATGGCGTAGAGCGGTACAAGTAAGTACACATGTACAATATATACTTATTTTAGACAAATTTCCACATAAACCAGGTAGATCTGGTTTATGTGGAAATTTGATTTTGGCTTAGCGGACTAGAATGGCCTGGTGTCATTCAATGAGGTTTCTGCGGAGTTGCCTGTAGTAAGCAGTGATTTCAGCACCTTGCATTGGCTAGCGTGGTAGCCAGTTTCTCCCAGGACACCTCCATCATCTCCCCCATGGGGTCCACAAGCTTCACACCATTATCCTGCTCAGGATTGTGGGATGCTGTGATCATCACACCAATAGTTGCTACAAACATCAGCAATATTTTGGGACAAAATCAGCGGGATGATGAAGATTGATGGTATAGATGATGATGATGATGGTGATGATGATGATGCTGAAAAGAATTATGACAATTTTTTTGTGGTATATCCTAGCAACCCCACAAACTTTATGTATGAAAAAATCAGACAAGTTCATTTATATGTACCGAAGAAAAAGGGTACCGGGTTAGACATCGGTACTTGGTAGGAGCACCACACCGTGAAACTTTTCAAAATTTACCAGTAAATACTGTTTCATGTTTTTCTAAAGTGTGGCTAAGAATTGTGTACCATTAACAGTACGGTTAAAATACTAGTACTGTCTCGTTTCATTGGTACCAATACCGATACTGTACCGTTTCGTTTTTAGTGGTGTCATAAAAGTCACATTGCAATGTTAATGGCAACAGATAGTTATCTTTATACTCTTTCTTTTCTTGAAAGGTATGATGAAGGTGATGATAAAACTATAAACAGGATGATATGGACTGGGTAGGCTCAAAGACACACCAGGCTCAAAGATCATGCTCCTACATTAAGTTATAAGACATATTTGTTGTAATATCAATTATCAACCAAATTTATTTACACATTCATCAGTAGGCTAATTCAAGCTCAATGCTAAACTTTACATCTGGATGCTGAGAATAAACATTAAACCCCTATTACCATTTTTCACTTTGGATCTTAAGACAGCAAGAAGCCCCATCCGATAGATGACATAGTCCAATTCATCAGCTCTGCAGAAATAAAAAATACACAGTCAATTTGAGTATTTTCACTCACCTCAAAAGGGAATTATAGTGAATTCTTGAGTCTTAAGTGAACTTAAGTGTAGGATTGACACAGCCATCATTGATCTAAATACATTGACTGGAGAGCATAAACTAAGGAATGACAACACAGTTCTTTGCTATTCTTTGCTATTTCCTGCTGATTTGTGCAAATTTTAGATTTTCATATTTTTCTATTTGTTATTGAATTTACAAAGAAAGGGCAATTATGAAACACATATCCTTCTAATATGTATACTTGTAAGCTTTTTTGGATAAAAAAGAGTTTGCCTAATACACGCAAAGCATGGGGAAAACTTTTTCAGTACATAGATACTGAATATGTACACCTTGTTCAGATGTAATTCAGAACCTACATACTTTCTTAGTTGACGATCTATCTTCAGCACTGATCGACATGTGTTCGATTTGTAATAAGATGTTTTCCTTAATATACTGTTGAAGTAAAGTTTACCAGCCCAGCCAGGCTAGGTACACAGAGTTTTCTCTAGGCCTGAGTTTCAGCAGCTAGCCATGGGCTATCGAGCTAGCCTTATGTTGAGCCCTGGGTTGTTTAATTGAAATAATGAATTTCAATGCTAATAGCATACATTCGACCCAGAAGGCCATGAATTGATTTTACTTCTGCTATGTTTCAATAAATATCATAACTCAGTATCAATTATAGCAATTTTATCAGAACTTAGTCAGACTACATAGGGATCTAATTACTTCCTGACTGAAAATGCATGGTTAATCTGAGCTTCAAATAGAGACTCAATAGGGTATCATTTTAGGTACAGGGCTCAACAATAAGGCTGTTTAAGAAGCGATTGCACCTGCTATTTGTGTGTATGGGTAAGGCTATTAGATATTATTAATAGGACTCGCCATAATTTATGAAGTCCTGTACTCACTGAACAGAGTGACCAAAGCTCAACCAGACTAGAGCTGACTTGTGTGCAGCTTATGCATGGACATGCTTTTGTTTACAAGCACAGCCATGGTGGTTTTGACTAATACCTATATAACCTGTAATCCTCAGGTTTCTTTTCTGTTAAATCCACATAATAAAAGAAATGCTTCTTATTGGCCTTGAATAATTATTTGGGCCCAGATTCTCCCTAACTTAATTACAAAACCAGTAGGCCCCTATCTCATAATGTTCAGGTTGAGCCCAATACTAGTGTGAAGATGATTGTGCAACCTCCCAGTGCTATGTGTGCAGCAGCTGCCAGACAGAAATGTTACATGGTTACGTCTATACTGGGTGTGGTGGTAGAGTGCTGCATCTAGGCCATATGTTACTATAAGCATTCATAGAACAGTAGTACTAGTAAATCATTTTGAAGCATCTGTTTCTATGGTGTACAGACCATCCATGACTCACGGCCGATGATCAATCTATAGCATTTGTAGGAATTCAAATTGGCAAAAGTTCACATTTCAGAACTTCTATCTAGAATGATTAAAACACTCAACCTGTCAGCATGAGGCATTTACAAGTCAGGCAAAAGTGGGAAAGTAAACCCCTTGTTTGTTTCATAAGCCACCAAAAGTCATCTGTTTTCTTTTATACTATCAGTAATGTGTATTAGCCCGGTAAGGCTAGGTACATGGACACACAGGTAAATGCCGGGGGATGTGGGGGGTCAGGGTCGGGGAAAGAGAGGGGGGGGGGGGGGGGGGGATATGGAGAGTTGCAGTTAGATTGTCGATGTGCCGGGATTCTGGTGCATTTTTTTTAATGTACATGACGTGTTTACTGCATCGGCTCATGTTCAGCTAGCTAAACTAAGCTAGCTCGTCCAACAGATTCCAGCCTTCAATGTAGAATAATGAGGGCTGGAATGCGATTGGATAAGCTAACAATGTAGAATAATGAGGGCTGGAATGCGATTGGATAAGCTAACAATGTAGAATAATGAGGGCTGGAATGCGATTGGATAAGCTAAACATGTAGAATAATGAGGGCTGGAATGCAATTGCAATATCATCGAGCTGCGCGAGCATTTAAAGCTTTGCTTTCTCATCATAGCTCGCGTAGTGAGCCTGCCGAAGGCCGGCTCGGCGTAGCGAGCATTTAAGGTATAGGATGTCAACAATGCCATGGTCAATGGAAGTACATACTGAGGCCTGTAATACGGTGTCCGCACTTCCGTCCACACTTCTGTCTGTTCATCTCTTTGTCTCGCTCGCTCGATAACCTCGCGAGAGATGAGCATAACTTTTTTCTTTAAGAGCACATTTTGCTGCCAGATCTTTTCATGTTTTAAATATTGCTGAATCAATCAATAAATATGGATTGTTTCCTTTAAATTGTATTTGAATAACATTGGGACGGCCGCATATCTGGCAACAAACGGCGTTCTCTATCGGCGGATTGTGGCACTAGCATGACGTCATGGTAGGAAGGAATTCCGCCACGTGCAATGACGTCATGCGAAAAGAGATCACGACGCCATCTACAGTGATATGTCAACACTAGCGCCATCGTTTATGCAGTGAGCGACACAGCGAAAATGAATTAGGCCTACTCGTCTTTCCATGGCTCAATTTCAATGCGGTTTGAATCGTTAGAACCGCTACTTTTTTTTTGAATTCTTGTTGAAATCTGTTGCGAAATGACGATTTTGCAACAGGTTGATATCGTATTTTGTTTTGCCATCGATATTTCCGGTCAATCGCTACTCGTACTGTGTGGTCGTTGCACAAATATAAAGCTCATATCAAGGGGTTTTACAAGTAAAGAATCACGTCACGGATAATAAATTTGTAACTTTGTGACTGCATTTGAAGGGGAATGCAGAAATATCATCGAGCTGCGCGAGTATTTAAAGCTTTGCTTTCTCATCATATTATTATAGCGAGCGCCGTGAGCACTTACGGTATAGGCTGTCAACAATGCCATTCTCAATGGAAGTATATACTAAGGCCTGAAAAACGGTGTCAGCACTTCCGTCTGTTCGTCTCTTTGTCTTGCTCGCTCGATAACCTCGCAGGAAATGAGCACAACTTTTTGCTTTAAGAGCACATTTTGCCGCCAGATCGTTTCATGTTTTAAATATTTCTTAATCAAATAATAAATTTGGATTGTTTCCTTTAAATTGTGTCAAAATAGCGTTTTGGTCGCCGACTATTGTGCAACACACGCCGAACTATGCAACAACTGAAACATACATGCTCACGTGCGACAAATGCTGACGTCTTGAAATGACGTCATGTTACGATGGAATTCCGCGTACCGTATTTTCGCGCGTATAAGACGCACCCGTATATAAGAGGCAGTCCTTGTTCAGGCCATTAAAAAGATGTATAGACCTTAGCTTTGTATATAGCACGCACCCCCCTTTCGGCCCATGTCTCTAGCTATTTTCAAATTACAAATGAAAGAAATGGGGATCATCTTACTAACTAGCATTGGATTCGGACAAACATTACGTTGATTGTAATAGGGGCTTGGACATTCATGCAGTGTATTGTAATTATTGTGCTTGAAATAGAACCGGCTGGACAGGTCCGATATAACAAACAACAGTTGAACAGTTAGAGACGTGCTAAACATGTTAGAAACACAATTGAAATCAAATCATACCCGAGCCGTAATTGATACGGTTGAGGTAATGGTTGGTCATTGATTTGTGATCTCGGTGTGGCCTGGGCACTAGATGTAAAACCCGGTGTAAAACACCCTAGATTTCTAGCTTTGTGTATAGGACACACCCCCGTATTGAGTGTAAAAATTTGTGTAAAAAAGTGCGTCTTATACGCGCCAAAATACGGTATTCCAAAGTCGCAACTTCAATGTTCACGGTAAAAATGACTTTACTCATCTTTCCGTGAATTGATTTTAATGCGGTTTAAATCGCTACAACCGCCACAAATACTTCTACATGTCTCATGATTCTAGAGGAAATCTGTCGTGAAATGACGATTTTGCAATAGGTTGAAGTCGTAGTAATTTTTATGCCATATTTTCGGTCAATCGCTACGCATACTGTGTGTGGTTATTGCACAAATATGAAGCTCATATGAAGGGGCTTCCAATATGTTTCAGCGAAGTTTAAGTAAAGAATGACGTCACGGATAACAATAACAAACATTTTTGACTGCATTTGAAGGGGAATGCAGAAATATCATCGAGCTGCGCGAGCATTTAAAGCTTTGCTTTCTCATCATATTAGCTCGCGTAGTGAGTCGGCCGAAGGCCGGCTCAGCGTAGCGAGCATTTACGGTATAGGATGTCAACAATGCCATTGTCAATGGAAGTACATACTGAGGCCTAGAAAAAGGTGTCCGCACTTCCGTCAACACTTCTGTCTGTTCGTCTCTTATCTCGCTCGCTCGATAACCTCGCGTGAAATGAGCATAACTTTTTGCTTTAAGAGCACATTTTGCCGCCAGATCATTTCATGTTTTAAATATTTCTTAGTCAAATAATAAATTTGGATTGATTCCTTTAAATTGTGTCAAAATAGCGTTTTGGTCGCCGACTATCGTGCAACACACGACGAACTATGCAACAACTGAAACATACATGCTCACGTGCGACAAATGCTGACGTCTTGAAATGACGTCATGTTACGATGGAATTCTGCGCATTCCAAAGTCGTAACTTCGATGTTCACGGTAAAAATGACTTTACTCAACTTTCCGTGAATCGATTTCAATGCAGTTTAAATCGCTACAACCGCCACAAATAATTCTACACGTCTCTTAATTCTAGAGGAAATCTGTCGTGAAATGACGATGTTGCAATAGGTTGAAGTTGTAGTAATTTTTATGCCATATTTTCGGTCAATCGCTACGCATACTGTGTGTGGTTATTGCACAAATATGAAGCGCATATGAAGGGGCTTCCAATATGTTTCAGCGAAGTTCAAGTAAAGAATGACGTCACGGATAACAATAACAAACACTTTGTAACTGCATTTGAAGGGGAATGCAGAAATATCATCGAGCTGCGCGAGCTTTTAAAGCTTTGCTTTCTCATCATATTATTATTAGACTACCTACTCTGAGTATGGCCTGTCATCAATCACGTAGTGTAATTGATTTATTACCATCTGTCAAACTCAGACTCTGAGCCAGGACTCAGGAGACCAAGTGACAGCTGTCAACAAACGAAAAACCTACTGAAATCTAGGTCACAATACTTAAATTCACTAAAAAGTAGTGAACTAATTACACAAGAAATGAACATCTAGCATGTATCGTACATTTACCTTTTCCTGAAACCGGCTGTACCATACTGTATTGTGTTATCTATAGTTTTAGGGTGTTTTTCTTTAGCAACTTTAACGCACTCTTCGAACATGGACTCCATCTTGGCAAATTACCTCCTCTTCAAGTGGAGAGCTCTAATGTGCGGGACTATTATTTCGTAAATATTTGAGAAAAAATAGGTTACTGTGGCGCAAGGCATCAAATAATAATGCACAATAATTCAAAATATTCAAAAGTACATTTGTAGGGGATACTACTGCGGTTAAGCGGTTTGAGAATATTTAAAAATAAATATAGTCCCGCCGTATATTTGTTGTGAAAATGGCAGGCACTGGACGAATGGATGAACTTGTGAAGGATTATTTAATTTTCAGGGGTTTCCACTCCACGCTGAAAACGTTAGAAATAGAACTTAAAAATGACAAAGATAAAAGCTTTAGAGTAAGTCTTCATATGTTCATGTTCAGTACAAAGTTTCTCGATCATCAGTGTAATTTGTCATGATTATGTGGTCCAGTTTGAGTTTGTGACTGTCATGTGATTGCAAATCTAGGACTAGGGTAGGCCAGAGAAATATATATCCCCTACTCTCAGGGTAGGCATAGGGTAGTTTGTGTTGTACCATCATGAGTTAACCAAAATACCCGGTTTGTGTTTTATCCAGGCCAATTTTCATTTTACTGATTTTACTCTGTGGCTTTTCTTTCTTAAGAGCTTTTCTGGAGCCCGGTTGGGGGGGGGGGGGGGGGGGGGGGGGGCGGGAGTGGGCAGGCATGGAATTAGATCTTGTCATTGTGGTACGGCCGGCACTGAATATGGCTAGTATATGAAATTATCTTTTTTTTTTATAAAAATATGAGGAAAAAAAGAATTTTAACAAAAACAAACACATTGAGGATCACTGAATCTCGTAAAATTTGGAGGATAACACTTTAATTATAATATGACTACAAAGCTTAGCTTTAAATGCCTTTGTAGCTCGATGATATATTTCTGAAATAACCACACAGTATGAATAGTGATTGACCGGAAATTAATGGCATGAAAATTATTACAATTTCAACCTGTCGCAACATTGTTATTTCGCAACAGCTTTAAAAGAGAACGAAATGACAAGTAGAATAAATTGTGGCGGTTCTAACGATCCTAACCGCAGTAAAAATGACTCATGGAGAGGCAGGTAATTTTTTTTTTACTGTAAACATAGAAGCCACCGCCATGGCACTTTTTCCCACTATCATGACGTGAGCATTTGTTGCACGTGAGGATTTGGTACATGGTTGTGCATGCTGCGTGATCAGCAGTCAAAAGTTTGTGCAGCGCACTTTATATGGCAAACCTCTTTACCCATTACCAACAATACAAACACGTGAGATTGTACATATTGTTGGCAATGGGCAAATTTTACATAGGGACCTAATGAGCAAAATTAACATTTTGCGGGGTTGAGACAAAAAGTTTGTTTATACACGTAGTAGTGTTTGAAAGAGGTTGGCCAAGTCTGGATGGCTAACTCGAACGTTTTGTCACAAAAAAGTGGAAAAAGCGGTTGCGAAACTCGAGTCAGACAGACTATATAGTGAGCTGCCTAATAATTCTGCATTCACCTTCAAAGCATTCTTTGCCATATTCTGCTGATAGAGGTTGCCACCTTTGCTTGTACCTTACCAAAACAAGTTGCGCACACAGCTTGGGCACATCGCAAATTTTGTCTAAATGAACTTCCAGAATTGATCAATTCAGTGTCCAGAACTTTTTTCAAGGTATCAGTACACATGCTTATAAATAATGCCTAATCTTAAACGCTTCTTTGGAGCAGGGCTTCATGCCGAGCTATTTATACCAGAAATATCTTAAAATGAAATAGCCATTTTTAAATCCAATTGTGGTAGCGTGACCAGATAAGAATTGATAAGTTTGCATGAGGATGTACAGTGGCGGGAATTTCTCATGGTACAACAGACCAAGCTGCTATGGAATCTTCAACAAAGACAATCTTCATGAGGTGCATGGAGGCTCTCAATATTATAATTGTTTTTTTAGGATGTACAGGTCTGCATTTGTACAAATCATCACAATAAAAGTTTATTTCAAAGTTCATTTTTCATATTTTTAATGCTGACATAGCTAGAAAATATGGTTCAGGGGCATTTCACGATTTGCTCTGGTTCTACACGGGACAAAACACAGACTTCAGAGCTAAATAGCTTTTAAATGAAACTCATTTCAATAAATATTTTTGCAACAAGCAAATATTGACCATTTCCTCTATTGAAATATATATTTATAACAAATATTAAACTTATACTTTTGCCAGAAATTAGGAAAAACCTCTGGTTCTACACGGGACATCAAAGTGAAGTGACTTTTTGATAGCTTCATTACATCTTAAATTCCTCTTCTTGTAGAAATCACATGTTAATCAAATTACATTTGAATGAAAGCAGTGAAACTCTGCTTCATGAATCTGTTTCTTTCTTGTTCCATTCTCATTTAAATTCTAAGAAAACATAGTTATTAATGAAGAAGGTGGGTTCTACACGGGACGGTTCTACACGGGACACTTTTCACTTATACTTTTTCAGTACTTTTCTAGCCCCTAGAGCATAAATAAGAAGTTCTAGTTTAACAAGAACATAACCTTAATCATTAGAGTTAATATGAATACACTCTTTCTTCTCTTAAAGACAAGTTAAGCAGATCAATTTCAATAAATCAAATTTGCTTTTCGATAGCTTCATATCATCTTAAATTCCTCTTCTTGCACAAATCATATGTTAATCAAATTACATTTGTATGGAACCAGTGAAACTCTACTTCATGAATTTGTTTCTTTCTTGTCATATTCTCATTTAAATTCTAAGAAAACAAAGAAATTAATAAAGAAGGTGGGTTCTACATGGGACGGTTCTACACAGACGTCCCGTGTAGAACCAAATTGTCCCGTGTAGAACTTTTTTTAAGGTTCACATTTTAAAGACTTCCATTTACAAGAAATATAAGAGGAACATGTCAAAATATTTCTTTCTGTGTGTAGGAAGAAAATTCCAAAAGGATCTGTGATAGGTCTTCTAGATTTCAAGAAAAATTAACTTTTATACGTAAAAAAGTTCTACACGGGACAATGACAATTTTGATATGCATCTAAATTACTCATTTGATTAATATTTCATTTGAAAAAAGTTGAAACAAAGTAATGAAGGCTATTGTGATGCATTCATGAAAGTTCACACACTTTTTTATATCATCTAATAGGTTTTTCAGGCACAGATGTCCCGTGTAGAACCAGATTGTCCCGTGTAGAACTTTTTTTAAGATTCACATTTTAAAGACTTCCATTTACAAGAAATATAAGAGGAACATGTTGAAATATCTCTTTCCATGTGTAGGGAGAGAATTCCAAAAGGATCTGTGATAGGTCTTCTAGATTTCAAGAAAAATAAACTTTTATATGTAAAAAAGTTCTACACGGGACATTGACAATTTTGACATGCATAAATCACTCATTTAATTAATTTTTCATTTACAAAAAAGTGGAGACAAGGTAATGAAGGCTATTGTGATGCATTCATGGAAGTTACTGATGGATAAAATCAAAATTGAAGAAAAAAATCAATATTAGTAAATGTCCCGTGTAGAACCCATAAATATGCTTTTCAAAGTTCAATTCGCTATATCTCGCTAACTAAATAAGTCAGGAAAAAAATTAAAGTTGTTCTAGAATGTTTAAAATGTCTACTTTCATGTTCAAATTTCTAAATCATGATTTAAGGCTTTTGAAATTCAACAAGCCACTTCACTTTTTTGCTGAAATGCCCCTTCACAAAATGTGCCCCAGGGGGTGGGGACTATGCAAAATAGTGTAGAAGGTCAGTACATCCGTAATGTTGAGCCCTGCTGACCATGATCAACTATGCTCTAATATGTCCAATCCGACACTTACTTTGCCTATTCCTTAATATTAGATATATGTAGATTATTAGATATGTAAATTGTTACAGATAAACATACTTCATTCAGAATTGGTCATAGTGTATATATATGTTCTTCATCATCAGGTGTCTCCATTTTCAAAACAGCTTCATTCAATTAACTGTATCTTGCTTTGGCAGCTTTATGTATAGGCTCAGTATAGGCAGACCAAACTCCTGCCCTTGAGTCATTTCCATCATCTTTTTATGTGGATTATTAGAGAAGTTACCACACTGGGATCATTAACTGACAGATAATCTGATTGTTGTAATGGTTTAGACAATTATCATTTTAAACTTTAAGGAAAATTGTTTATGTAAAGCAAAAATAAACTAGAAAAAACAAATATAATGACGATGTGGTTCTCAAGAATTTGACCTATTTACATACGTGACCATGTTTGGACCATAGTCAAACTATGGCCAATGGTTAAACTGGCCAATCATGTCCAATATGACAAAGTTGTTTGTTTCCTGTAACCCTACCCCTAAGTTTTTACTCAAAAAAATCCCTACCCTAACCTAGACTTGAATTTTTTTCCGCCCTTCCAACTCCAATCAACATAAAACATCCATCTTTTTTAGGCCTATCTATCTCTCTTTCTCTCTGATCTCAGTGAATGTCCTGCCAATAGATGACTTTTGACTAATTGTAATTTCATAATAAAATCATATTAGTAAATCTTGGCCACAATCAGCCAACGAAAATCGTAATTAATAAAAAGTGTCCAATATTTGCAAGAATTTATAGTACATACACTATCAGTGGCAGACTCATGTCTTAATTGCCCGTTTTCATATTTTATGACTTGAATAGAAACAATCCTCTGTTTGTCCTGTCAGTAACCTTCAAATCAGTTAAAATTCAAGTCCTGTCTGATATTTATAAAAAAAAATAGGTATTGAGATGATTAATCGAAAGCTTGATCAATTGCTTGCATTTCTTGCAAAGAAGTCTGAGCCTCTCAGGTCAAGTTCATCGTGTTCACGCTATAAATAGGTGAACTTCCGGGTGGTGGACCAGCATGTTTTTGAAGGTTACAGGGAAGCTTGAAATAATCCTTGATATTTGATTAATCGCTCGGAAACCTCAGCAATTAATCAAGCCGAAACTTCTGAGCGATTCCTAGCCTAGTAATGGGTCACTGCAAATTGTATCATTTGGAACTTCACACAGATAAAGAGTTGTACACTAACCCAGCAGAGAAATAGCAAACAATCAACAATTATGCCCTATGTAATTTATATAAGGATTCACCCTTAGAGGTAAATGTTATTCACTTTAAATCAATACTTTGAAATATTGAATGATTGGCGTATACCTTGTTTTTGTTTTTTTTGATGTCATGCATTTACACATGTGAAAATCTCTATGCTTTGATGTCTACAGACGTTTATCATTTTGTATTGCAATCTGTATGGATTTTTTTTCTAAACAAAGTTCCAAGTGCAATTATCTTCAATTATATTTGTTTGTGATTTCTATGGGGATGATTAACTATGAGTATAAGAGACCGTGTAAATATAAGTACATATAGATGTGTGTATAATATATATTTGTACATTCACTTAACTGATATTTTCCATGTTTTCTTTTGCAGTTATTGTTCCACTGCTGATTTTCCATGTTAATACCCTAAAATATATCTGTATAGTTAGAAAGGGTCTTACTACTAGCATTATGTCACAGTTTTGTGGTTAGGGGACGAGTATAAAAGGGGAGAGATGAGAGAAATGGTTACATAACCACTAAACATGGGGTGGGGAGTGGGGTGCCACCCCTAGATCGGGGGACATTTAGTTAGAGATCTGAGAATGGGGGGCCTGCGAGCCAAAGTGGTTGCTGATCCTTATACCTACCTAGTCCAGTGATGGAATTTGTCTTCTTTCTTCTGTATCAGTCTTCGGGATTTTGATCTCACTGTAGCATGTAAGGAAAATATTTGCTAGAAAGGGCATTGGCAATCTTCCCTTTAGTCGCAGCCCTGGACATGCGGTGCTGATCGTGGCACTAATCCATGGCCGCTACGAGCTTGAATGCATTGCATTCTTTTGTCTTTTGTTACGCCATGTCTGATTGGATGCTTGATTGCACATCAAGGACTGATAGCACAAAGTGTTCTTGAAAGCGCTTGAAAATATGATCAATAAACGCCTGTACTGTACTGGTGAAAATATGATCAATAAACGCCTGTACTGTACTGGTGAAAATATGATCAATAAACGCCTGTACTGTACTGGTGAAAATATGATCAATAAACGCCTGTACTGTACTGGTGAAAATATGATCAATAAACGCCTGTACTGTACTGGTGAAAATATGATCAATAAACGCCTGTACTGTACTGGTGAAAATATGATCAATAAACGCCTGTACTGTACTGGTGAAAATATGATCAATAAACGCCTGTACTGTACTGGTGAAAATATGATCAATAAACGCCTGTACTGTACTGGTGAAAATATGATCAATAAACAATCTGTAACTGTACCACGTGTAAAGGTAAAGAAACATTACGTTTGCTAGCAGGGGGGGGGGGGGGGGGGGGGGGGGGGGAGTAGGTTCAGAAGGCTAGAAGCTAATGTCTGCTGGCTTGCCACTTCCAACATTTTTCGGAAAAAAAGGGGTTTGGGTTATATGGGGTCTCAGAACTTATTCGGAGGAATATGGTATGTAAACAGGGTAATAGGGTAAGTTCCAGCTACAATTATTTTTTCTATTTTTTTCAGATTGAGAAGATGCTGGATCAAATCACTTCTTTCATCACAGGCTATGAGCTGGCCAACTTGAGGGACTATTGGTCATATCTTGATCACAGACTGTTCGCAAGGTTGGAGCAGGTAGTCTATTTTATATAGTTCATTGTGAAAGTTCTATTCATCTGTTATATGTCTAATAGTACTCACCAGTTTAGTCTTTCTGCCTGTCATATAAAAGGTGATAATTAACCAGTTCATTCCTAATTGCCAATACTGATAGAATAGATATCAAAATAGCCAGATTAGCTGGGGTTTTCAAATTGAAAAATAATTATTTAGAAAAAGCAGGAAATAGAAATGCAAAACTATATATATTTTTTTCAAATTCTTGTCATTCTACCATTTGACTTATTATATTGCATTTCTGCATTCAAACTATGCTGGGCATGACATTACAGATAGTCGGATTGTCATGACTATCTAATCACGGAAAAACGGCATGTCGGGCAAGCTGAACAAGATCTCAACTTGCCCTACTTAAGGTAGAACCCTACTCAATACACAGGTCATTATTAAAACTTGAATATCTGAAAACAGTTTTATGAAGACAACGGCACTTATACTATGGTAAAGGTTACATCTCATAGTTGCCGAATAATGGTAAACTTATCAATAAGTGGCTATTTTGAGGTAATGTGGCACCCTTAAAGAACATATCTGGATGCGTTTTGTATTTTGGCAAAATGTCTAGACTCACCCTTCACTTGAAAATGAGAGTCTAGCAGGTGTACTAGATTATCACCTTAACTATGTAATATTTGGCGTGGGATGCCTATTAGTATATCCTGTATGGTATGAAATAAGGTGGTACTGCCAACTCTTCATCACATCCCTCCTCCGAGGGCGGCTTGAAAGTGGCCAGATTTTTGGGTGTGTTCAGCAACATAGCACGGACCGAGCGCAGTTTGGTATAACCAATCAGCGTCTATCGGTCACCTAGCCAGCGTATGCAAGCACTGTAGTGCTTGCATACACTCGCTAGTGCATAGCTATGGCGATCCCGTGGCAAAAAAGCTCAAGAATCATCTCCGATTTTTACACGAAAAGCAGCAACAGAAGCGCCACCTCATCATAGTATTGGAGAGGTCTTCTCCCGAAGCTGTCAAGGTAGTTGGTTATGATGTTAGAAGTCAATGATAAAGATTCATAAAGCAACTTTCCAAGCATCAATTCCCAATTATTGCTTTAATGCACATACCACTGATTTTCCTTATTTTTCACTTAAATTGAACATTTTAAACGACGCCTGTTCATTAGACTGGATATTGAGAGGTACATTCATTGAATTCATAACAGGTGACATCATCCTTGAAAAGTCACAAAAGGTAAAGGCGAAAATAAAATAGGTGAGAAAAATATACAGAAATAACATCAAACCTGAAGTTTAAAAAATTAAGTAAATTCTTATTGTCTCTATGTGATGATTAAACAAGGTAATTGTTATCAAATAGGCCGGGCAACCTGAAAGCTGGCAGGACTAATGGCTTGAGTCCAACTTGCCCTGCCTGACTACCTGGGTTAATGGCCTTGTGTTACAACTGTATGTTGTTGAGTGTTGTGTTTGTTTTCTAGGTGTACAGTAACAGCATCAGGAAGCTGGAGGTCAGCCTCCTCAAGTACTACCTGGTCAATGCCCTGCAGAATAACAAACAGGAAAAGGTTGTGGACTTCTTTGAGAAAATGGCTCCCGAACTTCAGAACCAAAATGAATGGAAAGATTGGTTCAGTAAGTTTTCTCTTCATATACTTTTAAACATTTAATACATACATTTCTAGATTTGGCCAATTCTGATTTTTGCATTTTAATGGTATTTGATATTTGTGATTTAGGGCTGTTAGCTAATACTGATTTAAACCACACCACATCCATTGTGAAATGCAAAACCACTTCTTCAACCCTCGCAACGCGACGTATAACGGGCAGGCGACCGCAACAAAATACTTACTGTCCGTTGCGTAGAACGGGCATGCACGCTGGCGATAGATAGCTGCCGCCATTTTGGGTAAAGGACGCTCTTCATGTTCTAATATTTCACTGGGGACAGAAGTCATAGTGCAATGAGATAACCAGTCCCATGATGTTGTGTATATTGATTAACATCCAGTTTGCCTAGTGGAAGTCATAGTGCAATGAGATAACCAGTCCCATGATGTTGTGTATATTGATTAACATCCAGTTTGCCTAGTGGAAGTCATAGTGCAATGAGATAACCAGTCCCATGATGTTGTGTATATTAATTAACATCCAGTTTGCCTAGTGGAAGTCATAGTGCAATGAGATAACCAGTCCCATGATGTTGTGTATATTGATTAACATCCAGTTTGCCTAGTGGAAGTCATAGTGCAATGAGATAACCAGTCCCATGATGTTGTGTATATTGATTAACATCCAGTTTGCCTAATGGAAGTCATAGTGCAATGAGATAACCAGTCCCATGATGTTGTGTATATTGATTAACATCCAGTTTGCCTAGTGGAAGTCATAGTGCAATGAGATAACCAGTCCCATGATGTTGTGTATATTAATTAACATCCAGTTTGCCTAATGGAAGTCATAGTGCAATGAGATAACCAGTCCCATGATGTTGTGTATATTGATTAACATCCAGTTTGCCTAGTGGAAGTCATAGTGCAATGAGATAACCAGTCCCATGATGTTGTGTATATTGATTAACATCCAGTTTGCCTAATGGAAGTCATAGTGCAATGAGATAACCAGTCCCATGATGTTGTGTATATTGATTAACATCCAGTTTGCCTAATGGAAGTCATAGTGCAATGAGATAACCAGTCCCATGATGTTGTGTATATTGATTAACATCCAGTTTGCCTAGTGGAAGTCATAGTGCAATGAGATAACCAGTCCCATGATGTTGTGTATATTGATTAACATCCAGTTTGCCTAGTGGAAGTCATAGTGCAATGAGATAACCAGTCCCATGATGTTGTGTATATTGATTAACATCCAGTTTGCCTAGTGGAAGTCATAGTGCAATGAGATAACCAGTCCCATGATGTTGTGTATATTGATTAACATCCAGTTTGCCTAGTGGAAGTCATAGTGCAATGAGATAACCAGTCCCATGATGTTGTGTATATTGATTAACATCCAGTTTGCCTAGTGGAAGTCATAGTGCAATGAGATAACCAGTCCCATGATGTTGTGTATATTGATTAACATCCAGTTTGCCTAGTGGAAGTCATAGTGCAATGAGATAACCAGTCCCATGATGTTGTGTATATTGATTAACATCCAGTTTGCCTAGTGGAAGTCATAGTGCAATGAGATAACCAGTCCCATGATGTTGTGTATATTGATTAACATCCAGTTTGCCTAATGGAAGTCATAGTGCAATGAGATAACCAGTCCCATGATGTTGTGTATATTGATTAACATCCAGTTTGCCTAGTGGAAGTCATAGTGCAATGAGATAACCAGTCCCATGATGTTGTGTATATTGATTAACATCCAGTTTGCCTAATGGAAGTCATAGTGCAATGAGATAACCAGTCCCATGATGTTGTGTATATTGATTAACATCCAGTTTGCCTAATGGAAGTCATAGTGCAATGAGATAACCAGTCCCATGATGTTGTGTATATTGATTAACATCCAGTTTGCCTAGTGGAAGTCATAGTGCAATGAGATAACCAGTCCCATGATGTTGTGTATATTGATTAACATCCAGTTTGCCTAGTGGAAGTCATAGTGCAATGAGATAACCAGTCCCATGATGTTGTGTATATTAATTAACATCCAGTTTGCCTAGTGGAAGTCATAGTGCAATGAGATAACCAGTCCCATGATGTTGTGTATATTAATTAACATCCAGTTTGCCTAGTGGAAGTTAAAGTGCCTAAAATACACTTAAGGGAATATGAGTTTCCACTCAGACTTTCCTAACAGGATAAATCTATATTCTCCCCAATCCCCATAATACTATTAGTTCAGGTCAAACTCTCAAACAGCATAATGAAAGTGAAACAATGTCTTGCTTGTTACATTCTGAGCAGCAGCTCACTGGATCAGGACATAGGGTTAGATTCCTGGCCTGGGCACTTGTGCCCCCCGGCCCTGTGTCACTGAGCAGCAAGACAGTTTACTATTCCCGTCTCAGTACACCATGCTAAGTAGGTCTGTTTTTAATAGTTTTGAGGTGTATAGACCTGCTCTTTTAATGTTTGTATCTATTTTTCAGCACTTCCGTTCATCAAGAACCCAGAGGAGAACAGTGCATTTGCCATGTATTTTACCAAGCAGTGGCAAGACAACCTCTTTATCTCACTCCACAACTTCCTCAGTGTTATACTGCAGTGTATGCATATCCTTGCCGAGAATGAATTCTGGATGTTAAAGATAGCTATGGATGGTTTGATTATTGTATATAAGTGGTCAAAGAACTACTTGCATTTGAGCAAGTATCTTGATAGTCAAGACAGTAATGGGTTATGAAAAATTGAATTATAAATATTTTAATCCTATTTAAACCTGCCTCTTATGTTAGTCACAGCCATGACAGCATTCTTCTATGTTATTTCTTTCATCATCTAAATCTGTTAAATAATAACAAAAATTTAAGAAGTGAAAGTAACATAAGCGATATGATTCTTATTGATTTTTCCTTTCCCTTCAAGATTGAATATGATTGGAAAACAAGCTTAATCTGCTGAAGCATTATCAAAGAGAATAGGGTATATTTTGGTGTATACCTCATTCATAGGTAATGATAATAGTCTGGCGGCCAAATCCAAAAATGTGACTTTTGATGGCAAAATTTGTTACAAGCTGCCATCCATGCTAAATCATATCTTCATAAGGTGGGCAATATGGTATGGGTGGATGGCGGGATTTCTTTTTTCGTTTAAGGTGTTTTTGGGGCAAAAAATGCAAAAAATGAACTAAAATGAGTGATTTTTGTAATTTACGTCAAAAAAATATTTATTGTCAACCTAAGCTTATGACAGTTTGTACATATATGCTTAAGGACATACTCTTTGAGATGGTAGAATTAGATTTAACAAAATTTTAAGCGTTAACCTAATAACTAATATAATATGGCGAAAAATGGCTGAAAACAGTCTGTTTACGAGATTTACGTTAAAGAAAAATGTCCACAAAATCCTATCGGAAAAAGCTAGGATTATGAAACCTGGCCAAAAATATCCCTGATGTGTTCTTATAAGAATATGATATTGGTATACTGTGTATGTGACCTAATGATCCTGTACTGGGGTCGTTAAATTTGAGATATATACAATTAATGAACATTGGCGCCATAACGTATATTACACTTATTATAATAGTATGTCATAATACATGACCCTCATTGATAGAGAACTTGTAATATAAGGTTAGCAGCAATGTTTCATATACTGTATGGGTGGATGACAGGATTTATTTTGTCGTTTAAGGTGTTTTTGGGGCAGAAATTAGAAAAATTGAGTGAAAAAAGTAATTTATGTCAAAAAATACTTGTTGTCCACCTAGGCTCATGACAATTTGTACATATATACTAGAGAACATGTTATTCAAGATAACTGGGTTAGGTTCAACAAAAACTTGTGTGTTATGCTAAAAATGGCTAAAATCTGGCCGAAAAATGGATAAAAACGGTCATTTTTCAAGTTTTTTGTCAACAGAAAAACATTAATTTAATCATCATGCAAAGAGCTAGGAATGTGAAACTAGGTCCAAAATATTCCTGAAGGGTTCCAAAAAAGATGCTTTATAGCGTTTGTGCTTATTTCACCAAATAATCATGCAGAAGTTTGTTCAACTCGGAAGATGCAAAAATCAGCACGTGTAGCATATGTTAAACATACTGTTTGCTATTGATACTGAATGATAATTTTATTTATTTGGACATTCTTCTAATGGAATATCAAGCCTAGTCTGATAAATTTGGTGATGGCAGGAGTACTGTCTAAATAAAGGTGGCAGCACCAAGATTTTTGATTTTGTTAGCTTCAAGACAGAGGGCCTGAGAGGGGGCTACTGCAGATGTTGTGGAAGTTCATAATATCTAGGGCTTGCTATGGAACCTAAAGGGGAGGCTCTGTTTTAAATGACCTCAGAGATCTGATGGACTTTCACTCTCAAGGGTCTAGCTAACTCCAAGTACCACCTCAGTGACAGGGCAATGAACCTGGTTGTATGGTGAGAATTCTTTATAGGGCAAATGCACCATCATGATATTTAGGTTCAGGGAAGGAAGGAAGGAATTGGGTTTTACGTCGCATTCAACAGCTTAGGTCATATCGCGACGAGATAGAAACCTGGAACCGGGAAGAAATTCCCTACGTACTCTTCACGAATAGTTCCAAGGGGTCTTTCAGATGCAGAAGGACCATAGACAGTCCCCCACAACGCCGTACATTTATATAGCGACCAGGCCAACCCTCTTGAGGATCCAGCGGAGACTCGAACCTGCAAACTCACGCTTGGGAGCCAGGCATCGTAACCACTAGGCCACGGCGGATCCCCGATTTAGGTTCAAAATGTGCCTATATGTGTCACCTTTCAAATAAGACCACCCTCAAGTCTGTCCTCCTCAGCACTCCTCAGATATGGCTAATAAAAGTGAGTACCCCTTCTGATTGGTCGAGAGATATCAGTGGCAGGAAGTGACTGCAGGGGTTCCTTATCTTCCTTGACTACACAGATTTGACAAGGCAAATTCATGTTTGGATTATCAGCTGATAAAGAAAAAGTCATTTGCAGGGCTTTATACTCAGGCCTGTTTTTTACTCACTTTCATAAATCATCATGATGGCTGGATAGAAACACTGAGTTAGGTGTGAAAGAAGCCGATTGATCTCTGAGAAATGTTTTATGTATTGAATCCTTCCCCTTCTCCACTTATGACAAAAGTTTCCTGTCTGCAACAGTGTATAAGTTCAATCTGAAACACTGAATAAATTCCTCCAAAATTTTATGAAGGTGATCAAATTTTGAAATATATGCATGAAAAGAGACTTGGGAACCTGGGCTACATTGACAATATGCTAAACTAATTAACTTCAATTTTCTTCTTTACTTGAAGAAGGATTTATATTTCTGTGAAGGTATCTAAAATCTCTGTTGAAGAGCTTTCCTGTCCACCACAGATATAAATTCTTTAAAATCTACTATTTTACAAAAGTCTGGAACAAATAGGGTTCAGATGTGATATTTCTATAAGATAAAACAGCCAAATGAGGGAGCAAGTTTTCCTGAATTTGAGAAAATATATTTAATTCAATATTTTAAAATTCTTTCCCCAACAATTTGAATAGCTTAATATGGCCCATTACAACCATGAACATGCATGCACTTATTGAAATAAATGCCTTAAAAAGTCACTGAATTCATACTGGAGTGAAAACAATTCAATTATATGTTTGAAAATGGAATTTTGAAGTGTTACACAATTTTTTTAAAGTGTCCTGATGGGTGATTTTTGAGGGATTGGGTGTCCAACTCTGGGTGAGATGCACTGCAGGCCAGCTTTATTATACTCTACTTAAAAACTGTTTGGTGCTTTGACACATTTGAATAATTGTACCTTACTCAAAATCACCTATGCGTAAGAACTTCAGATACTCTTTTTTCAAACTATTGTGCATAGTGTCTAATTCTAAAAATGGAAACTATCAGTTAATACTTAAAGATAAGATAAGAAACTAGTCCATTTAAAGAATATTCAAGACATCTATAGGCTTGAACCAGTCAATTAAGCAAATATGTGATTCCGTAACTGTTATGGAATCACCAACTTTAACCCCTACAAAAACACTGTTTGAAAATCTATTTTTCAAAAGTGTGCCCCTCATAGTTAAATTAATGTTAAAATGCTTTTTTCTATGAAGTTTCATGGTAATGACCCAATCTGAACATTTTCAAAAGTAAAAAAAAATGATATTTTTCTGTTACATACTCACATGTTACGGAATCACAGATCACCATATTTTAAAATTCATGAAAAACACCCCAAAACATAATATTCAATCCTGTATCTATTGGCACAGACTTCACATGTCTAATTGTATCATCTAAAGCAATATTGAAGTTCAAAATACGGTTTTACAAGAAAATATGGTGGTTTTAACATTTTGTGAAATGTTACTGTCAGAAAGGCGTTGAACAAACAAACAAACACCCTGCAGTAAAATGTTTATAACTTTTTCATAAATGGGGGTACAGTAAATCTGACCAAGGATCCAAAAATGTAAGACTTCTAGCTTTCCAAATATGTAAGATACATATTGCTAAGTACTATAAAGTTTATTTCTTGAGTTAGATGCTAACTTCAACTTGACCGAGCCCATATGCTATATATCCTGACTTTTGCAACTTCCAAGTTGAACAAACTTCTGCATAATTATTTGGTGAAATATAGACATATCCTAATAAGTACCTTTTTTGGAACCCTTCAGGAATATTTTGGACCTAGTTTCATGTTCCTAGCTCTTTGCATGATGATTACATTAACGTTTTTCTGTATACAAAAATATTGAAAAATGACCGTTTTTAGCCATTTTTGGGCCAGATTCTATCCATTTTAGGATAACGCTTAAGCTTTTGTTAAAGCTAACGCAAGTATATTAAAGAACATTTTCCCTAGCATATATGTACAAATTGACATGAGCCTAGGTGGACAACAAGTATTTTTTGACATAAATTACTTTTTTCACTCAATTTATCTAATTTTTGCCCCTAAAACACCTTAAACGGCAAAATAAATCCTGCCATCCACCCATACAATATATAAAACATTACTGCTAACCTTATATTACAAGTTCTCTATCAATGAGGGTCATGTACTATGACATACTATTGTAATAAGTGTAATATACGGTATGGCGCCAATGTTCATTAATTGCATATATCTCAAATTCAACAACCCCAGTACAGGATCATTAGGTCACATACACAGTATACCAATATCATATTCTTATTGGGACACCTCAGGGATATTTTTGGCCAAGTTTCATAATCCTAGCTCTTTCCAATGGAATTTTATGGACGTTTTTCTTTAATGTAAATCTTGAAAAAATACTGTTTTCAGCCATTTTTCGCCATATTGTATCAGTTTTTAGGTTAACGCTTAATATTTTGTTAAATCTAATTTTACCATCTCAAAGAGTATGTCCTCAAGCATATATGTACAAACTTTCATGAGCTTAGGTCAACAATGAATATTTTTTTGACGTAAATTACAAAAATCACTCATTTTAGTTCATTTTTTGCATTTTTTGCCCCAAAAACACCTTAAACGAAAAAAGAAATCCCGCCATCCACCCAAACCATATAGCCCATCCTCTGAAGATATGATTTAGCATGGATGGCAGCTTGTAACAAATTTTGCCATCAAAACCATTTTCTGGAGGCTTTTTTGGATTTGGCCGCCAGACTATAACATATGTTATCAGTATTGGTGCCTTACATATGAGGAATAAATTATCATGATTTACTCAAACCTTGAAATGAGCTGTTATTTTATGCATGTTTCACAATTGGCGTGGTTGCTATGGTGATCTGTTGACCTTGACATAGTTCAGCCACCCCTGCTCTGCTCAGTTTCGAGGTGGAACATGCCAGGATGGTGAAACTAAAGGAAGAGAATGAGCTCTACAGACAACAGGTAGGTCCCCATCATGGTTTGATGTTACCCTAGTTTTAGGTGATTCTGAAATATGTTCTTTGTGTAATTTCTAGCAGAGGTAACTTTTTTGATTATTTTATGTGTGTATCAGTACATATTATTCAATAGGGGGAGGGGGGTTGTTTGCTGAGGAGGAAACGTTCAGTTCAAGGCAGAAATACACAAACAGAAGCAGTTATTCAAAAGGGGGTTCGACTACCCTCACACACCTCTCTGTTTTGGCAGCGCTGAATAGGGTCATCTAGGACAGCGTAATGTATGATATACAGCCATTGGTAGGGACAGTGATTGCCAGGAACTGTTGGCCCTGAATACCCTGTGTGTGTGTCTGTGTGAAATAGGGTCATATAGGACAGCGTAATGTATGATATACAGCCATTGGTAGGGACAGTGATTGCCAGGAACTGTGGGCCCTGAATACCCTGGGTGTGTGTCTGTGTGAAATAGGGTCATCTAGGACAGCGTAATGTATGATATACAGCCATTGGTAGGGACAGTGATTGCCAGGAACTGTGGGCCCTGAATACCCTGTGTGTGTGTCTGTGTGAAATAGGGTCATATAGGACAGCGTAATGTATGATATACAGCCATTGGTAGGGACAGTGATTGCCAGGAACTGTGGGCCCTGAATACCCTGTGTGTGTGTCTGTGTGAAATAGGGTCATCTAGGACAGCGTAATGTATGATATACAGCCATTGGTAGGGACAGTGATTGCCAGGAACTGTGGGCCCTGAATACCCTGTGTGTGTGTCTGTGTGAAATAGGGTCATATAGGACAGCGTAATGTATGATATACAGCCATTGGTAGGGACAGTGATTGCCAGGAACTGTGGGCCCTGAATACCCTGTGTGTGTGTGTCTGTGTGAAATAGAGTCATATAGGACAGCGTAATGTATGATATACAGCCATTGGTAGGGACAATGATTGCCAGGAACTGTGGGCCCTGAATACCCTGTGTGTGTGTCTGTGTGAAATAGGGTCATATAGGACAGCGTAATGTATGATATACAGCCATTGGTAGGGACAATGATTGCCAGGAACTGTGGGCCCTGAATACCCTGTGTGTGTGTCTGTGTGAAATAGAGTCATATAGGACAGCGTAATGTATGATATACAGCCATTGGTAGGGACAATGATTGCCAGGAACTGTGGGCCCTGAATACCCTGTGTGTGTGTCTGTGTGAAATAGGGTCATATAGGACAGCGTAATGTATGATATACAGCCATTGGTAGGGACAATGATTGCCAGGAACTGTGGGCCCTGAATACCCTGTGTGTGTGTCTGTGTGAAATAGGGTCATATAGGACAGCGTAATGTATGATATACAGCCATTGGTAGGGACAGTGATTGCCAGGAACTGTGGGCCCTGAATACCCTGTGTGTGTGTCTGTGTGAAATAGGGTCATCTAGGACAGCGTAATGTATGATATACAGCCATTGGTAGGGACAATGATTGCCAGGAACTGTGGGCCCTGAATACCCTGTGTGTGTGTCTGTGTGAAATAGGGTCATATAGGACAGCGTAATGTATGATATACAGCCATTGGTAGGGACAATGATTGCCAGGAACTGTGGGCCCTGAATACCCTGTGTGTGTGTCTGTGTGAAATAGGGTCATATAGGACAGCGTAATGTATGATATACAGCCATTGGTAGGGACAGTGATTGCCAGGAACTGTGGGCCCTGAATACCCTGTGTGTGTGTCTGTGTGAAATAGGGTCATATAGGACAGCGTAATGTATGATATACAGCCATTGGTAGGGACAATGATTGCCAGGAACTGTGGGCCCTGAATACCCTGTGTGTGTGTCTGTGTGAAATAGGGTCATATAGGACAGCGTAATGTATGATATACAGCCATTGGTAGGGACAGTGATTGCCAGGAACTGTGGGCCCTGAATACCCTGTGTGTGTGTCTGTGTGAAATAGGGTCATCTAGGACAGCGTAATGTATGATATACAGCCATTGGTAGGGACAGTGATTGCCAGGAACTGTGGGCCCTGAATACCCTGGGTGTGTGTCTGTGTGAAATAGGGTCATATAGGACAGCGTAATGTATGATATACAGCCATTGGTAGGGACAGTGATTGCCAGGAACTGTGGGCCCTGAATACCCTGTGTGTGTGTGTCTGTGTGAAATAGGGTCATCTAGGACAGCGTAATGTATGATATACAGCCATTGGTAGGGACAGTGATTGCCAGGAACTGTGGGCCCTGAATACCCTGTGTGTGTGTCTGTGTGAAATAGGGTCATCTAGGACAGCGTAATGTATGATATACAGCCATTGGTAGGGACAATGATTGCCAGGAACTGTGGGCCCTGAATACCCTGTGTGTGTGTCTGTGTGAAATAGGGTCATATAGGACAGCGTAATGTATGATATACAGCCATTGGTAGGGACAGTGATTGCCAGGAACTGTGGGCCCTGAATACCCTGTGTGTGTGTCTGTGTGAAATAGGGTCATCTAGGACAGCGTAATGTATGATATACAGCCATTGGTAGGGACAGTGATTGCCAGGAACTGTGGGCCCTGAATACCCTGTGTGTGTGTCTGTGTGAAATAGGGTCATATAGGACAGCGTAATGTATGATATACAGCCATTGGTAGGGACAATGATTGCCAGGAACTGCATGTGGGCCCTGAATACCCTGGGTGTGTGTCTGTGTGAAATAGGGTCATATAGGACAGCGTAATGTATGATATACAGCCATTGGTAGGGACAGTGATTGCCAGGAACTGTGGGCCCTGAATACCCTGTGTGTGTGTCTGTGTGAAATAGGGTCATATAGGACAGCGTAATGTATGATATACAGCCATTGGTAGGGACAGTGATTGCCAGGAACTGTGGGCCCTGAATACCCTGGGTGTGTGTCTGTGTGAAATAGGGTCATCTAGGACAGCGTAATGTATGATATACAGCCATTGGTAGGGACAGTGATTGCCAGGAACTGTGGGCCCTGAATACCCTGTGTGTGTGTCTGTGTGAAATAGGGTCATCTAGGACAGCGTAATGTATGATATACAGCCATTGGTAGGGACAATGATTGCCAGGAACTGTGGGCCCTGAATACCCTGTGTGTGTGTCTGTGTGAAATAGGGTCATCTAGGACAGCGTAATGTATGATATACAGCCATTGGTAGGGACAATGATTGCCAGGAACTGCATGTGGGCCCTGAATACCCTGGGTGTGTGTCTGTGTGAAATAGGGTCATCTAGGACAGCGTAATGTATGATATACAGCCATTGGTAGGGACAGTGATTGCCAGGAACTGTGGGCCCTGAATACCCTGTGTGTGTGTCTGTGTGAAATAGGGTCATCTAGGACAGCGTAATGTATGATATACAGCCATTGGTAGGGACAATGATTGCCAGGAACTGTGGGCCCTGAATACCCTGTGTGTGTGTCTGTGTGAAATAGGGTCATATAGGACAGCGTAATGTATGATATACAGCCATTGGTAGGGACAATGATTGCCAGGAACTGTGGGCCCTGAATACCCTGGGTGTGTGTCTGTGTGAAATAGGGTCATATAGGACAGCGTAATGTATGATATACAGCCATTGGTAGGGACAGTGATTGCCAGGAACTGTGGGCCCTGAATACCCTGTGTGTGTGTGTCTGTGTGAAATAGGGTCATCTAGGACAGCGTAATGTATGATATACAGCCATTGGTAGGGACAGTGATTGCCAGGAACTGTGGGCCCTGAATACCCTGTGTGTGTGTCTGTGTGAAATAGGGTCATCTAGGACAGCGTAATGTATGATATACAGCCATTGGTAGGGACAATGATTGCCAGGAACTGTGGGCCCTGAATACCCTGTGTGTGTGTCTGTGTGAAATAGGGTCATATAGGACAGCGTAATGTATGATATACAGCCATTGGTAGGGACAATGATTGCCAGGAACTGCATGTGGGCCCTGAATACCCTGGGTGTGTGTCTGTGTGAAATAGGGTCATATAGGACAGCGTAATGTATGATATACAGCCATTGGTAGGGACAGTGATTGCCAGGAACTGTGGGCCCTGAATACCCTGTGTGTGTGTCTGTGTGAAATAGGGTCATATAGGACAGCGTAATGTATGATATACAGCCATTGGTAGGGACAATGATTGCCAGGAACTGTGGGCCCTGAATACCCTGTGTGTGTGTCTGTGTGAAATAGGGTCATCTAGGACAGCGTAATGTATGATATACAGCCATTGGTAGGGACAATGATTGCCAGGAACTGCATGTGGGCCCTGAATACCCTGGGTGTGTGTCTGTGTGAAATAGGGTCATCTAGGACAGCGTAATGTATGATATACAGCCATTGGTAGGGACAGTGATTGCCAGGAACTGTGGGCCCTGAATACCCTGTGTGTGTGTCTGTGTGAAATAGGGTCATCTAGGACAGCGTAATGTATGATATACAGCCATTGGTAGGGACAATGATTGCCAGGAACTGTGGGCCCTGAATACCCTGTGTGTGTGTCTGTGTGAAATAGGGTCATATAGGACAGCGTAATGTATGATATACAGCCATTGGTAGGGACAATGATTGCCAGGAACTGTGGGCCCTGAATACCCTGTGTGTGTGTCTGTGTGAAATAGGGTCATCTAGGACAGCGTAATGTATGATATACAGCCATTGGTAGGGACAATGATTGCCAGGAACTGTGGGCCCTGAATACCCTGTGTGTGTGTCTGTGTGAAATAGGGTCATCTAGGACAGCGTAATGTATGATATACAGCCATTGGTAGGGACAATGATTGCCAGGAACTGTGGGCCCTGAATACCCTGTGTGTGTGTCTGTGTGAAATAGGGTCATATAGGACAGCGTAATGTATGATATACAGCCATTGGTAGGGACAGTGATTGCCAGGAACTGTGGGCCCTGAATACCCTGTGTGTGTGTCTGTGTGAAATAGGGTCATATAGGACAGCGTAATGTATGATATACAGCCATTGGTAGGGACAGTGATTGCCAGGAACTGTGGGCCCTGAATACCCTGTGTGTGTGTCTGTGTGAAATAGGGTCATATAGGACAGCGTAATGTATGATATACAGCCATTGGTAGGGACAGTGATTGCCAGGAACTGTGGGCCCTGAATACCCTGTGTGTGTGTCTGTGTGAAATAGGGTCATCTAGGACAGCGTAATGTATGATATACAGCCATTGGTAGGGATGTGTTTGTAGTTAGCGGCCCTGTTTTGAGCAGAAGCACTGTGTTTTGTGTGTTTGTAGTTAGCGGCCCTGTTTTGAGCAGAAGCACTGTGTTTAGTGTGTTTGTAGTTAGCGGCCCTGTTTTGAGCAGAAGCACTCTGTTTAGTGTGTTTGTAGTTAGCGGCCCTGTTTTGAGCAGAAGCACTGTGTTTTGTGTGTTTGTAGTTAGCGGCCCTGTTTTGAGCAGAAGCACTGTGTTTTGTGTGTTTGTAGTTAGCGGCCCTGTTTTGAGCAGAAGCACTGTGTTTAGTGTGTTTGTAGTTAGCGGCCCTGTTTTGAGCAGAAGCACTGTGTTTAGTGTGTTTGTAGTTAGCGGCCCTGTTTTGAGCAGAAGCACTGTGTTTAGTGTGTTTGTAGTTAGCGGCCCTGTTTTGAGCAGAAGCACTGTGTTTTGTGTGTTTGTAGTTAGCGGCCCTGTTTTGAGCAGAAGCACTGTGTTTAGTGTGTTTGTAGTTAGCGGCCCTGTTTTGAGCAGAAGCACTCTGTTTAGTGTGTTTGTAGTTAGCGGCCCTGTTTTGAGCAGAAGCACTGTGTTTTGTGTGTTTGTAGTTAGCGGCCCTGTTTTGAGCAGAAGCACTGTGTTTTGTGTGTTTGTAGTTAGCGGCTCTGTTTTGTGTGTTTGTAGTTAGCGGCTCTGTTTTGTGTGTTTGTAGTTAGCGGCGCTGCTGGAAAAGAAGCAGTTGGAGGGCAGCAGCAGCAGCAGCATTCAAGAGCGGCAGGACAGGTCCTCGTCCTCCTCCACCTCTGTTGTGGCCCCTCTGGGCATGGGGGGCATGGATCTCATGGACGACTTCTACAGCCTCTCACAGTAAGTACTACACCAGGCTCCCAGCTTCTGAGTTGACCAACTAGTGTGGTTTAGTACAGGAAATGGCCCATAGGTGGTACTGTAAAAGGTTATGAAATTTTGGTATTTCAGACTAACTGTTATATATTAATTATATCAATCAAAGTGGGTGTTTTACTGGTCTCAAACCAATCTTGTGCTAAATGTACCATGGTAAGGACTTGCTTTCAATAAATCAATTTATAATGACTAACTATATAATAACGTAATGCCACAAATTACATTTTATTTAAAGCTAATTTTCCATAACGTTTTGCGTACATGGCATATCTTGTTGCAATTAGGTTCATTTATCTGCTATTCTTTTGTTGAGAGATTAACTATACTTGTTTATTATCTGCTTGGTGAATGTTCATTGCATTTCCATTATAATGAAAAGCTGTCATTTTCAACACTAACCAGTAGACTGCATTAATTGGCTAATCAGCAAAAGTGTTTTTCACTTGGTTTCAATGCACGGTTTGTCATGCTTGTTCTGGCTAAAATCAAAGACATGTATTAGATGTAGCTTGCTTACTTTATCTAGTGCCCATCGGGGAGAGTCGGTCGGCCTGTAAGTATTGGGAATATTGTGTAGAAAATGCTGCCTGCTGTTACACACCACTGAGGTGGGAACTATGGAAATTAAAAAAATTGTTTTATCATCACTTTTTCTGCCATATTGGGGCTGAAGTTATGACTAGCCAGTTACAAGTGCAGCATTTCCCTACACACTTTTCTGCATAGAAAAAAATCCCTGTGTGTTCTGAACTTTGACCCTAAACCTCTTCTCAATACATCAACACTAAGTGCTTCAGAAAATATATAAATGATCTTTGCTATTATTAAATCAGTTTCAAGTATCTTACTGATGTACAAATAGTTGGGTCAATTGACAAATATTTTTCTCAAATAATAAATGTTTAAAAACATTGAATTTGTTTTTGTTCTCTACCACAAGTAGCTAAATTTGGATGGTTTTCATTTATTTTGATCTTAAGTAGACATTATTTGATAACTTATCACATTTTCAAATCATTTATGTAGGAAAAATTAAAAAGTGCCATTTTGCTGCTCAGGCACATTAGACATGACTTGGGAATAAAGCATACATTAGCAAAATATTTGAAGGAAATGTGCAGTTTGAGTTCTGAATAACTTTTCTTTGAAATGCTTTCCAAAAAGGTGCTTTGAACATACAAATACATGTATGAAAATATTTGATTTTGACTTAAGCTGTGTAATGATGCTAATCAACCTAATTGGTGGACACAACTTGCTGATACCTGCTTTGAATGTGCTTTCTTTTCTCTGCGCTCTGTGAAACACTGTAGAATAGAAGATATTTTGTGTTTTATTATGCTGAAGAGAAATAATTACAATGAATCAAAAGCGTTCATTTAAATTTTTTTTTATCTTATTCATAGATATATACATGAATATATTAAGAAGATTTTGTGTCCAGACTTTGCATTGTGACATTTTTTGTTAGTGTTGGAATATATTCTGTTTCTGTTCTAGATATTTATGAACATTTTTTTTTGTTTGTATTTTTTTATTTTTTTATCAAATTTCTGTCAATTGCCATTAACAGCATGCATCATTAACTGACTCTTCAGTAAAGTATTAATTGTTCTTTTTAAGTTTAAAATAATGATTTGAATATATGTGTCTCCTTAAGATATTTTGTAATTCATGCTTTTATTAGGAATATACTCCCAACTAGTCAGGCCCTTTTTTTGGGTGCTATAGGCACAAATAGGTTTACCCATTTATGCCTGTAGAGCCCAAAACCGTGCTGACAATTTTGGTCATATCATTATGACTAGAGCTTCTTTAAGAAAGTCTTTGTAGGAGAATTGTTGTTCAGAACCAAATCCACAGCTTTCATCAAAATATTTTGTAAATTTTTGCTTAATTTCCAAATAATTTGTAGAAGTATGTTAGTTGTTGACGATTCTGGTCAAGGAGACTTTCAGGTACAAATGTGTTAAAACCTGCTATTTTGCCTGACTGGGTGTAGATTATTAAGTGAAATGATTAGATGACTAGGTAAATGGATGTCAGATCACCTGAAATCAATTAAGAATCACACTAGAATCCTAAGGAACTTCTCTTAATCCTCTCATGCCTGGAGCTCCCCTGGACTCATTGAAATAGCTTCTCTAGGCCTATGAGACTTCTGAAAATAACTATGGTATCAATCAAAAATTCACAAAATATTTGAAGGAGGGTCATAGGTTTGGTTGTTACCAACATTCTCCTTCAATTATTATTTTCCTAAATTCGCTCTGGTCCATGTGCTAATGCCAAACTAGACGGCATTTTAGTCGCTTCAGGCAGGAAAGGGTTGAGGATTGTTTACAGCAGTCTACTGATAGTCCTTCAAGATAAGTCTTAATCTTTGTAGCATATCACAAGATGTCTTCTCTGTAGCTCTCGGGAATAAACAATGCCTTTTTCATTGTATGACTTTTCGTCGCCAAAATCAACCTTTTTAGCTTAGTTGTTTCTACAACAATTCAAAACACTAGACTTTTTTGTCTATATCTTTTCAACAAACACAGATTAAAGTCTTGCTATGGGGAAGTCCTTGTCATAAGTATTGGAACTACATCCTATGATAATTGTGTTTATTTATACTTGAAACGTTACTTTATGAAATATGCAGAAGAACAGTAACTTAAACACCGCTCAAACCTATTCTATAAACACATACAGCTAGGGTAGTTCCTTCAAGTGTGCTAATTAGTTGTAAAGACTCTAACTGTTGTGCTCCTTTACTATCTTTGCCTCTGAGGTATTGTACTTGCTGTCTTACTCTCAACAGAGCTGTTCTCAATAAACACTCATCCTGGTTTCTACTATCTGAAAACGGTCTTTTCCTACCCTTATCATATGCAGTGGTAAAAATAGACGGTCGCCCGCTCGCCCGGCGCGAGTAAATAGTTCTATGGGCGAGAGAGTCATAAAATTTACTGGCCCATAATGCGACTAAGCATTTTATGAGCCTTGACAACCCCCCATAAAATATACCGGCAAGTCCGTCGATGTCGATGACTAGGGCGCAGCCATTTTTTTTCAGAGCCTGTTCAGTGCTACTGAACACAAACAAAACGTTCGTAGCTAAATATAGTTTATGACTGCAGTAAATAACTTACATCAGCTTTATGCGAACCTTGTTATAGTGTGTCTCGCTAACACGCTATAACAACGTTGGTATAGGTTGGTGAAATGAATGCCGCTCATATCAAAGTAAACAACTTCCGATGGGTCGCTTGTGTTGTTTCACCAGACACCGCCGTGGGGTGGGCCCAGATGATGTGTGCTGCCACTTGACTTTATGGCCATTAATGTGATATTTACGATGTGAGAAGGAGCATTATCTTTAATGGTGCTTCAGTTGATGTTGAAGCTGATTATTTGAACACTGTAGAGGTGTTGCGATCACTGGTTTAGTTCACCCCAAACCGGCACATTTCTCCCTTGATATTTATACTATATAATATGTACACTAGTAACATTCTTGTTTCATTGCAGTAAAATTATATGCACACTTTTTGCATGTTTGATTTATAGGTTTGTGTAAATTGACAATGTGATGTGTGGAATCTGTCAAAGTAGTCATTCAATCAATCAGTTTAATCTTCCTTTTACAATTTGCAATCACTTAAAAGGTTTTATGTAAAAATGTTGAAAGTGGAGATTATGGATATGGCCATTGTATTTTAGGAGGTGCCATACATACATACTATGATTAATCATCCTATCACCTGTTCTAAATAATTTACACAGTGGAAACATGTTCAATCAATTTCTCAGGCTTTTGGAAACGGCTAGATAGAGATGAACTGTTTTTATTTTGTATTCAAATTATCAGTTTTCTTTCATGAAAACATCCACCTAAAAGTATGTGTCTTAAACAGGACGGACAATTTTGATAGCGAATTCAAACATACTCTTGATAAAATATCTGGCCTTACTATTTCTCCTAACATTCAAACTGTACTACATGTACAATGGCTATATCATAGGACTGTGTTGCTGCATAGTGGTGTCAGATATATTTGGTAAATATTTTGATATTATATGTATATTTTTAATGTGTATTATGAAATATATATTGAAGGTAAAATAAAGTGGCATTAATGCTTCCTTGAAGATACTGCTATATTAATGTCACACATGCAGAAATATATTATAGATATGTATACACACACACATAGATATATTTGGCCTGATTTTTGTGTTGATGAAATCCTTAGACAAGTCCAACGTCTGTCCTGACAGTGGATAGGGCATGTTATCTTACAGACAAGATTTGAGGATGATGTAAATGTGGAATTCTTTTCTTTGAAAGGAAGCTCCTTAAACGGATACATACTTATTTTCTAAATCATAGCAATAGAAGTTTAAAGCATTGAACATCATTATTTTCCCTGACCCGACATTCCTAAGGAATCCTTAAGGGACATGAATTTTGATAAAACTGCCTATTTAGTATGAGAAATCTCTCTCCCCATATCACTAGGTAAAGTGAAACAGGTATGTCAAATGTATAAACGGCAACTTTGTATTTATATGTGTTGGAAAATAAAATGGGGTGTATTCAACTGTATTGCCAAATTTGATGTTTCTTTTTCAGGATGTAAAATGACCTTTCACAAGATTTGAAGTTTCTCCGTGAGCTTAGAACCTCTTCCTCCAAGTACACAGTGCTCTTAAAATGTCAACTCTTATATTTCTTTCATAAACTGCCTATTATCAACCTATTTCATCATAATTGTGATGTGCCATTCTTTGTATATTAAAATAAAATATCGAGGTTAGCATGAAAGTAAAATAAAATGGATTTTTGTGATTTATCTAGAATGAGTTGTTCATGCCTACAGCTTGTTTAGTCATACATATCTGTTTACATTGGTGCTTATTGGGTTTTATGGTATGTAGATCCTCGTTGCACTTGCAAGTACCTGGCAACCTGTTGCTATGGTTCAGGTTGTGGAGTCAAGTGTGTATTATGTTTGTGCATTTCATCTCCTTTTTTGGCTGAGGATAATGGTAGGACGTAAACAAGCATCTATTCTGTAGAAAGTAGTCTGTGATAGGAAGAAATACCTTCTGGGGCAATTCTGCAGTAATTGAAACGTGCTGGATAGACATTTTGGAAAGAAAATTACTAGTTTCTATTAATTATGAAAACTTATCAAAGATATTTGAATTTTCAGTGCCAATACTTTTGTACATCAGTGCAGAACTCATGGCCAAAATTTCATTTTCAAAATTTGAACTTAAAAGAGTAAATAGGTTTTAAATTTAAATTTGAATATGGAAAGGACACATTTTTCACTTAGTTTTTGAATGCATTCACAGAAATTAATTTAGTATCACAAAAATGTTTAACTCTCTTGGGAAGATGATCATAAACTTGAAAAAGGCTGTTGGGGTGTCAGTTCCTGACAAATAATGTAGCCATACTACTGCAGCTATGAGCAAAGACTCAAGGCAGCACAGCAAAGTTATGGCTTATTGTACAGCAGTGCATCTAGTCAGTAGACAGGCCCCTCAGGTTTCTATCTTCTAGTTCTTAATTCTACAGTCAGGGCAGGCAGGCAGGCAATGTTCTACTTCTACTTCTTAAGGAATGAGGATTAGGCCAGGGCTGGGCTGGGCAGGGTCACTACGTCTACTTCTTGATCTTCTACCGTATGCATACCTAGAAAAAGAAATGAAGAAGAAATGAGAATTCAAGCTGGTCTGCCATATTTTAATTTATCACTTTTGTATTACATCCTGGGCGCTAAGTAAAAAGCGCTGTGTTATGCCACGAAGGCCAGTAGTGGATACGACATAGGTGCCTGAAATTATTTTTAAAAATTAAAATAGAGACTGATAAAGATGTCTCAAATTAAGTATCTGCATAGAGTCTGCTTCTGAAAAGTAATAGCACTATTAAGATAATATACGACTCAGAACAACAGCGGACCAGTGAGATGCAAATTTGGGTGGCCCATTCTGGACCGCTTAATTTAGCAGCGGACCACTAAAATGCTAATTTTAGTGGCCCGTTTGGCTAGTAAAAAATTTCTACCTGTTTTCAGCACTGCATATGTAGCTATAAGATTTCACAGGAAATCCTAGTATATTCCAACATATATTCTAGGAACTTCTGGGTATCACAGGCTACACATAGTAAGTGCTGTGGTTATCTTGGTGCATTTTGAGAGTGATTGCTTTCTTAATCCATTAATGCTTGAGAGATAAGTTTGAAATTGCCATCTGGCTTTTCAAAAGACAACCTAGGAATAACTTCACAAAATATTTGAGAAGAGTTGTTGGTAGTGTTCTGCTCCACTTTTCTCCTTCAAATATTTTCACAAATATGCTTTCTCCCTTTAGATTTTACCGACTTTGTCAGGATGCTTTTGGCCACTGTGAGCATTATATAATGGGTTTAGTTGAGCATATTTAACAACTTGCCTGTGTATTAATGATCATGATTTCATTAAGCTCTCAGATTATGTACTGTTTGTAAATCTATAATTTTAATAAGATTAACTGGTATTATGTTATGAATGTCTGACATGGTTACATTTTTTCTTGAAGACAGCTTTTTTCTCTGTCGTGATTTGACCATTTGAAAGTATCCTAGTTTGAAAGTTAAAACAAGTTAAAAGGACAATAACATTTTTGGGTTCTTAAATTTTGAGAACATACTTCGATATGTGTATTTTACAGTACCTATTCACCTGTAATACCAAAACGTATTTCCAACTCGGCCAATGTACTCATTACCTTCTATATCACTGCTCTCTGAATCAGAAGAGTTCAAAAAAGTAAGGCTCCATCCAAAGTACCTCCTCCATGTTTAGCAAACAAGAAGTGAATGCGGTGTGAGCCTTGTATTAGACCTTTAAAAGAGGGTAAATCTACACATACAAGCTGTGAAGACACCACACTCCCAGCCTTGCAGAGGCAGCTGCTGCCAAGCCTGGTGCACAGTTAGCATCAGCATGGAGTTTTAGCATGGCTAAATATGGCCGCTCCCAGTCACCCACTTCCTGTTGGCAAAACTTGACTTTAAACAGCAATTATGATAAACTTATAAATTGGGGGTGGGTAGTTGTGGAGTCTTGGGTTTGAGTACAGTGTACCCTAAGACACTATTACGGCCCATGCTTTATTCATGGTGGAATTGTCCTTTAATCCTTGTCTTGGGTTTGAGTACAGTGTACCATAAGGCACTATCACGGCCCATGCTTTATTCATGCTGGAATTGTCCTTTTATCCTTGTTTCGGGTTTGGTTTCATAGGCAGGGAATATGATCTTGAACAAAAGCTCAAACATATAGGGCCAATTTCATTAAGGTGAGATAAACCCACCCAACTTAGACTAGGTGTCAACTCTGATACCTGGTTCGGCTGTTACCTGGTTTAGAAGTTAAACCAGCCTAACTTTAGTCCAATTTCATCAAATGAGTTAGTACCAGGTAACAACCAAACCTAGTCTCAACTATCTAGGCCTTGGTTTTTGCTCTATTTTGGGCATTGGCAACTGGGCTTGTGGTCAGTATAACAAAGGCTATGAGTATTTACCTTTGTCGATTTTATTTGATTTGATATTTATTCTGACTTATGTGTCAGATGCTTCGAATGCTACACTCAGCAATTCAAGACATGTATCAGCATTACTCAAACTATCTATGAATATCAAAATGTAAGTTAAGAAGCAAGATATCTTAAAATGCAAATGCCAGTGGGTTTTTTTTACTATGAAGACAAGTTTCTTAGTTTACTCTCAAACTGTATTATTTTTTTATTTTTTATTTGAGAGATTTTTCAAAGAGAGAGTCACATGACATTTTTGTTGACATATCTATGACAAAAAGTATTTTTGGGGAAACCTGACAAAAGCCATCTGTACAAATTTATTAGCATTAAGGTGTGTTAGATGCATCTGCATCACATAATATATGCAAATTTACAAGCATGATTTTTTTTTCTGAAAAAAAAACGTGTTTTAGTTATGATTGTAGCAGAATAATCATGAAATGGCTATATATATGCTAAGTCCAGCTTATATACTCAAAAATAGCCTTTATATCAGCCATATAAATATTTAGACCAGGCCTTACTAGGAGATAAACCACCCCTCCCATGGTCTAAAGTTAGTCCCATATTTGTGACCTGGTTCAACTTTAGACCAGGTACTAAGTGCTTAATGAAATTGGCCTACCGTAAAGTCTCGGAAATCTCGGCCGCCCTAGGAAACTCGGCCACTATAATTAAATCACAAAATAATTATTGGGGAAACTCGGCCACCCCCAATCCATCTAAAGACACATTTCACCAAATGTCGGCCACCCAGTAAATTTCATTGATATCCCCAAAAAATAACATTTAGATTTCCAAAGTTTGCAATCGATTTTAGATTATAAACAAATGTTTCTACTCTAGTGCCCCCATCTGCCAAAACACGATCGAAGTCCAGGCGTTGTGAGGTGGTGAAAGTTGATGACTTCGAGAAGATGATGAACGTTTCACGATCCAAGTAAAAGTTATCAAATTAGGTTACATTTAACTGCCCTGTTTGAGCTATCGTGATAAATTTCCAGTTCCCAAGACTTTATCTCGCCGATACACATTCAGAAGTTTGTTTTGTTGTAAAGATTAAGATAGCCACGCGGTATATCTCGGCGATAATTGACTGTCTGGCAACAGTCAAGTTTGCCACAGTTGACAGCTGAGGTAATCAATAACCCTGAACCACTCACCACCACTCACATGCTCTCATGCATCCCACGAAATGATATGCTTTTCTGGGGCCCTTATTGAATCTTATTATACATCATCACATGTACAAGTACATCGCCATCAGCGGCATGGCGTCCCGGGCATGTTGTTAGCAACCGATTCACCAATATGCATTATTCCTGCCATGTGCTTGTAGCTTGGCCGATATATGCCGGCGCATGTCAATCGTTCGGCGCATGTCAATCGTTCGCCGTATGTGAAGACCGCCATTTTGAAAGTTTGACTTGTATAAAGTATAATTCTATTCGTAATTGGCGTGCGGCACCAAGAATAAACAAGTAAACAACATATAAGGTAGGCAAATTCTTTTATTAGTATTTATAGCAGAGGAATGGCAAGTCAGGTAGGTGGACAATAAGAATTTTGTGGGGGAAAATTGTGTTCTTGTGTACTAAGTAAGTGATCGATTTTCCATCTAGCTTTCATTTCAATTGATAAAATCGGCGAATTTCGGCCACAGTGTCTAAGCTTTGATAGCTATTTTCAGTAAATTTCGGCCACCATCAGCCAACGAAAATCGTAATTAATAAAAAGTGTCCGAGATTTCCGAGACTTTACGGTAGCTTTGAGACCTGGTCTATCTTCAAGTTGTGACCTGGTTTAACTAAAAACCAGGTATCAAGTGGCTTAATGAAATTGGCCCATACAATTGCATTTAACTTGTTTTAGAAAATATTCAGTAGTATCTGTAAACACAAGGCCCTAGTCAGCTGGGTGCTTACATGTCATCTAGAAACGTATGGAGGCAAAACAATAGACCCAAATGGTCTTGAATTTCTAAATTTGTCAATCTCAAGCATATATTTCAAAATTTCCATTCTATGAACAATATCTAGACAATGCAAAATAATGGGAGTTCACATGTTCATTCTGTATTGTAGTAACAAAAAAAATGTTATATCAGAAAGTTTGACTAATTTGATTTAGCATGTCCAGGGCTCGACGTTAAGGCTAGCCCTGTAGCCCCGGGCTAGTTATTGAAAGTCAGGGCTAGTAAACTCTACCTGTGAGTAGCCCTGAGGGGCTAGATAGAATTAGAATATCAGCGCTTAAAAACTATGAAGCCCACCTTTGGCTCTGCATACCTGGATGATAGTTTAACTCAATATACCACAATACACTGTATTCTTTTCATGTTATCAACAGAGGCTATGATATCAAAAGAGGTCACTATTTGAAAAGAGTTGTCATTAATATCAGGGCTAGCAAAAATATTTCAGGGCTAGTAAAAATTCCGGTAACTAGCCCTGCTGGGCTTATGAAGTTTTTTCTTAATGTTGAGTCCTGATGTCACATGTCATGAAGTCTGTCTCATGCTGATGTGACAATGCGGCAGTCAGGCATGAGACCCTGTATTTTCTTTCCTTCAATAGGGTTACTACGGGAGCTCTGACACAATATCAGATTTGATACATGTATAAAGTGAAGTTAATTTTGTGGGTATTTGTATAGTAAACATAGATTCCATGTGTTGAAGCAAACACCCATGTATCCAACCCCGGTATGCTGCATATTCATTGCAAACTTCTCTCCTGGTATTTCAGTTCTCTATACACCCTATGTTTGCTATTGCTATATTGCAGGGAAAATCCTACCATAGAACATGGTGGCACTCTTGAAGCACCCGGAAAAGCGAGGTCTGTGAAGGCCTTTATCAAGAATATAAGCCTGCCCACCACTTCTATAACAACCAAGAAACCCACTGTAGCAGGTAAGTGACTAGATATTATTAGTTACGCCCTGTGTGGTCTGGCCTGATATCCAACCGAAGTTGTACAGATCTGGATGACTGAGGGTGGATAGCAGGTCGGACCGCACTTTCCAACAGGGCGTAACAAATGCATCACCTGATCTTTCATTATAAGAAAAAAGGACAAATATATCACATAAAATTTTAGAATATTTTTGGAGGTCAGAACGAGGCTGGTGACGTCTAGGGGTCATATTGCTGGCCAAGTGGTAATATCAATTAAAGTGGTGGTTCAAGTGGTAATATTGAATTCTGCCGTTCTCTACAAAGTGTGAACGGCTCCAGGTCTAACATCTATTGACCAATCAGCATAGAGAATTACAGCAGAGCAGGTGATAAAAGTCTGCCCACCACTTCAAAAACAACCAAGAAACCCACTGTAGCACACAGGTCCGTTAGAAGGAGTGATCGTCAGTCAGGAAACTGGAAATCAATCATCCAATGTTATAATTATGCACAGACCCCTAGTAACTGCCCCCCTCCTATTTTCTGTAAGATATTGAACAGGGCAAGCCACCAGACATCATTTTCAAGTCTTCTGAACCTCCCTCTGCAAATATTTCATTCCCTTTACTTGTGGTACAGGTACAAATTGTATAGTGTTCTTATTTTTTAGAGCTTTAATACTTCACGCTCTCGGCAGTGGTAAAAATAGACGGTCGCCCGCTCGCCCGGCGCGAGTAAATAGTTCTATGGGCGAGAGAGTCATAAAATTTACTGGCCCATAATGCGACTAAGCATTTTATGAGCCTTGACAACCCCCCATAAAATATACCGGCAAGTCCGTCGATGTCGATGACTAGGGCGCAGCCATTTTTTTTCAGAGCCTGTTCAGTGCTACTGAACACAAACAAAACGTTCGTAGCTAAATATAGTTTATGACTGCAGTAAATAACTTACATCAGCTTTATGCGAACCTTGTTATAGTGTGTCTCGCTAACACGCTATAACAACGTTGGTATAGGTTGGTGAAATGAATGCCGCTCATATCAAAGTAAACAACTTCCGATGGGTCGCTTGTGTTGTTTCACCAGACACCGCCGTGGGGTGGGCCCAGATGATGTGTGCTGCCACTTGACTTTATGGCCATTAATGTGATATTTACGATGTGAGAAGGAGCATTATCTTTAATGGTGCTTCAGTTGATGTTGAAGCTGATTATTTGAACACTGTAGAGGTGTTGCGATCACTGGTTTAGTTCACCCCAAACCGGCACATTTCTCCCTTGATATTTATACTATATAATATGTACACTAGTAACATTCTTGTTTCATTGCAGTAAAATTATATGCACACTTTTTGCATGTTTGATTTATAGGTTTGTGTAAATTGACAATGTGATGTGTGGAATCTGTCAAAGTAGTCATTCAATCAATCAGTTTAATCTTCCTTTTACAATTTGCAATCACTTAAAAGGTTTTATGTAAAAATGTTGAAAGTGGAGATTATGGATATGGCCATTGTATTTTAGGAGGTGCCATACATACATACTATGATTAATCATCCTATCACCTGTTCTAAATAATTTACACAGTGGAAACATGTTCAATCAATTTCTCAGGCTTTTGGAAACGGCTAGATAGAGATGAACTGTTTTTATTTTGTATTCAAATTATCAGTTTTCTTTCATGAAAACATCCACCTAAAAGTATGTGTCTTAAACAGGACGGACAATTTTGATAGCGAATTCAAACATACTCTTGATAAAATATCTGGCCTTACTATTTCTCCTAACATTCAAACTGTACTACATGTACAATGGCTATATCATAGGACTGTGTTGCTGCATAGTGGTGTCAGATATATTTGGTAAATATTTTGATATTATATGTATATTTTTAATGTGTATTATGAAATATATATTGAAGGTAAAATAAAGTGGCATTAATGCTTCCTTGAAGATACTGCTATATTAATGTCACACATGCAGAAATATATTATAGATATGTATACACACACACATAGATATATTTGGCCTGATTTTTGTGTTGATGAAATCCTTAGACAAGTCCAACGTCTGTCCTGACAGTGGATAGGGCATGTTATCTTACAGACAAGATTTGAGGATGATGTAAATGTGGAATTCTTTTCTTTGAAAGGAAGCTCCTTAAACGGATACATACTTATTTTCTAAATCATAGCAATAGAAGTTTAAAGCATTGAACATCATTATTTTCCCTGACCCGACATTCCTAAGGAATCCTTAAGGGACATGAATTTTGATAAAACTGCCTATTTAGTATGAGAAATCTCTCTCCCCATATCACTAGGTAAAGTGAAACAGGTATGTCAAATGTATAAACGGCAACTTTGTATTTATATGTGTTGGAAAATAAAATGGGGTGTATTCAACTGTATTGCCAAATTTGATGTTTCTTTTTCAGGATGTAAAATGACCTTTCACAAGATTTGAAGTTTCTCCGTGAGCTTAGAACCTCTTCCTCCAAGTACACAGTGCTCTTAAAATGTCAACTCTTATATTTCTTTCATAAACTGCCTATTATCAACCTATTTCATCATAATTGTGATGTGCCATTCTTTGTATATTAAAATAAAATATCGAGGTTAGCATGAAAGTAAAATAAAATGGATTTTTGTGATTTATCTAGAATGAGTTGTTCATGCCTACAGCTTGTTTAGTCATACATATCTGTTTACATTGGTGCTTATTGGGTTTTATGGTATGTAGATCCTCGTTGCACTTGCAAGTACCTGGCAACCTGTTGCTATGGTTCAGGTTGTGGAGTCAAGTGTGTATTATGTTTGTGCATTTCATCTCCTTTTTTGGCTGAGGATAATGGTAGGACGTAAACAAGCATCTATTCTGTAGAAAGTAGTCTGTGATAGGAAGAAATACCTTCTGGGGCAATTCTGCAGTAATTGAAACGTGCTGGATAGACATTTTGGAAAGAAAATTACTAGTTTCTATTAATTATGAAAACTTATCAAAGATATTTGAATTTTCAGTGCCAATACTTTTGTACATCAGTGCAGAACTCATGGCCAAAATTTCATTTTCAAAATTTGAACTTAAAAGAGTAAATAGGTTTTAAATTTAAATTTGAATATGGAAAGGACACATTTTTCACTTAGTTTTTGAATGCATTCACAGAAATTAATTTAGTATCACAAAAATGTTTAACTCTCTTGGGAAGATGATCATAAACTTGAAAAAGGCTGTTGGGGTGTCAGTTCCTGACAAATAATGTAGCCATACTACTGCAGCTATGAGCAAAGACTCAAGGCAGCACAGCAAAGTTATGGCTTATTGTACAGCAGTGCATCTAGTCAGTAGACAGGCCCCTCAGGTTTCTATCTTCTAGTTCTTAATTCTACAGTCAGGGCAGGCAGGCAGGCAATGTTCTACTTCTACTTCTTAAGGAATGAGGATTAGGCCAGGGCTGGGCTGGGCAGGGTCACTACGTCTACTTCTTGATCTTCTACCGTATGCATACCTAGAAAAAGAAATGAAGAAGAAATGAGAATTCAAGCTGGTCTGCCATATTTTAATTTATCACTTTTGTATTACATCCTGGGCGCTAAGTAAAAAGCGCTGTGTTATGCCACGAAGGCCAGTAGTGGATACGACATAGGTGCCTGAAATTATTTTTAAAAATTAAAATAGAGACTGATAAAGATGTCTCAAATTAAGTATCTGCATAGAGTCTGCTTCTGAAAAGTAATAGCACTATTAAGATAATATACGACTCAGAACAACAGCGGACCAGTGAGATGCAAATTTGGGTGGCCCATTCTGGACCGCTTAATTTAGCAGCGGACCACTAAAATGCTAATTTTAGTGGCCCGTTTGGCTAGTAAAAAATTTCTACCTGTTTTCAGCACTGTCTCGGTCTTCCACTAGTGAATCAGTCTTTGGCGCACTGAGTTCAAAATGAACAATGACCCCGTAGCTAATGACCATGGCGTAACAAAAGATAAAAGAGCTGGAAATCTCTGGGCGCAGAGTGAGAAGAGGAGTGCCAGTATAAGGCAAGCTCCGCCATAAACAGCAGAAAACACGCTGTTCAGCATTCCTAGCCCATTCTTTACGATCTCTGGGCGCAGAGTGAGAAGAGGAGTGCCAGTATAAGGCAAGCTCCGCCATAAACAGCAGAAAACACGCTGTTCAGCATTCCTAGCCCATTCTTTACGATCTCTGGGCGCAGAGTGAGAAGAGGAGTGCCAGTATAAGGCAAGCTCCGCCATAAACAGCAGAAAACACGCTGTTCAGCATTCCTAGCCCATTCTTTACGATCTCTGGGCGCAGAGTGAGAAGAGGAGTGCCAGTATAAGGCAAGCTCTGCCATAAACAGCAGAAAACACGCTGTTCAGCATTCCTAGCCCATTCTTTACGATCTCTGGGCGCAGAGTGAGAAGAGGAGTGCCAGTATAAGGCAAGCTCCGCCATAAACAGCAGAAAACACGCTGTTCAGCATTCCTAGCCCATTCTTTACGATCTCTGGGCGCAGAGTGAGAAGAGGAGTGCCAGTATAAGGCAAGCTCCGCCATAAACAGCAGAAAACACGCTGTTCAGCATTCCTAGCCCATTCTTTACGATCTCTGGGCGCAGAGTGAGAAGAGGAGTGCCAGTATAAGGCAAGCTCCGCCATAAACAGCAGAAAACACGCTGTTCAGCATTCCTAGCCCATTCTTTACGATCTCTGGGCGCAGAGTGAGAAGAGGAGTGCCAGTATAAGGCAAGCTCCGCCATAAACAGCAGAAAACACGCTGTTCAGCATTCCTAGCCCATTCTTTACGATCTCTGGGCGCAGAGTGAGAAGAGGAGTGCCAGTATAAGGCAAGCTCCGCCATAAACAGCAGAAAACACGCTGTTCAGCATTCCTAGCCCATTCTTTACGATCTCTGGGCGCAGAGTGAGAAGAGGAGTGCCAGTATAAGGCAAGCTCCGCCATAAACAGCAGAAAACACGCTGTTCAGCATTCCTAGCCCATTCTTTACGATCTCTGGGCGCAGAGTGAGAAGAGGAGTGCCAGTATAAGGCAAGCTCCGCCATAAACAGCAGAAAACACGCTGTTCAGCATTCCTAGCCCATTCTTTACGATCTCTGGGCGCAGAGTGAGAAGAGGAGTGCCAGTATAAGGCAAGCTCCGCCATAAACAGCAGAAAACACGCTGTTCAGCATTCCTAGCCCATTCTTTACGATCTCTGGGCGCAGAGTGAGAAGAGGAGTGCCAGTATAAGGCAAGCTCCGCCATAAACAGCAGAAAACACGCTGTTCAGCATTCCTAGCCCATTCTTTACGATCTCTGGGCGCAGAGTGAGAAGAGGAGTGCCAGTATAAGGCAAGCTCCGCCATAAACAGCAGAAAACATTCTGGGTATTTTATATTATTTAATCATTTGATAGCGCATTTGATTTTTGTGTAAGTTTCAGTATTTACATACTATGAAGCAAAACAATAATACGTATGTTTAGAAACTGAAACTAATTAATTTGTCAAGGAATCCTTAAGGACAATGGCGCACATTCACTTCTGACACAACCGTTTTTTCAAAAAATTTCAAAAATGGTTCCTTCCATAATACATATTCTATACATATTCTAAAAGTAAAATGAAAAAGAAGGGTCCCTGCGCCATCCTTAGAGTCAAACAACGCCATCTTCATGATGTTTTGGTAAATAAGGGTTTACACTTTATTTGAACCTGCCACTGGCATGCTAGTTTTAATCTGTAGATGCTCAAAATGCACAAATTTGTTTACTGTATATTTTTATCATGTGGCCATTAGGGTATTAAGGTAACTCAGTTTTTCCGCTGTCCCGCTTTTATTTGATACTTTAATTAGATATACAAAGATTGCCTGAAAGGTCTTCTGATGGCCCTTTTAGCAGTGTGCAACATTTTGGGGATTAAAACTGAAAAAATGCATAGTGACCATACTGCAAAGTATGAATCAGGTTCATTCGATTTTCAAAGAGGGAAGGGTAGGTTTTTCTCCATTCAAATTTATTTGGGAATTGCTGTTTAAAATTAGAAAAATGCAATATTCACCTTTCCAATTCCATAACTTTTCAACAAAGTCAAAATTAGAAAAACAAAACTTTTCTATAAATATGTTGTCCTGCGGGGGCTTGATTATGATTGAAAGGTATCAATTTTGGGTCTAGACACAAGGTTTCAGAATAAATAGAGATTTCCTAAACAAACACAAGCATCCAACCCTATTTGACCATTCATAATAAGCATATAACAAGAAATGAATTACTTGATGATGTTTTGTCACTAACCAAGATTGGCACTGTCTCCGGTGGCCCCTTGATCAGGATGCATCACTCGGTCAGAAGAGCAATTGACGATGGGAGAGGATGCTGGGTATATGCTATACAAATTAAGCATTGAACGAATATCCATTTCCGATTAGAAATACCAAAGTCTAAAAATAGTCATTGAATTCAAACTGATTTCCCATCTATACACCAATAAGGTATAGACTTACACATCATTAATACATTACTAATTAGTAGAAAATGTTCAACCTGCCGATGTGCTGAGGATGACTAATTGTTGGGCGGCTGTATACATGTAGCTATGCCTTTGTTCTCCAGCCAAGAAAGCAAGTGCTCCCAGCAAGCCTGAGGGAAGTCAGTCTCCCAGGACAAAGACTAGAAACAGCAGCAGCAGCAGCAGCACAGAAAACCAGGCCGCCAAGGGAAAGGCACCAAGGAATTCCTCAACAAGCCAGCCAACACAATCTCTTGGCCAGGTATGTGATGGGTTTAGAGCCTCAATCCGATAAAACTTTATATTCAAAAGAGTTAAAGAGTAACCCCTGAAAATATTTTTGAGATAGTTTTGAAAGATATTTGAGAGTTGTAGATCATTATCAGATTAAGTTTGCTTCTTTAGATATTTTCTAAGAAATGGTTTAACCATGAGTTTCGCCCAAAAATCAAGCCCACTTGAATTTTTTACGAACATTACTCTAATGTGTTGTCTGATACCTGAGACTGAATTTATCCATTTACTACTGATAAATTCTTACGTGTGCTTTGTTTCTAATTAGATTTTTATCTTTGAAACAAAAGCAAATCCCTATGATATCATATTTACCTTTCCATTCTTGAGAACAGGTAAAAAGCTACTTCAATGATGAGTAAAGTCATCTCAAGAGTTTTTTCCTAAATAATTTAGAGGTAAATCATATAAAAGTCCCTTTCAATCTGACTAAAGAAGAGTTGCTTTACCTGCGTCTTAGAAATATCCTTATGTACACTTTATTTGCAGTTCTATTGTAGAATTTTATTTGCACTTTTTGACATGTATTCCTCAAACATTTTAATATGTGGCTGTCTTGTGATGTAAGGGTTAAATGCCCATCACAGTTCATTGTATATTATGTTTATTACACTTTGTATTATCATTGTGTATTCCACATCTAAGTGGATTCAAAAGAAGGCTTCAAAATGGGCTTAGTTTTTTGGATAAACTTTTTTTGTCTCCCTCATAGTATGATTCATGTTCTAATCGTTTTATTGAAAATTATAATCTGGTCATTCAGGGTCTTAGCCAGGAATTAGAAACTGGGTGCCCAACATTAACAACTGTAATTTTGTGGGGGCAGCTTTTTCAACAGAGATCACAATATACTCAGATTACTAGTGTTGGGAATCGGTACAAATTTTTAGGACTGATCCTCGCTTCACCAGAGTGATCGATGATCAGTTTTTATTTGGAGATGTTTTTCGTACACATTGACCCTTCCTCATGTGTATCACACATCATGTGTTGTGCATTTTTCATGAAATTTCAGGATAATACCTGCAGAAATAATGTAGAAATAATAATGGAATCACAGAAAGTATACATTTTAATTAAGCATAGATAGGTAAAACAGAAAGTATGCCTTTTAACCATATGCAAATAATCTGAAAAAAAGATCTTCAAAGATTGGGACTGATCATCAAAATTGGATGTAAAAATAGTGAGATCTCTGTTTAATCGATCAATCTGAACAACACTACAGATTACAACCATAAATGTATATACTTATTAAAATATGGCATACTATCCTTATGCACTGTGTTATGGGAGTCATATTGAAATGCAAAAGTTCAATTATATGCTTGAAATTGACGTTTTGAAAGATTCCTCACAAACATATGGTTGTCTTGATGGATGATTTTCTAGGGTTTGGGTGCCAAAATCATGCCCAGGTACCCTGCTGGCTAATATTGATTTGCTTGAAGCTTTAGTTCCTCAAGCTGCTGTTTGGCTTCCTGCTTATCTACTCTTTGTCTGACCATCAGTACTATGGATTATCAACAGATTTATATCTGTAGTTGGTCAGCAAAGACCTCTCAACTGAACTTTCGTTTAAAAACCTTCAAGTTGCTAAGTTGTTGTATGTTCTCTCTCTTCTTGAGATTGAGTGAGGCACAGCTGGGCCCCTTACTTAGTGAAACATGGGAGCAAAGGAATATTTGATTGGCCCCTTATAATACACATTCAATAATCTGAAATTCATGGAGCAGATTTTACAATTATTGTAAACATGAATGAAAAATAGAAAACTACTGAGGATCAGTAAACATGAAATACTTGTAAAGGTCTGGAAAGAGTCTTACAGACTACCTTTATCATAATTCTGGGACACCCCAGGGATAAGCCTTGATATTTAGGCGGCCGCATGAAATATCAGGAGCCGAGCCCTACAATAAGTCCTCCTGCAATCAGCATACCTGACTGACACCTCCCTTCAAACTATGCATGGAACAGTACAGATGTCAAGGCTCTTAATCTAGCTCATATCACAGTAAAATATGTGGTTGGAAATGAAGACTTCAAACCATGTAAAAACGTTATAATCTAAACTTTCCAAAATGTGAGCAAGATACCTCTGCTAAACAAACCGCTGCCATTTCAAACTCAACTAAAATTCCATTCATGATCTTGCCATGAACATGACTTCTGATAATTTCAAAATGGCAGAGAATATACCTGGTATACTGATCTCTTAGGAACGATGTGGTTCAAAGTCTAGGTGAAGATTTAAAAATAAACAGGCGCCATAGGCGTGCTCTCTGCACATCACAAGCTAAGCATTTGTGCAATCATTTTTGTCAGACATCCAGAGGTATGTTTGTCACTAGCAGAAAAAATCTTTAAAGGGACTATTTTTTATCAGAATTCTAGCGGAGTCTCTGCACAACACAAGCAGAGGTTGGTGGAGGAACATGACAAACAGAGGCGAGAACTTTTTGGGCTTTCTGCGGCAGCTAAAACAAAGGTACATACCCACACTTACGCACTCAACCTCACACTTACTCCCTGTAGAATGATAAAACAAAGGTACATACCCACACTTACGCACTCAACCTCACACTTACTCCCTGTAGAATGATAAAACAAAGGTACATACCCACACTTACGCACTCAACCTCACACTTACTCCCTGTAGAATGATAAAACAAAGGTACATACCCACACTTACACACTCAACCTCACACTTACTCCCTGTAGAATGATAAAACAAAGGTACATACCCACACTTACGCACTCAACCTCACACTTACTCCCTGTAGAATGATAAAACAAAGGTACATACCCACACTTACACACTCAACCTCTCACTTACTCCCTGTAGAATGATAAAACAAAGGTACATACCCACACTTACACTCTCAACCTCACACTCACTCCCTGTAGAATGATAAAACAAAGGTACATACCCACACTTACGCACTCAACCTCACACTTACTCCCTGTAGAATGATAAAACAAAGGTACATACCCACACTTACGCACTCAACCTCACACTCACTCCCTGTAGAATGATAAAACAAAGGTACATACCCACACTTACACTCTCAACCTCACACTCACTCCCTGTAGAATGATAAAACAAAGGTACATACCCACACTTACACACTCAACCTCACACTTACTCCCTGTAGAATGATAAAACAAAGGTACATACCCACACTTACGCACTCAACCTCACACTTACTCCCTGTAGAATGATAAAACAAAGGTACATACCCACACTTACGCACTCAACCTCACACTTACTCCCTGTAGAATGATAAAACAAAGGTACATACCCACACTTACACACTCAACCTCACACTTACTCCCTGTAGAATGATAAAACAAAGGTACATACCCACACTTACGCACTCAACCTCACACTTACTCCCTGTAGAATGATAAAACAAAGGTACATACCCACACTTACACACTCAACCTCTCACTTACTCCCTGTAGAATGATAAAACAAAGGTACATACCCACACTTACGCACTCAACCTCACACTTACTCCCTGTAGAATGATAAAACAAAGGTACATACCCACACTTACACACTCAACCTCACACTTACTCCCTGTAGAATGATAAAACAAAGGTACATACCCACACTTACGCACTCAACCTCACACTCACTCCCTGTAGAATGATAAAACAAAGGTACATACCCACACTTACACTCTCAACCTCACACTCACTCCCTGTAGAATGATAAAACAAAGGTACATACCCACACTTACGCACTCAACCTCACACTCACTCCCTGTAGAATGATAAAACAAAGGTACATACCCACACTTACACACTCAACCTCACACTTACTCCCTGTAGAATGATAAAACAAAGGTACATACCCACACTTACACTCTCAACCTCACACTCACTCCCTGTAGAATGATAAAACAAAGGTACATACCCACACTTACACACTCAACCTCTCACTTACTCCCTGTAGAATGATAAAACAAAGGTACATACCCACACTTACACACTCAACCTCACACTCACTCCCTGTAGAATGATAAAACAAAGGTACATACCCACACTTACACACTCAACCTCTCACTTACTCCCTGTAGAATGATAAAACAAAGGTACATACCCACACTTACACACTCAACCTCACACTCACTCCCTGTAGAATGATAAAACAAAGGTACATACCCACACTTACGCACTCAACCTCACACTTACTCCCTGTAGAATGATAAAACAAAGGTACATACCCACACTTACGCACTCAACCTCACACTTACTCCCTGTAGAATGATAAAACAAAGGTACATACCCACACTTACACACTCAACCTCACACTTACTCCCTGTAGAATGATAAAACAAAGGTACATACCCACACTTACGCACTCAACCTCACACTTACTCCCTGTAGAATGATAAAACAAAGGTACATACCCACACTTACGCACTCAACCTCACACTTACTCCCTGTAGAATGATAAAACAAAGGTACATACCCACACTTACACACTCAACCTCACACTTACTCCCTGTAGAATGATAAAACAAAGGTACATACCCACACTTACACACTCAACCTCTCACTTACTCCCTGTAGAATGATAAAACAAAGGTACATACCCACACTTACGCACTCAACCTCACACTTACTCCCTGTAGAATGATAAAACAAAGGTACATACCCACACTTACGCACTCAACCTCTCACTTACTCCCTGTAGAATGATAAAACAAAGGTACATACCCACACTTACGCACTCAACCTCTCACTTACTCCCTGTAGAATGATAAAACAAAGGTACATACCCACACTTACGCACTCAACCTCTCACTTACTCCCTGTAGAATGATAAAACAAAGGTACATACCCACACTTACACACTCAACCTCACACTCACTCCCTGTAGAATGATAAAACAAAGGTACATACCCACACTTACGCACTCAACCTCTCACTTACTCCCTGTAGAATGATAAAACAAAGGTACATACCCACACTTACGCACTCAACCTCTCACTTACTCCCTGTAGAATGATAAAACAAAGGTACATACCCACACTTACACACTCAACCATACACTTACTCCCTGTAGAATGATAAAACAAAGGTACATACCCACACTTACACACTCAACCATACACTTACTCCCTGTAGAATGATAAAACAAAGGTACATACCCACACTTACGCACTCAACCTCTCACTTACTCCCTGTAGAATGATAAAACAAAGGTACATACCCACACTTACACACTCAACCTCACACTCACTCCCTGTAGAATGATAAAACAAAGGTACATACCCACACTTACGCACTCAACCTCTCACTTACTCCCTGTAGAATGATAAAACAAAGGTACATACCCACACTTACGCACTCAACCTCTCACTTACTCCCTGTAGAATGATAAAACAAAGGTACATACCCACACTTACACACTCAACCATACACTTACTCCCTGTAGAATGATAAAACAAAGGTACATACCCACACTTACACACTCAACCATACACTTACTCCCTGTAGAATGATAAAACAAAGGTACATACCCACACTTACGCACTCAACCTCTCACTTACTCCCTGTAGAATGATAAAACAAAGGTACATACCCACACTTACACACTCAACCTCTCACTTACTCCCTGTAGAATGAAAAATATTTCTGAATATTTGTCTTAATCTGCCAAGTGGTCTTAGCTAGTTCAGGTAATATGAAATAATCCTTTTAGTTTGTTATACCTGAGGAAATATATTTGGTTTCAGTAATGCTGCCATCTGTTGACAGGTACTAGACGTTCCAGTATTCTAAAACAGCTCAGTAATGCTGCCATCTGTTGACAGGTACTAGACGTTCCAGTATTCTAAAACAGCTCAGTAATGCTGCCATCTGTTGACAGGCACTAGACGTTCCAGTATTCTAAAACAGCTCTGTACTATATTTAGTGCCACACCCTTTCCATTGAATGAAGCTGTCATTTTATGAGATGCAATTATTGTGAATACAGTGAAACATTTGACTGCTAAACAACTATTGTACACTTATATTTGATTGTTACCGATGCTAAAATTGTCATCCGTTCATCTTTTATGATGAAGAATAAATATCAAAAACACCCTCCATTTTAAGCATAGGACTGTATTAACTAACTTCCTTTGGTAGACTATGATATTTGAAAATGAACTTTCCTGTATACAATGAAAATCGATACTTAAAATCTGATACAGATTTGGCATAAGTCTGAGTCGGGGATTCACAATTTGTGGGAATATGATGTTGCCAGCTTCCCTAACCAGTAGGAGGACCAATCTGTATGAAGTTTGTTACAATTTGATATTGAAGTTTTGTTAATAATACATTACTTTACATACCTTAATGGTTACTATTGGCCAAGTGGTGAGAACAGTGATCAAGCACTTACTAGTAACTAGGTATACTGTACACAGGGAGGTCAGTCCTTTTGCCTTGAGCCTGTTGTGATGGTTTATAGGTAACATGTGATACATTTATCAAGCTACACTCTACTATGTGCTACCATGCTTTACTATACTGATGCCTTTTTTCCTATCTTGCTTCTGTACTAATTCATCATTAGCTTTATACCTATCTTTTTAAAAGTAATCTCATCACATAACCTCAATGTGATAATTCTGACAACTACACTGTTAGAAAGCTATTATTTCGAAATGATAAAATGACATTGCATTAATTTTGTAGCAATTACAATGACATCAGGTAGATATTGCACCATATGCACTGTATTGCTAAGTTTCTGTTTTAGTTTAATGAAGTTTAATGAAGTGCTGCTGTCTTTTTGTGTAGGAAGGTGTATTTTGTTGTCTATATTCCACTATCCCTCTTTACAATATCAGTACAATGAATCCACCCCATTCAAATCACAACCTTTTCATACACGAGTGAAATGTGTGAACATACCATTCATAAATTGAATGTCTATACACTACTGTAAATTGAATGTCTATACAATAATGTCTATACACTATTTCTATACTGATGATGATGACATTAATAATAATAATAATAATGATAATAATAATAATAATAATAATAATAATAATAATAATGATAATAATAATAATAATGATAATAATAATAATAAAAATAATGATAATAATAATAATAATAATATCAATAATAATAATAATGATCTTTTCAGACATTTTGTTATTAATTTCTAAGATTTTTTTGAGGCTTTTATTTTGCATCTTCTTTTAAATGATTTGCATGTCTAAAAACATTTTAGGCTGAAAGTTTACATTTTATATAGAATACTTAAGTTAGTAAACCTATATCATGAAATGTTAATTTTGAAATACATGTATTATGAATGAGAAATAATCAGGAATTGGTGTCCGTGGACCTGAGAATGAGTTAAACTATAGGGCAGTCAAGTATATGGTCTCAGTTAACTACTTTGATTTATGGTGCAAATTACTAATTACTAATAGGAAAAGAGAAGGTAACCAAAAAGAATGATTTAGGATGACACAATAAAAAGGTACTTGATTTAAGAATTTAAGTGATGTTTGAGCTAACAGATTCTCACATGTGATCATGGTTTGATTTCCCTCAAATCCTTTTCAAAAGCTGTATAAGATAGGGATTTGCCCAAACCTTATTAGCATGTGTGGCTCAGTTTATGTGCTGATGGGCTGTCCACATTACCCTCAGCAAAACACTAGCTATGTTTGCACTACTTATAGTGAAGGAATTTCTATAAAAAGCAAAATGTAATGACTCGGCAATGCATGGGGCACCGGTCTTGATGCTTTGATGTGGTTAAAGTGTGTTGTCGAAAATGGGTCATTAGAACATAGTCTGGTCTTATATTTTTCAAAGAAGACAGCAAAATATGCACATGACTATCATAGACATAACTTATCATACTTGGTGTCTTTATGTTTTGTCCTCGCATTCACTTTGAAATCCCACTTTTAAAGGAATTCCTTAAATAGCACACTTGGAAATGTCTTATAAATATCAGGATACCCTGTTTTGTGTTTTTCAAGGATTTGGATGTTCAAATGACTATCATCAGGCCATTGCCTCGTTTCTAGGGAAACTAATCAAATAGTTGTTGGGTGATGGTAGAATGACAATGTGGATCTGTTTGGCCTGTTTCAACCTTTTGAACATGTTTATAGGAAGGGCCCCATCTGAAAGTTGATGAGCACCTTTTTCTGTGTCTGTGTGTGTGTCTGTGTGTGCATAATTTGTGTAGTGTTTATCTTTCTTCTGCTACCAGAGCCCTGGACCTGCCCATGTCCCCTTCTCTAAGGTACTCCCCCATCTCTACTGCCTCTCTCCTCATAGTAGGCTCATGGAAATAGCTTTTAATTGCATGTG
>OZ012694.1:939101-1046601 GCA_963942565.1 Maea johnstoni
TCATGAGAAATATTTATATATTTTTATATTTATATATATATAATTATATATATATATACATATATATATATATATATATATATATATATATATATATATATATATATATATATATATATATATATATGTGTGTGTGTGTGTGTGTGTATATATATATATATATATATATATATATATATATATATATATATATATATATATATATATATATATATATATGTATATATATATATATATATATATATATATATATATATATATATATATATATATATATATATATATATATATATATATATATTTATGTATATAAACTAAGTATGTTCATGAGAAATATTGCTATTGTAGTGTTATCTTGGGAGCCAGAGCATAATTTAGTAAATGTTTGAAAGAGATATGTTCTTTAGAACTGGACCTACCCTGTTATTTTCCTTGACTCTTGGCATTCATAATGAATGTTCTGTACCCTGCCGGGGAGGGGCAAGGCTATTGTGGGATGAATGTGTTCTTATCAGTGTTTGATAATGAAAGTTTAACTTTCTCTACATCTTCGGATCGTGTACACTCCTTTCCCTTGCACTTAGCTTTCCATAGGTAGCACTGCACTTCAATCATGCCCGTGGATAAACATTTTTTACTTTCATTGTAATTTGATGAAACATTTCTTCCTCGTTGGATTTATAATCTTATCCTTTAACACTGTAATGTTTTCTATCTTGTTCCTTATCATCTTCATACCAATATTGCATATTTTCACAAATCTTTGTAGGGATAAACATGATTCTGCCAATGATATCAATCTTCACTTTTGTTTCTTGCTATGTTTAAATGAGACTGCCATATGGGGTTTCATGGAGGGACTGGTGCCATTGAAAACAAGCAGGTTTCAAAGATTCTAGTATCCTCAAAGTCTGTTAAATTTTCACTTCAGTTGTTTAAAATGAAAAGTGAAAAGAAAATCAGAAAATTATCATATTACAGCAAATGCTATTGGCTTCCACAGTTTTAACAATGCTATTATCAAGAATGAAAATAAAGCATGATGTTCTTGATAAATCTGTCACCTAACTCCAATTCCTACAAAATCTTTCAGTTTCCTATTGGTTTGTGCCTTTTAGATTTGAATAAAGCATGTCCTGTCAGCCATCGTTGGTCCTGGTCCAGCGCGTTCCTGATCAATGTTGTGTGATGTGTCTGTGTTGCAGGGAGAGAGCGCGTTGAGTCCGGGGAAAGGTGCAGCTCGCGATTCCACACACGATTGGCTGAGACCTGACCTGGAAGGCGGCGGCTTGTCGGCTCCACCAGGACCAGATCAGCAGCAGCAGCAGCAGCAGCAGCAGCAGCAGCAGGCCAGCATTCCCGGGACAACAGAGAGAAAGAAGGAACCAAGATCACCAAGAAACCTATCTCAGGGGGTGCTAATGGATTTACCAGGTTGGTCATGATATCCTAATAAGTCAGAGTAATGGCAGTCAGTTCCTTACCAAATACTAGTATCAAGGTCTTATGACACTTTTTACAAATCTAAGTTTAATTTTCCTGAAACATTGCATTAGGAACGAACATAGCACAGAGATCTTCAAAACAGCTTAAAATCATGGGGTCATCGCAAAAAAATATATATTGCAATTTATGTCACAAACATCTCATTCTCCAAAATTGGTTTCTTTCTTCGCTAAATTTATCCCTTCAGAGATACTGAAACAGCCTGAAATACTGTTCTGCCATGTTGAAATTATTTTTCTGCTATTATATAGGAAGTATGGTGCAAAATCAAGGAATTCGAGAAACATGTTTTTAACCCATAATTGGTTTAAGTTAGAATTGCCTAGTTTGATTTTCACCAAATTTTGTCTAAATTATCTACACAATGCTCTTAACAAGAAGACATAAAGAAAATGACAGGTTAGTTTTCGAACCACAGATGGGTAAAGTTGGTGAAATAGGGCTTTTTTGTCAGGATTTTTAAAAAATGGTGCAAAGGAGTTACCCAATTGGTACCGTTTTGATACCTTTCTTATATATTTATATAAGATATGTTTAGCAAGGGAATCCTCCCTCAGTATACATATTTTCTTAAAATGTGTTAAATCATCAAATTCAATAAATATGATAATCACTAAAGCGAAAACATTCTGTATTCAGTCGATATACCTGCTGCCTGGATGTCCTTGTACCAAGGCAGTTAGCTCTGTACTGGTTGACTGCTTATCTGTATTCAGTTGATATACCTGCTGCCTGGATGTCCCTGTACCAAGGCAGTTAGCTCTGTACTGGTTGACTGCTTTTGTTGGAACTAACCTAAAGAACCATACACGCATATATGCGTGTGACAATTCAACCATGAATAAAACATAGGCCTAAATAGTTTCTTTGGATATTCTCTACTTAAACCCAAGTTCCCACCGCTGCCATCCTTCAAACAAGAAGTATATTGCTGTCTAAACACCTCCTCACAGACACGAAATTGAGGCACTGGGAGCGGCCATTTTAGTCTATTAAAAGCTTATCTCAGTCGCTGATGTGCACATAAGACATTAGCAGTAAGGTAGCTATAAGTTATGGTTTAATAATTATCTACTGAGGTCATTCCACAAATTTCAGGAGAATGAAATAATGAAGACTGTTTTCATCAAACAGTAAATAAGAACATGTGGTTGTAATGTTTGTTTTTCTGTTTTTTGTAGATGAGCATGCTCCGTTCCTCCTGCTCAGCCAGGTAGGTACCTCCTCCAGTCATACCCGTGCATTATATATATATATATATATATATATATATATATATATATATATATATATATATATATATATATATATATATATATATATATATATATATACATATACATATATATATACATATATATATATATATATATATATATATATATATATATATATATATATATAGGGCTGTAAACAGGTACCCGGTACCAGCACCGTACCGAATACCGCTTCGCAAAATACCTGTAAATACCGTTTCAGATTACCAATGGAGGCACTTGGCTTAGTGCTTGACATACATAGATAGCATATCAATCTCTGTTGGGTATGTTGATAGTATCATGTGAGGAGTTACATACTTACAGTGCGGAACTTGTTTGCTTCGAAGGTGCGCTATATAGCGAGGCGAGTGCCGTGTCGCTGCTGCCATGTGCACGGTGTTCATTGTGATTGTTATCGCCACCGCATAGTGGCGCTGCATATCGCTTCTACAGCGCCACTACGCGGTGGGGATAGCAATCACATTAAGCACTGTGCATATGGCAGCAGCGATGTCGTGCTCGCTTCGCTATATATAGCGTGCCTTCAAAGTAAACAAGTTCGGCCGGCACCTGTAAGTACCTACTACAACTTATCATGTGATGTTATCAGCATGCTTGGCAGATATTGATATGTTGTCTATGTATGTCGGGAACTAGGCTAAGTGCGTACTTAGCATAGTTCAAGACTTCTAGATACCGATAGCAGTACCGTTAAAATACCGTATCGTTTCGTTGGTACCGGTTATGGTACCGTACCGCTTCACCCTTAGCGGTATGCAGCCCTATATATATATATAATATATACATATATATATATATATATATATATATATATATATATATATATATATATATATATATATATATATATATATATATATATATATATATATATATATATATATATATATATATGTATATATGTATGTATATATATATATATATATATATATATATATATATATATATATATATATATATATATATATATATATATATATAGACACACACACACACACGTACACATATCCCTTCAGATGAGCACTTCCTGGAAATTGTTTCAAACTGCATCTTTATTCTGGAATAGAGTAGACCCCAAATTTTCATTTCACTTTACTGTTATATGGATGAATAAATCATCTATTTTAGGTGCTGAACTCTGAGAGCTGTAACAAACCTAGGTAGCATTGTCACTCAGTTAGTCAGCTGACATGCACAGTCATCAGCCTACAGGACTGTACGCTCAGTCACCATCGTGTTAGAACTTATTAGAATACAACAGGGGTAATATGGGAACATCTCCCAACAGGGCCATTGGAAGTATTTGGAAAATGTAAGACTGTGGTGCTGTGCATGTATTAATTATGCCATAGCTATTAATTGGCAAAACCACATTGCTTGCTTCAGTATATGAACCAGCCTGAGTTTACCTGTTGTTGCTTATAGTGACGATTAAGTCAGGTATGTGGCCATGGGAGTTCTGATTCATCTCACAGCTGAGGGCCTTAATGGCTATTATAGCATGGAGAAAATTACACTTGTTGGTTTGATTCTTGGAAATATTGTGGGCTTTTCTCAATTTGTTAATACTTCCTTGTTATGACATGGTGTGAGTGCAAGGAATGAGGGTTATACACAAGGTTGTAAAACAGAAAACATATAGTACTGGGTATAATCACACTGCAGGGACGGGGGGTTCGAGGGGTTTGTCCGAACCCCCCCCTGGCTGGTGAGTCACTTTACACCACCACGCCACCTGTGGACAAAGATCAAAACTAATTGTTTTTCTTGCCCTGGCCACCAGTTCTTTTGTTTCCCCAGACCTTTTGAGTAGACAATGGGCTGATTGGTGAGTGGATGAACATCATGGCTGACGGGATTAGCTGCCGATAACCGGCGGATACAGAATTACAATCCAGCCGTTTGCAGACTAAGAATAGCTTGGAAAACCTAAAGTTTGTCAGGTGAGGGGGGGGGGGGGGTTCGTTGATTCTCAAACTTCTAGATCTTTTGATTCCTTAGTAGCGGATACAGAATTATAGTCCAGTCGTTTGCAGACTAAAGGCCCGTTCCCACATCTGCGATCTAGTGTAGCGGCGGCACAGCAACCGCAGCGAATTATGATTCGCTGTGCGATCGCTGTAGATTGACCCAATTAATTTTTGTAGCGACCAGATCGTTGAGCCCGTTCCCACATCTGCGATCTAGTGTAGCGACTGCACAGCGTATCAGCGAATTATAATTCGCTGCGGTCGCTGTGCGGTCGCTACACTAGATCGCAGATGTGGGAACGGGGCTTAACTGAACTTTACATAGGTAGTTAGGGTAACGATAGATTAACGAGTACGTAACGAGTGACACTCTAGCATAACGATAATTAAGATGGCACAGCGACCTCACAACAACCACTACCACTGCACAGCGAATGCACTGCGGACCATTAGCGAACCACTGCCCTACTTTTTCAACAGCGTTTTTTTTTGAGCATGTTCAAAAAAATCGCAACAGATGCTCGGCCACAGCGAACTGCTGCAGAGGTACAGCGAGCGCAACGATGGCGTAACGGATCACATCGAACGCCGTAGCGGAGGCACAGCGAGTGCAGCGATTCATAATTCGCTGCGGTCGCTATGCCGCCGCTACACTAGATCGCAGATGTGGGAACGGGCCTTAAGAGTGGCTTGGAAAACCTGAAGTTTGTTAGGTGAGGGGGGGTTCGTTGATTCTCAAACTTCTAGATAACTTGATTCCTCCAAAACCTATGATTACGAAAAATACCTAACTACATGTACATGTACTAGCCAACAGATGTACATGTATAAGTAACCACATTTAAACACCTTATAAACCAACAGATATATAAATAACCACATCTCATCACCTTTTGAGGTGGCTTAACAATCTGGGCACTACAAGAATGTAGGTGATAACTTAAGTGCCGTGATAACTTATTTGTTGACTATGTTTAACTGATGTTAGTCTTATTTATTTGCAATAAGCATATTATTCGGGATTAGTTTAAGAGTAAGTTTGATATGCCTTCAATATCCTAACGTATGTATGTCTTAATTATGTCTTGAATGTATAAAATACAAAAATATGTGTTTACAAAATGAAAAAATACAATTTAAGGTGTACATAACTACTTAGAAAACAGAAAAAAGACAAAGAATAACTTCTCTATTTATCTAATTCACCTTATAAGCAAACCTGAGTGTTGATTTCTGAAGAATTCGACCAGCGCAGAAGGGGAAATTTACTGAACAGCTCTCATGATTGGTGTTAAGTCACATCACAAATGAAAGAGTCTCTCTCCAATTGACCCTCCCCCCCTGCGTTGTAAAACAGAAAACATATAGTACTGGGTATAATCACACTGTGTTGTAAAACAGAAACATATAGTTCTGGGTATAATCACACTGTGTTGGAAAATCATGTCGACATGTCACTATAGCAACATGCTATAATATATTTTCAGGATGAGTATGGAGAGCACCATTCTTCCATCACACACTGTCGCTTCAGTAACACAGGCCATGCTGTAGCCTCGTCAGACACGGACGGCGTGGTCAAGTAAGTAACAGACACTTCTATACCTATAAGTATACACAGAAACATGCATACGTCCAGCAATAATAGCTTCAGTAACACAGGCCATGCTGTAGCCTCGTCAGACACGGACGGCGTGGTCAAGTAAGTAACAGAGACTTCTGTACCTATAAGTATACACAGAAACATGCATACGTCCAGCAATAATAGCTTCAGTAACACAGGCCATGCTGTAGCCTCATCAGACACGGACGGCGTGGTCAAGTAAGTAACAGACACTTCTATACCTATAAGTATACACAGAAACATGCATACGTCCAGCAATAATAGCTTCAGTAACACAGGCCATGCTGTAGCCTCATCAGACACGGACGGCGTGGTCAAGTAAGTAACAGACACTTCTATACCTATAAGTATACACAGAAACATGCATACGTCCAGCAATAATAGCTTCAGTAACACAGGCCATGCTGTAGCCTCATCAGACACGGACGTCGTGGTCAAGTAAGTAACAGACACTTCTATACCTATAAGTATACACAGAAACATGCATACGTCCAGCAATAATAGCTTCAGTAACACAGGCCATGCTGTAGCCTCGTCAGACACGGACGGCATGGTCAAGTAAGTAACAGACACTTCTATACCTATAAGTATACACAGAAACATGCATACGTCCAGCAATAATAGCTTCAGTAACACAGGCCATGCTGTAGCCTCATCAGACACGGACGGCGTGGTCAAGTAAGTAACAGAGACTTCTATACCTATAAGTATACACAGAAACATGCATACGTCCAGCAATAATAGCTTCAGTAACACAGGCCATGCTGTAGCCTCGTCAGACACGGACGGCGTGGTCAAGTAAGTAACAGACACTTCTATACCTATAAGTATACACAGAAACATGCATACGTCCAGCAATAATAGCTTCAGTAACACAGGCCATGCTGTAGTCTCGTCAGACACAGATGGCATGGTCAAGTAAGTAACAGAGACTTCTATACCTATAAGTATACACAGAAACATGCATACGTCCAGCAATAATAGCTTCAGTAACACAGGCCATGCTGTAGCCTCGTCAGACACAGATGGCATGGTCAAGTAAGTAACAGAGACTTCTATACCTATAAGTATACACAGAAACATGCATACGTCCAGCAATAATAGCTTCAGTAACACAGGCCATGCTGTAGCCTCGTCAGACACGGACGGCGTGGTCAAGTAAGTAACAGACACTTCTATACCTATAAGTATACACAGAAACATGCATACGTCCAGCAATAATAGCTTCAGTAACACAGGCCATGCTGTAGCCTCGTCAGACACGGACGGCGTGGTCAAGTAAGTAACAGACACTTTTATACCTATAAGTATACACAGAAACATGCATACGTCCAGCAATAATAGCTTCAGTAACACAGGCCATGCTGTAGCCTCATCAGACACGGACGGCGTGGTCAAGTAAGTAACAGAGACTTCTATACCTATAAGTATACACAGAAACATGCATACGTCCAGCAATAATAGCTTCAGTAACACAGGCCATGCTGTAGCCTCGTCAGACACGGACGGCGTGGTCAAGTAAGTAACAGACACTTCTATACCTATAAGTATACACAGAAACATGCATACGTCCAGCAATAATAGCTTCAGTAACACAGGCCATGCTGTAGCCTCGTCAGACACAGTATGATGGCGTTATTATCAGGTCAAGTAAGTCACTGAGAATACTATACTTTCTGTTCCTCATTTTTACTTGAATAGTAAAAGGTTGATTTCTGTGGACCTCGAAAAGAAATACAATGTATTGAGGACAGGTATAATAGTAATGAAAGTAAAGAATATGTCCTCTTATCATAAAATTCAGAAAACCAGCAAGTGTTTTTGGTGCTACAGTAGCCAATAGGTCGACCATCACTTGAGGAGACGGCTTTTGCTGATTTCTTAAAAAATATCCTGCTCTCTAGGTATTTTCTGGCAATTGCTTCTTGTTCAAAAAAGGGGTATGATTTTTCTAATAGTTATTTCTTATTCCTTTTTACAGAGTATGGTCATTACAGCCATCTCCAGTAACCATAGCTACCAAGATGTCCAAGTTTTCGTTGCTTTCTCTGGAGTGGGCCAGTAAGGCAGATCGCTTTGTAAGCACTTTACATAATCACCAATAAATACTAATGATAATTCAGGATAAAGTACGGAATAGGAAAGAAATGATTGGACATGGTCTGATTCATTTTCAAATCTCTATCTAAAAGTATGTAATGTTTAATTTATCCTTTTGCTTCTATATGTTTTGTTGAATATTTCATGTGTAATTTCTGACATGTGAAGAGCCAAGCTCTTGAAAGGGGAATTTTTTCACTTGGTAAAAGATTTGTTTTTTAAATAGAATCCCAGCTGATTGGAATGATCTGCAAATAAATTATTATCCAATTGTATCTCTCAATTATTTTAGCTTACTCTTTCACTTTTGATTTTCCCAGCAAATCACTGTAATCTCTAGTAATGATCATTTCAGCAACTGAATGTTTGTTCGTACCTTCATATCAGATGTATATGTATGAAAAAATAGCTATGGAAATATCTTGATATCAAAGAAATAATTCAGGAATGTAGGACCAAAAGTTGTATTTCTTTTGGGGCTTAAAAAATCCTCTTTAAATAGCTTGTGAATATTTTATTTGCTGATTTTCTTGTTCCAAGTTGCCAATAGGGATTTTTATCATCATCCCAGGTACCCTAATCTTGTTAGATTTAGCACTGCCAGCTTCAAAAAGTAAATAGTGAACTACCTGGCTTGGAGACGTGCGGGTAGCTTGTTAGTCAATTTCAGTCAGTAAGTAAGTAGCACTAGTATAACAAATCTCAGATCCTCAGGCACTTCTCCCCATTTGATATCAATAGGAAGAGGTACCGCTACTCCTATATCATGACAAAAAACAATAGCCAATGGGAAAAGGTGTCATATCGAAAAAGTTGAGTATCATATCATATCGTTTGAGATTTGAAATATATGTAAAATTGACTTAATTGCTAACAGGACATCTCAGCATGAAGGCAGTCCCTGGTTGGCAGGCAGTATTGTTGAAGATATCGTTAAGATATTACATCATCAGCTCCACTCTGAGACTAGCAGCTCTTTCTTGTGCTGGACTATTTTGGGCTTCTTACATTGCTTTTAACAATAGTCAATGATAGGATGCCAATATAATCCTTCATTGGGATCCTTACATTGGTGTTCACAATGTTCATTGTTAGGACCCCTAAAATTAGCATTTGTTGCAATGGCGACAGTAACTAAATTCTCCCCCAACAGAGGTCGCTTTCTCTTAGCAACAAAGAATCAAGATGGTGGCCACTGCACTTCACACTGCTGCAGGCTGGTATAGGACTCGGCCTGATGGCCTTGTCCGATACCAGCCGGCTTCTTGGAGACATCTAGCTGTACACCATTTTCACAACAAGGAGAACTAATAGTAGCGATAAGGAAATATCAATATAGTATCATATCACAAAAGTTCTTAAGGTGCCAATCCCTAGATGTGGTTATTTGGTATTGTACTAAGTACTTTCCCCTAGGTGTCAGACCAAGTGTACGCTCCAAATGCAAATGGCTTATAGATGAACAGTGCTGCTCATTCTTCTTACAGCTCCTGCTTGGATCCAATTGCATAAAACTGTTTGATGTCAAGGAGAAGAAGACCCTGTGTGAGACTCCTGTAGACTCCTCTTTTCCAAGGTCTGTCAGTAACTATTGCCAGATTACTTAGTGTGTGTTCAAAGGGATGCATTAAAAGATCTAAATATAATGATAGTCCTGTAGAATACATTTAGCACTTGTCTATGTGACTTGGATTTGACTGAGTACATAGAGTAGTTTACTATTTGTTTATAGATGTACATTACCTTAATTAAAATATTTTCATAGTTTGATATATCATGATACATTTATTTGTTAGTGAGCTGAGTTTGTCTATTTGCTAGGATTGTGTCTCTGGCGTGTAGCCCGGCAGGTACAGCGTTTGTGTGCTCTGCGGCGGGCCGCAGCCTCCCAGCACCCAGCAGCCCAGACCCATCCGGACACAAGATAGGAAAACTAACACTATGGGACCTCAAGACAATGAAAATGGAGGTAGACGTTCAAAACTTTTTAGTTACAAAAATCCACAAGCCGTGACTACCTTATTCCAACAGTTCCATATCAGCACTTTTTTGGCCTTTGAGACAGAATATACTCTCCAACTTTAAGACCCTTTAAACCACGTTAGAAGTTTCCTTGAAATGCTTAATCAGATGATATGGTTTTATTGAAAATAACTAAGTCATAGAGCATACATTTTTAAAGTTTATCGAAGTGGAAAGTTGTTTCGGTATGATGAACTTTTCTTTGTTTCTCTCTTGGATATGTTTTGCCTCATGAAAGGTATTGCTATTATGATAAGGCCTTTTTTGCCTGCTGCAGTCAGATATAGTATCTAGGTTGCTGCTATGTTGGTTTGACAGAGTTAAAAAAATAAAAAAAATTAAGATAATGATGATTTCACAGAAATTTATATAAATAAGAATGAATATTTGTGTATATTTTCTATCAAAAAAGTAAAAAGAATCTCCTGATGAATGGAACAACTCATTCAAAAGCAATATTTAACCTTTCCAATGCTGAGGCAACTTTCGCCTAAAACACAAGGATGCAAAGATTTTTAAAAACCCTGTCATGTTAGTATTCAATGGATAGCTCTCACTGAGTACTCTCAGATGAGTACCCATGTGCCAGGATTTCAGTCATTTTTCAGGTTTCTGCATCAGTTTGTATTGGCCAAATTAGCCACCAGCAACATAAGGGTTAATGCAATAAATCTCTTCTTCAAATGTTCTGCTAAAAATCTGTTCATTTAAATGTTCAGTGAATTTAGATAACAAATGTATTTGTAAGTTCGAGTGGTGTTTTTTTTTCAGAGGAACCTTCCAGTTGCTCCTAGCTCTGTTGCCATTAACTGTACATCCTTCAACCACAATGGCCAACTGCTGCTGAGTGGGGGCTGTGACGGAGTAGTGAGAATGTTTGGTGAGTAACTGTACATCCTTCAACCACAATGGCCAGCTGCTGCTAAGTGGGGGCTGTGACGGAGTAGTGAGAATGTTTGGTGAGTAACTGTACATCCTTCAACCACAATGGCCAGCTGCTGCTAAGTGGGGGCTGTGACGGAGTAGTGAGAATGTTTGGTGAGTAACTGTACATCCTTCAACCACAATGGCCAGCTGCTGCTAAGTGGGGGCTGTGACGGAGTAGTGAGAATGTTTGGTGAGTAACTGTACATCCTTCAACCACAATGGCCAGCTGCTGCTAAGTGGGGGCTGTGACGGAGTAGTGAGAATGTTTTGTGAGTAACTGTACATCCTTCAACCACAATGGCCAGCTGCTGCTAAGTGGGGGCTGTGACGGAGTAGTGAGAATGTTTGGTGAGTAACTGTACATCCTTCAACCACAATGGCCAGCTGCTGCTAAGTGGGGGCTGTGACGGAGTAGTGAGAATGTTTTGTGAGTAACTGTACATCCTTCAACCACAATGGCCAGCTGCTGCTAAGTGGGGCTGTGACGGAGTAGTGAGAATGTTTGGTGAGTAACTGTACATCCTTCAACCACAATGGCAAGCTGTTGCTGAGTGGGGGCTGTGACGGAGTAGTGAGAATGTTTGGTGAGTAACTGTACATCCTTCAACCACAATGGCAAGCTGCTGCTAAGTGGGGTCTGTGACGGAGTAGTGAGAATGTTTGGTGAGTAACTGTACATCCTTCAACCACAATGGCCAGCTGCTGCTGAATGGGGGCTGTGACGGAGTAGTGAGAATGTTTGGTGAGTAACTGTACATCCTTCAACCACAATGGCCAGCTGCTGCTGAATGGGGGCTGTGACGGAGTAGTGAGAATGTTTGGTGAGTAACTGTACATCCTTCAACCACAATGGCCAGCTGCTGCTGAGTGGGGGCTGTGACGGAGTAGTGAGAATGTTTGGTGAGTAACTGTACATCCTTCAACCACAATGGCCAGCTGCTGCTAAGTGGGGGCTGTGACGGAGTAGTGAGAATGTTTGGTGAGTAACTGTACATCCTTCAACCACAATGGCCAGCTGCTGCTAAGTGGGGGCTGTGACGGAGTAGTGAGAATGTTTGGTGAGTAACTGTACATCCTTCAACCACAATGGCCAGCTGCTGCTAAGTGGGGGCTGTGACGGAGTAGTGAGAATGTTTTGTGAGTAACTGTACATCCTTCAACCACAATGGCCAGCTGCTGCTAAGTGGGGCTGTGACGGAGTAGTGAGAATGTTTGGTGAGTAACTGTACATCCTTCAACCACAATGGCAAGCTGTTGCTGAGTGGGGGCTGTGACGGAGTAGTGAGAATGTTTGGTGAGTAACTGTACATCCTTCAACCACAATGGCAAGCTGCTGCTAAGTGGGGTCTGTGACAGAGTAGTGAGAATGTTTGGTGAGTAACTGTACATCCTTCAACCACAATGGCCAGCTGCTGCTGAGTGGGGGCTGTGACGGAGTAGTGAGAATGTTTGGTGAGTAACTGTACATCCTTCAACCACAATGGCCAGCTGCTGCTGAGTGGGGGCTGTGACAGAGTAGTGAGAATGTTTGGTGAGTAACTGTACATCCTTCAACCACAATGGCCAACTGCTGCTGAATGGGGGCTGTGACGGAGTAGTGAGAATGTTTGGTGAGTAACTGTACATCCTTCAACCACAATGGCCAGCTGCTGCTGAGTGGGGGCTGTGACGGAGTAGTGAGAATGTTTGGTGAGTAACTGTACATCCTTCAACTACAATGGCCAGCTGCTGCTAAGTGGGGGCTGTGACAGAGTAGTGAGAATGTTTGGTGAGTAACTGTACATCCTTCAATCACAATGGCAAGCTGCTGCTAAGTGGGGGCTGTGACAGAGTAGTGAGAATGTTTGGTGAGTAACTGTACATCCTTCAACCACAATGGCAAGCTGCTGCTGAGTGGGGGCTGTGACGGAGTAGTGAGAATGTTTGGTGAGTAACTGTACATCCTTCAACCACAATGGCCAACTGCTGCTGAGTGGGGGCTGTGACGGAGTAGTGAGAATGTTTGGTGAGTAACTGTACATCCTTCAACCACAATGGCCAGCTGCTGCTAAGTGGGGGCTGTGACAGAGTAGTGAGAATGTTTGGTGAGTAACTGTACATCCTTCAACCACAATGGCCAGCTGCTGCTGAGTGGGGGCTGTGACAGAGTAGTGAGAATGTTTGGTGAGTAACTGTACATCCTTCAACCACAATGGCCAACTGCTGCTGAATGGGGGCTGTGACAGAGTAGTGAGAATGTTTGGTGAGTAACTGTACATCCTTCAACCACAATGGCCAGCTGCTGCTGAGTGGGGGCTGTGACAGAGTAGTGAGAATGTTTGGTGAGTAACTGTACATCCTTCAACCACAATGGCCAGCTGCTGCTAAGTGGGGGCTGTGACGGAGTAGTGAGAATGTTTGGTGAGTAACTGTACATCCTTCAACCACAATGACCAGCTGCTGCTAAGTGGGGGCTGTGACGGAGTAGTGAGAATGTTTGGTGAGTAACTGTACATCCTTCAACCACAATGGCAAGCTGCTGCTGAATGGGGGCTGTGACGGAGTAGTGAGAATGTTTGGTGAGTAACTGTACATCCTTCAACCACAATGGCCAGCTGCTGCTGAGTGGGGGCTGTGACGGAGTAGTGAGAATGTTTGGTGAGTAACTGTACATCCTTCAACCACAATGGCCAGCTGCAGCTGAGTGGGGGCTGTGACGGAGTAGTGAGAATGTTTGGTGAGTAACTGTACATCCTTCAACCACAATGGCCAACTGCTGCTGAGTGGGGGCTGTGACGGAGTAGTGAGAATGTTTGGTGAGTAACTGTACATCCTTCAACCACAATGGCCAGCTGCTGCTGAGTTGGGGCTGTGACGGAGTAGTGAGAATGTTTGGTGAGTAACTGTACATCCTTCAACCACAATGGCAAGCTGCTGCTGAGTGGGGGCTGTGACGGAGTAGTGAGAATGTTTGGTGAGTAACTGTACATCCTTCAACCACAATGGCCAGCTGCTGCTAAGTGGGGGCTGTGACGGAGTAGTGAGAATGTTTGGTGAGTAACTGTACATCCTTCAACCACAATGGCCAACTGCTGCTGAGTGGGGGCTGTGACAGAGTAGTGAGAATGTTTGGTGAGTAACTGTACATCCTTCAACCACAATGGCAAGCTGCTGCTAAGTGGGGTCTGTGACGGAGTAGTGAGAATGTTTGGTGAGTAACTGTACATCCTTCAACCACAATGGCCAACTGCTGCTGAATGGGGGCTGTGACGGAGTAGTGAGAATGTTTGGTGAGTAACTGTACATCCTTCAACCACAATGGCCAACTGCTGCTGAATGGGGGCTGTGACAGAGTAGTGAGAATGTTTGGTGAGTAACTGTACATCCTTCAAACACAATGGCCAGCTGCTGCTAAGTGGGGGCTGTGACGGAGTAGTGAGAATGTTTGGTGAGTAACTGTACATCCTTCAACCACAATGGCCAACTGCTGCTGAATGGGGGCTGTGACGGAGTAGTGAGAATGTTTGGTGAGTAACTGTACATCCTTCAACCACAATGGCCAACTGCTGCTGAATGGGGGCTGTGACAGAGTAGTGAGAATGTTTGGTGAGTAACTGTACATCCTTCAACCACAATGGCCAGCTGCTGCTAAGTGGGGGCTGTGACGGAGTAGTGAGAATGTTTGGTGAGTAACTGTACATCCTTCAACCACAATGGCCAACTGCTGCTGAGTGGGGGCTGTGACGGAGTAGTGAGAATGTTTGGTGAGTAACTGTACATCCTTCAACCACAATGGCCAGCTGCTGCTAAGTGGGGGCTGTGACGGAGTAGTGAGAATGTTTGGTGAGTAACTGTACATCCTTCAACCACAATGGCCAACTGCTGCTGAATGGGGGCTGTGACGGAGTAGTGAGAATGTTTGGTGAGTAACTGTACATCCTTCAACCACAATGGCCAGCTGCTGCTGAGTGGGGGCTGTGACGGAGTAGTGAGAATGTTTGGTGAGTAACTGTACATCCTTCAATCACAATGGCAAGCTGCTGCTAAGTGGGGGCTGTGACGGAGTAGTGAGAATGTTTGGTGAGTAACTGTACATCCTTCAACCACAATGGCCAGCTGCTGCTGAGTGGGGGCTGTGACGGAGTAGTGAGAATGTTTGGTGAGTAACTGTACATCCTTCAACCACAATGGCCAGCTGCTGCTGAGTGGGGGCTGTGACGGAGTAGTGAGAATGTTTGGTGAGTAACTGTACATCCTTCAACCACAATGGCCAACTGCTGCTGAGTGGGGGCTGTGACGGAGTAGTGAGAATGTTTGGTGAGTAACTGTACATCCTTCAACCACAATGGCCAACTGCTGCTGAATGGGGGCTGTGACGGAGTAGTGAGAATGTTTGGTGAGTAACTGTACATCCTTCAACCACAATGGCCAACTGCTGCTGAATGGGGGCTGTGACGGAGTAGTGAGAATGTTTGGTGAGTAACTGTACATCCTTCAACCACAATGGCCAGCTGCTGCTGAGTGGGGGCTGTGACGGAGTAGTGAGAATGTTTGGTGAGTAACTGTACATCCTTCAACCACAATGGCCAGCTGCTGCTGAGTGGGGGCTGTGACAGAGTAGTGAGAATGTTTGGTGAGTAACTGTACATCCTTCAACCACAATGGCCAGCTGCTGCTGAGTGGGGGCTGTGACGGAGTAGTGAGAATGTTTGGTGAGTAACTGTACATCCTTCAACCACAATGGCCAGCTGCTGCTGAGTGGGGGCTGTGACGGAGTAGTGAGAATGTTTGGTGAGTAACTGTACATCCTTCAACCACAATGGCCAACTGCTGCTGAGTGGGGGCTGTGACGGAGTAGTGAGAATGTTTGGTGAGTAACTGTACATCCTTCAACCACAATGGCCAACTGCTGCTGAGTGGGGGCTGTGACGGAGTAGTGAGAATGTTTGGTGAGTAACTGTACATCCTTCAACCACAATGGCCAGCTGCTGCTAAGTGGGGGCTGTGACGGAGTAGTGAGAATGTTTGGTGAGTAACTGTACATCCTTCAACCACAATGGCCAGCTGCTGCTAAGTGGGGGCTGTGACGGAGTAGTGAGAATGTTTGGTGAGTAACTGTACATCCTTCAACCACAATGGCCAGCTGCTGCTGAATGGGGGCTGTGACGGAGTAGTGAGAATGTTTGGTGAGTAACTGTACATCCTTCAACCACAATGGCCAGCTGCTGCTGAGTGGGGGCTGTGACAGAGTAGTGAGAATGTTTGGTGAGTAACTGTACATCCTTCAACCACAATGGCCAGCTGCTGCTGAGTGGGGGCTGTGACGGAGTAGTGAGAATGTTTGGTGAGTAACTGTACATCCTTCAACCACAATGGCCAGCTGCTGCTGAGTGGGGGCTGTCACGGAGTAGTGAGAATGTTTGGTGAGTAACTGTACATCCTTCAACCACAATGGCCAGCTGCTGCTGAATGGGGGCTGTGACGGAGTAGTGAGAATGTTTGGTGAGTAACTGTACATCCTTCAACCACAATGACCAGCTGCTGCTAAGTGGGGGCTGTGACAGAGTAGTGAGAATGTTTGGTGAGTAACTGTACATCCTTCAACCACAATGGCCAACTGCTGCTGAGTGGGGGCTGTGACGGAGTAGTGAGAATGTTTGGTGAGTAACTGTACATCCTTCAACCACAATGGCCAGCTGCTGCTAAGTGGGGGCTGTGACAGAGTAGTGAGAATGTTTGGTGAGTAACTGTACATCCTTCAACCACAATGGCCAGCTGCTGCTAAGTGGGGGCTGTGACAGAGTAGTGAGAATGTTTGGTGAGTAACTGTACATCCTTCAACCACAATGGCCAGCTGCTGCTGAGTGGGGGCTGTGACGGAGTAGTGAGAATGTTTGGTGAGTAACTGTACATCCTTCAACCACAATGGCCAGCTGCTGCTGAGTGGGGGCTGTGACAGAGTAGTGAGAATGTTTGGTGAGTAACTGTACATCCTTCAACCACAATGGCCAGCTGCTGCTAAGTGGGGGCTGTGACAGAGTAGTGAGAATGTTTGGTGAGTAACTGTACATCCTTCAACCACAATGGCAAGCTGCTGCTGAGTGGGGGCTGTGACGGAGTAGTGAGAATGTTTGGTGAGTAACTGTACATCCTTCAACCACAATGGCCAGCTGCTGCTGAGTGGGGGCTGTGACGGAGTAGTGAGAATGTTTGGTGAGTAACTGTACATCCTTCAACCACAATGGCCAACTGCTGCTGAGTGGGGGCTGTGACGGAGTAGTGAGAATGTTTGGTGAGTAACTGTACATCCTTCAACCACAATGGCCAGCTGCTGCTGAGTGGGGGCTGTGACGGAGTAGTGAGAATGTTTGGTGAGTAACTGTACATCCTTCAACCACAATGGCCAGCTGCTGCTGAATGGGGGCTGTGACGGAGTAGTGAGAATGTTTGGTGAGTAACTGTACATCCTTCAACCACAATGGCCAGCTGCTGCTGAGTGGGGGCTGTGACAGAGTAGTGAGAATGTTTGGTGAGTAACTGTACATCCTTCAACCACAATGGCCAGCTGCTGCTGAGTGGGGGCTGTGACGGAGTAGTGAGAATGTTTGGTGAGTAACTGTACATCCTTCAACCACAATGGCCAGCTGCTGCTGAGTGGGGGCTGTGACGGAGTAGTGAGAATGTTTGGTGAGTAACTGTACATCCTTCAACCACAATGGCCAGCTGCTGCTGAATGGGGGCTGTGACGGAGTAGTGAGAATGTTTGGTGAGTAACTGTACATCCTTCAACCACAATGACCAGCTGCTGCTAAGTGGGGGCTGTGACAGAGTAGTGAGAATGTTTGGTGAGTAACTGTACATCCTTCAACCACAATGGCCAACTGCTGCTGAGTGGGGGCTGTGACGGAGTAGTGAGAATGTTTGGTGAGTAACTGTACATCCTTCAACCACAATGGCCAGCTGCTGCTAAGTGGGGGCTGTGACAGAGTAGTGAGAATGTTTGGTGAGTAACTGTACATCCTTCAACCACAATGGCCAGCTGCTGCTAAGTGGGGGCTGTGACAGAGTAGTGAGAATGTTTGGTGAGTAACTGTACATCGTTCAACCACAATGGCCAGCTGCTGCTGAGTGGGGGCTGTGACGGAGTAGTGAGAATGTTTGGTGAGTAACTGTACATCCTTCAACCACAATGGCCAGCTGCTGCTGAGTGGGGGCTGTGACAGAGTAGTGAGAATGTTTGGTGAGTAACTGTACATCCTTCAACCACAATGGCCAGCTGCTGCTAAGTGGGGGCTGTGACAGAGTAGTGAGAATGTTTGGTGAGTAACTGTACATCCTTCAACCACAATGGCAAGCTGCTGCTGAGTGGGGGCTGTGACGGAGTAGTGAGAATGTTTGGTGAGTAACTGTACATCCTTCAACCACAATGGCCAGCTGCTGCTGAGTGGGGGCTGTGACGGAGTAGTGAGAATGTTTGGTGAGTAACTGTACATCCTTCAACCACAATGGCCAGCTGCTGCTAAGTGGGGGCTGTGACGGAGTAGTGAGAATGTTTGGTGAGTAACTGTACATCCTTCAACCACAATGGCAAGCTGCTGCTAAGTGGGGGCTGTGACGGAGTAGTGAGAATGTTTGGTGAGTAACTGTACATCCTTCAACCACAATGGCAAGCTGCTGCTGAATGGGGGCTGTGACGGAGTAGTGAGAATGTTTGATGAGTAACTGTACATCCTTCAACCACAATGACCAGCTGCTGCAAAGTGGGGGCTGTGACAGAGTAGTGAGAATGTTTGGTGAGTAACTGTACATCCTTCAACCACAATGGCCAGCTGCTGCTGAATGGGGGCTGTGACGGAGTAGTGAGAATGTTTGGTGAGTAACTGTACATCCTTCAACCACAATGGCAAGCTGCTGCTAAGTGGGGGCTGTGACAGAGTAGTGAGAATGTTTGGTGAGTAACTGTACATCCTTCAACCACAATGGCCAGCTGCTGCTGAGTGGGGGCTGTGACAGAGTAGTGAGAATGTTTGGTCAGTAACTGTACATCCTTCAACCACAATGGCCAGCTGCTGCTGAGTGGGGGCTGTGACAGAGTAGTGAGAATGTTTGGTGAGTAACTGTACATCCTTCAACCACAATGGCCAGCTGCTGCTGAGTGGGGGCTGTGACAGAGTAGTGAGAATGTTTGGTGAGTAACTGTACATCCTTCAACCACAATGGCCAGCTGCTGCTGAGTGGGGGCTGTGACAGAGTAGTGAGAATGTTTGGTGAGTAACTGTACATCCTTCAACCACAATGGCCAGCTGCTGCTGAGTGGGGGCTGTGACGGAGTAGTGAGAATGTTTGGTGAGTAACTGTACATCCTTCAACCACAATGGCCAGCTGCTGCTAAGTGGGGGCTGTGACGGAGTAGTGAGAATGTTTGGTGAGTAACTGTACATCCTTCAATCACAATGGCCAGCTGCTGCTAAGTGGGGGCTGTGACGGAGTAGTGAGAATGTTTGGTGAGTAACTGTACATCCTTCAACCACAATGGCAAGCTGCTGCTAAGTGGGGTCTGTGACGGAGTAGTGAGAATGTTTGGTGAGTAACTGTACATCCTTCAACCACAATGGCCAGCTGCTGCTGAGTGGGGGCTGTGACGGAGTAGTGAGAATGTTTGGTGAGTAACTGTACATCCTTCAACCACAATGGCCAACTGCTGCTGAGTGGGGGCTGTGACGGAGTAGTGAGAATGTTTGGTGAGTAACTGTACATCCTTCAACCACAATGGCCAACTGCTGCTAAGTGGGGGCTGTGACGGAGTAGTGAGAATGTTTGGTGAGTAACTGTACATCCTTCAACCACAATGGCCAGCTGCTGCTAAGTGGGGGCTGTGAAAGAGTAGTGAGAACGTTTGGTGAGTAACTGTACATCCTTCAACCACAATGGCAAGCTGTTGCTGAGTGGGGGCTGTGACGTAGTAGTGAGAATGTTTGGTGAGTAACTGTACATCCTTCAACCACAATGGCCAGCTGCTGCTGAGTGGGGGCTGTGACGGAGTAGTGAGAATGTTTGGTGAGTAACTGTACATCCTTCAACCACAATGGCCAGCTGCTGCTGAGTGGGGGCTGTGACGGAGTAGTGAGAATGTTTGGTGAGTAACTGTACATCCTTCAACCACAATGGCCAGCTGCAGCTGAGTGGGGGCTGTGACGGAGTAGTGAGAATGTTTGGTGAGTAACTGTACATCCTTCAATCACAATGGCCAGCTGCTGCTAAGTGGGGGCTGTGACGGAGTAGTGAGAATGTTTGGTGAGTAACTGTACATCCTTCAACCACAATGGCCAGCTGCAGCTGAGTGGGGGCTGTGACGGAGTAGTGAGAATGTTTGGTGAGTAACTGTACATCCTTCAACCACAATGGCCAGCTGCTGCTAAGTGGGGGCTGTGACGGAGTAGTGAGAATGTTTGGTGAGTAACTGTACATCCTTCAACCACAATGGCAAGCTGCTGCTAAGTGGGGGCTGTGACGGAGTAGTGAGAATGTTTGGTGAGTAACTGTACATCCTTCAACCACAATGGCCAACTGCTGCTGAGTGGGGGCTGTGACGGAGTAGTGAGAATGTTTGGTGAGTAACTGTACATCCTTCAACCACAATGGCCAGCTGCTGCTAAGTGGGGGCTGTGACGGAGTAGTGAGAATGTTTGGTGAGTAACTGTACATCCTTCAACCACAATGGCCAGCTGCTGCTAAGTGGGGGCTGTGACAGAGTAGTGAGAATGTTTGGTGAGTAACTGTACATCCTTCAACCACAATGGCCAGCTGCTGCTAAGTGGGGGGCTGTGACGGAGTAGTGAGAATGTTTGGTGAGTAACTGTACATCCTTCAACCACAATGGCCAGCTGCAGCTGAGTGGGGGCTGTGACGGAGTAGTGAGAATGTTTGGTGAGTAACTGTACATCCTTCAACCACAATGGCCAGCTGCTGCTGAATGGGGGCTGTGACGGAGTAGTGAGAATGTTTGGTGAGTAACGTACTCAGACAGTCATGTGGCATACTTCATGAAGCAACTTTTTGCATACCCATGATAAACTATGTGGAAGCCATCTGTAGTTGGTAAGATGGCAATAATTAAGCCTTGTTGACTTTTATGGCCATTTGAATACTTGACAGAGGCTTGAAGGTTCCAGCTTGCCCTAAGGCCTTAGCATATAGGAGATTGAAGTGACAGTGACTAGATTGCCCAGTGGGGAGATGCATGCATAACATTTAGTTACATTGTGTGAAATGAAATATTTTCATGAACCTCTACAAATTGAACTCATTGTCGGTTAGTGATATTGCTCTGTCGTCTGTGTTTTCAGATATCCAGCGCCACGAGTGTATCGCGAGCTGGCAGGCTCACAGCGGCGAGATCTACTCTGTGCAGTTCAGCACTGACGAGACCACCTGCTTCACCATGGGCTCTGACGGCAAGGTAGATATGGAATTAAGGAATACTTAGGTGTTGGTAGCGTTCTGCTTAACATTTTGCCTTCAAATCTTCAAAATGCTTTCACCTATAAGATTTCATTAAGATTATCAGGCTGCTTTAGCCACTGTGAGCATTGATTGGTTTTTGCAGGACTAGAACATTACTCTCTATTTATTGGTAAAAACCTCTCATGGCCAATACCTGTTCTCAGGGACTTTGTAAGGACCAATCTAACCTGCCTGATGGACTGTCAGGATTCTTAAACATTTTGTGATTGCAGCTTTATACAGGGATTTTCAAAATCCTGGCTAAGACCCTGAGAGTACTACATCTGAGTCTTATCAGTCCATTAGCACAACTTCAATCAAACCTGTAGTTACTTATCTAATTATTCGCACTGAGAGCCAAGCAGCAAGCATCTTACATCGCAGTTAATAAAAAATAGAGAAGATTGGAGCCTCATAATTCACTTCCTTGAGAAAAGCTCAAAATGACTTCAATTCTCACCAATCACTGGTCATTTTACCATTATAAACAGATAAGCTGGTGTGACTGAGATGAAACGGAAGCTTTACCAAAAGGAAAAGAGCACAAAGGAATGTTAATGCATGGGTTCACCTATGAGTCTATTATATATATTGTTACTATTTATATTGAATAATCACTGTTCAGAAGAATTGAGTATCCATCAATATACTGGGTCCTATTTTTGTCACTCATAGCTATCTGTTCTACTATAAACAGGAGCAAGCTATAGGAGATAACAAAATTATTGCCAGCGCAGACACTGTATTCCACCAGTCACTTATGAACAATTGCCACTTGCCTTGTGTATTGAGGCCTGCTGTTCTTTCAGTTTATTGAGTGGAGTATACTGAAGACTGGAGAGAAGATGAAAGAGCTGGGGATTCATGTGGTATACTGTTATTTCAGTTTATTGAGTGGAGTATACTGAAGACTGGAATGAAGATGAAAGAGCTGGGGATTCATGTGGTATACTGTTATTTCAGTTTATTGAGTGGAGTATACTGAAGACTGGAGAGAAGATGAAAGAGCTGGGGATTCATGTGGTATACTGTTATTTCAGTTTATTGAGTGGAGTATACTGAAGACTGGAGAGAAGATGAAAGAGCTGGGGATTCATGTGGTATACTGTTATTTCAGTTTATTGAGTGGAGTATACTGAAGACTGGAGAGAAGATGAAAGAGCTGGGGATTCATGTGGTATACTGTTATTTCAGTTTATTGAGTGGAGTATACTGAAGACTGGAGAGAAGATGAAAGAGCTGGGGATTCATGTGGTATACTGTTATTTCAGTTTATTGAGTGGAGTATACTGAAGACTGGAGAGAAGATGAAAGAGCTGGGGGTTCATGTGGTATACTGTTATTTCAGTTTATTGAGTGGAGTATACTGAAGACTGGAGAGAAGATGAAAGAGCTGGGGGTTCACGATGGAGCGTGTGGACCATTTGTCATGTCTGGCTATGGGGGCTACAAGCAAGTACGCACACCCAAAGGAAAACTCTTCGCTTTTGATGCAGAAGGACAATATGTATTAACATGTTCACAAAATAGGGGATTGGTTTATAAGGTAAGTATTGTGCATGACCCTAACATCCCAAGTGGTTACTCACGCAGCGCTTTTGAACATTTTATGAATGGAAATGGCGCTATATAAATTCCAATTATTATTATTATTATTAGTGGTGGGACGAGTAATCGGAAGCTCAAGCTTTCAGTCGCTGGGGCCTCCGATCAGAGCGCTCGAGTCCAAAAATTGATCACTCGGAAATTACGAACTGATGACATTTTAATAGCAGCACATGCTTCCGGTGCATGTGTGGCCAGGCGACGGCCAAAACTCCCCAATTTGCACCAGATTTCCTGAAATAAAATGTGTTTTCTTAAGTCTCCATGGCAGATGCGTATTACGCCATTTTCTGGTGCACCGATTCTCAATGCCGCAATACACCGTATGTGTGCCTGGCATGTGCCAACGTATGCCTAGGCGCAATTTTGTTTTAAATAGTTTGTCTTAAGATCTTGTCAATGTGGCTGTAAAACTTGATATTGACTGGAGTTTTGGTCGCTAGATTTGCGGAGCGCTTGAGTTGATGTTTTTGGGCCGAGTCCCAGCACTATTACTCACTGATTTCTATTATGCAATACGATTCAAAGTTTTCCAGTCATTTTGAACTTTTTTCATCACATTTTCTTCCATGTTGTTACAAAGTCATGACTAGCCATTCGTAAGTGAAACCAGAGTAACTTTAATCACTGACAACTTTCTCACATGTCCCTGCTGGGATTCCGACTCAAGCAGTGGTCAGAGACAGTGAGCAATAAGTGACAATGCCTTAGACCACTCCACCATCAGGGCAGGCCCTTAGTATTTTTGAAAATCACATTCATTAGAGATCTATTCCTGGCATTTGTGTAGTGCAAAGGAAGCGATCAACATGAACTCCTCTATAGGCTGGACTCAGATTATCCCCTCTGCCATATAGAGGCTAAATTGAAACTAGCAAGTTGTAAATGCTGGAGGAAAGTGGAATACCCAGGTAAAACTTCAGCATAACCCCAAGTCACTGGCAACTTTTTCACATGCCCAAAGCAGGATTCCAACCCAGGCATGGGTTCGCACCCCTCCATCATTTGAACTCTTTTCTGTGGCCCACAGGAAGCCTTTTGTACCTTTCCAGGAAAGTGAGGCCCTGCACAGGGGAGTCCAACTATCGCATCCTGCCACTGGGGCTTTCAATTGTTAACAGGCCAAAACCTCAAAGCATGGCTATTTCAGCCTAAAAGTTATTTCACCTGCATATTAGTGTTGATACAGATTTTAATTTTTAGATGTGTGAACTCTTTCTTGATGTTGCCTAATGATAGAACCAGGTCTTTATTATTTCTTCTAAGGCATAATTTGGTCATTAAGTGACACTTTTTCAACTGACTGTTTCACAGTGGCCACTAGGATGTGTGGTGCTCCAGGACTGGAATACTTGTAGACCATTGCCTCCATAAGCTGAAGTCCTCTTCATGGTCCATAGCTTTTCAACTTGAACAGGATCTTCCCTAGAGAAGGTTTTTGGTTTATTTGATGATGATTTGGATGTGTTGCATTAGTCTTGTGTGGTCATTCCACTGGGAGGACCTATATTGTCCTCCCAAGCCACTTACTGTCCTGCTACGGGTAGTGTGTAATTCCCATATAGTTGATCACTAAAAATGTTTGATGATTCATACCTAAGGCTGCTTGTGTAAAGATTGATTTAAATGTACTCTATTCCAGATGGACAACTCTGCGGGGGGCTTGATCAGGACGATGAGTGTAGGGGGACATAAAGCTCCAGTGGTCAGTGTGGACTGGTCAACGTCCATAGACTGCAGGATGTGTCTCACAGGATCCATGGATGGCAAGGTTCAGGTGTCAACTCTGCTAGCTCAATGAGTGGGCCTGCTATCAGTCTACTTATATATTGTATACATGTACATATATATATATATATATATATATATATATATATATATATATATATATATATATATATATATATATATATATATATATATATATATATATATATATATATATATATATTTATATATATATTTATATATATATATATATATATATATATATATATATATATATACATATACATATACATATATATATATATATATATATATATATATATATATATATATATATATATATATATATATATATATATATGTATATATATATATATATATATGTATATATATATACACATATCATGAATACCTCATGAATGTTTTTGGTACTGCTGTACCAGTTCAAAGGACCCATTGCAAAGATGGGCAAATACTTTGTTAAAAGTATTTCTTTTCACATTTTGTTGGCATAATTGTGAATATTTTATTGGTGAGATAAAGCAACAATATTTCAGATCAGTTCAATTGAACTTAAGTAAAAAGATGACAAAAATGTTAACCATTCAAACTATACCTTCCTTGAGATCATCAGTGCTTCCTAGCAGAAGGAGATGATATATTGACTAAATCACAGAATATGAAAAAATATATGTCAGAGCTTGATTAACATTCTGTTAAATGCACATATAATCTGGGTTATTATATGAGTCCTATTTCAATTAAACTGCCTCTTGTATCCATATCATAGATAAATTGGTATCTCTCTTTTTGTTGCAGTGTTTAAGAGTTGAGTACCAATGTGCTATTTTTTTGTATCATTTTGTATTGGAAAAATCAGCCACCAGCAGCAAGGGTTAAAACTCTTATTCCATTAATTCTATAGTGGTCATTCTTTATATGGCACATGTGAGCAATTTAGATTACTTTTACCTGAAAGAATGGTATTAGGGAACCAGCAATATTGTTAGTTTATTGTCTAAAGATACTGTATCTTTTACAAGATAGAAGTATCACAAAAATCTTGAAGGCACCCACCCTTGGTAATATTTGTACAAAGAAGTATGTTGCTAAAGATATTGACTTAACTCCTGTATTATGAATACTTATCTGAGTACTGTACACCATTTTATATTTGCGCATATGAAATAATGTGCTGGACAGGTAGCTGCCTTTGATGTGCAGTTTAATTATTGCGTACTGGTGTTGAATGACAAGCTATCATTTCAGTGTGTTGTATGATACTAGCATAGGGATCGGATGTCCAAATAATGGTGTGCAGTTTAATAAATGTGAACTGTATGCGTGTGCTATATATGCATTAATTAAACTGTCACAATATTATTTATAGCCAAGCTCAAATTAAGAAAATATATTGCTACACATTCCTACTGACTGCTTCTGTTTGAAAAAACTGAAAGGAATAGTAATGAAATCCATCCTCTTAAGCAGCCTCAAGATGAAATGGGAATTTGAAGTTTTGTTTATTGTCACTGCCATACTCAGGCTAAATGCTGACTCGCCTGTTGTTCTTAGAATACTAAACTCAATTACCTGGGGAAAACTGCCACCTACCCCCAAGTCCCTCACAACTTTCACACATGGCTCGAGTTAGATTCAAACCTGGGCTGTAGGGAATGGCATCAAGCAGTCAATGGCAATTCTGTAGAGCACTTGGCTATCAGGATAGCCCTCAAGATCAATTTGTGAAAAATATGAATTGTGTATTGTGCTCAACTTGATAGATATTTGGTAATGTATGTGCAATAAAGAATGTTTATAACAGTATTTGGTTGGTTTAGATGTTTAACATTGCATTGTATTTAGGAATAAAACACTTCGACCACTTCCCAAGCCATTGGGTCCCAATTTTTGGCACAAATTGCTATTACCTGGTTCCCAATTTAAGCCAATATGAATGGTTTCAGAGATGGTGTCTGTTAGAGGGCTTTTTGTTGTGTGTTCACTATTTGGCACTGTCCTCTTAGTCCACGCAATCTAGCCCCAAAATGGGCATTTCAAAAAATAAATTGCAACAGAACTTTTTTTGCCACAATGCATTTCTCTGAGGTCCCCAGACCATCTTACTGAAGTCCCGAAAAATCCCTGCACATGAAATATGCTAATTTGATTTAATCCAATATGGCCACCAACAAATAAGAAATGGCTTTATCTCTGTAACCGAATATTGGTTTTGAGTAATAAAAACACCTATACTAGGGTTTTCAGGTACAAGGATTCATTTAAGATGCCTCTCAAAACATTTATCTTAAGCTCATTTGCATAAATCCAATATGGCTGTCAGGGGATGAGAGATAGCTATATCTGAGCAACCAAATCTCACTTTTAAGTAATGAAAAGTTTTATGCTAAGGTCTTTATGTTAGGTGCTAAGGCTCATTTAAAACGTCTTTTAACATAATTATTTTTTTGGAGATTTGCATAATCTCAGCATGAGAAAATGCTAATTTACATAAATCCAATATGGCCACCAACAGATGAAAAATGGCTACATCTCTGTAACCAGGAAGAATGGATTACAGAAAGATGAGACCTGGCTCCAATGTGCTGCATGTAGAGAATGGCTAGATTTCAGCAGCAACTGACAGCAGGTCCGCGGCTTAAATAGATACATGCATGCTCTGGCTAGACTCACTTTTCAGTCTAGCATGTTCTTGCATACTATGAACATCTAGGTTCATTGAATACTTAATTTACTTGATTTACTGGATAATTTGAACACTTGGATAACTTTAACATAAATTAAGTCCTCATTCAATCCAAATCCAGTCTCAAGTGACTGAGATGACCCCTGCTTATTTAGATATCTGGCTATATATTGAACTAGCTTTGGGGTATCAACATTGAATGAACTTAAGGTAGATTGCTTTGCCATTAAATGTTTACAGCATTGTTTTGTGGCTTCAATATAACAGACAAAAATCAATTCAGAATAAATATTAATTGAAAAATAGCAGGCCACAATAAGAAACCTTAGTACAGAATTGCACTTGTGAAGTTTGGTACAAGAAAATTAATATGCTGTATGAAAAAAGATCTTTCAGAAAAGAAAACTGGACAGGATTTGCTACTGAAACCTGGCTTAAAACTTAATTAGTATTGTTTTATTCCAAAGAAACAATCTCAGACAATGCAGTGAATATACGGTTACATAATACATACAAATTAGAAACATATTGAGACAAAGGAATCTGAAAAAAATGGCCGCCACTGAAAAACACTGGACTGACCAGGATTTTCAGGACATGAAAACAAGCACTTCTGAATTGTATTTCAGTACGAAAATCAGGCGCGGATCCACACCAGTTTGCATCGATGCATGTGCATCGATCAATCTTGGAAGTGCATCGATTCATATCAAAGTGCATCGGTCACTTTCTAAAGTCCACGCTAACCATTTTCTGATTTTTGGGCGACATCCTCTCCCATCATCAATTGACTTCCGACTCAGTGATGCATCCCGATTAAGGGTGCAACAGAGACAATGCCAATTCACAGCAATCAGTGACTAAATATCGTCTAATAATTCTTGTTTTGTCAACTATGAATGGTTAAATAGGTTTGAACAATTGTGATTTTTTTAGGAAATGTGTATCTTTTCCGAAACCTTGTGTTTAGACCAGAAATTGACACATTTTCTTTATGATCAAGCCCCTGTAGGACAACGAACATACAGACCCTTTTGATGAGATTTTGATGAGCGTTACATACAGAAACTTGATAGTCTCAGAACTTTTCTATAACATTTATTGTAAGAAATAAATTAAATATATCTCTTTTCTATCATCGTATGCTCATTGGGTTACTTAGTGAACATAGGGTCATTTGAGATTTTTATATCAATTAAAGACGATGCACTTTTCCTCATAATCAACTATGAATGTTTAGGCTATCACTGAAAAGTAAAATATTTGCTGTTAAAACGGCTCCCACAGGCTTGCTCACACTCTTAAATGAAGAAAAACCGGATATGTAGCGAGAGGCGAATTACTTTATGCGCTGCAGTGAAGGGATGGACATGCCAGGGGTCTCTGATCTGCATCAGCGTGAGGTCACGAGGGATCACGGTCCAATCAGGGCCCTCGTATCATTTGAATTGAATAGAAACCTGAGCGCCTACATGCGCAGAGCACGACATTTTGGCTATTCTCTGAGGCTAGCCTATTCATGTTGACCGGCTGGTTTTATATTCACTTGTTTTTATTTATCTAAGATACAATCAGGGGAGGTTGTTGGTCTTTCCTCATTATGGAATTTCTTCAAGTCACAATCGCTTCAAATTAACATGCATTAAGAGTATCTAATTTACCAGATTTGCTTTAAATTGTGATATTTATAGAAGACAAAAATCACATGCACTGTGATAACAAATTATATTAGTTATGTAAAATACCAACATGAGGAGAAGTGAGAACAAGGTTACCTACTAAAATCGTGAAATATAGAAAGTTTCAAACAAAGTTTAGATATATTTACAGTGAAAATAATGTTCCATTAACTGCTCTGAAAATGCAGGAGAATGCATCTCAGAGCACCTACATCTAAAAAATTCCCCCGGGCCTAAAGCGGCCCCCGGCCCCCCAGCCGCAAAGGACTTCGTGCCGGCCGTAGGTCGCTGCACCCTCTGGGCTGCCTCATTTTTCCAAATTCTCCAAAGGTGCATAGCTCAATTTTTTAGGCTGGATCCGCCCCTGAAAATACCAGGGGCCCTTAATACATATCTTTGCCAGTGGCATCTCTTGTTTCAAGCTTTAAGACTAAAAAATATGGGAGAAATTATCAAATAAAAAAAGTGGTTATGATACATTCAATTTCTTACTGCTAAAACCTAAAACACTGAGTTTTACATTTTATAATCGTACAGATGATAATTTGGCCTCAGCTGGCCAACACAATTAATTTTTTATACTTGTTTATCTACATCATTTACGTAAGCTATGGTCAGGTTCCATCCAAATAATTTATAAATCCATAATAAGTGGTGGTATAATCCTACTAGGTACAGGTACATCTTGTTGGTACACCTGAATGCAATGCTGTGTCATAACAGCATTGCATTCTGGGAGTTTTCATATTCAGATATAGTTTTCATTTCATTTTCATTTCATTCTCCATCATGTCAACAAGCAAGTTACAACAATGGAAATATAATAAATGCATCACAGTCATTCATATATAAGGCACTGGTGGGAACTTGGGTTTAAGTAGAGAATACCATAAGAAACTATTTGGGCCTCTGTTTTATTCATGGTGGAATTGTCATTTAATGTATAGAGAGGAGTACACTCTTCTAGCACTATCCATGGTGAGTGGTAGTGGTCACTGCTACTGGGACCTGGAATCTGAATATGTAACTCTGTTTCTCTGCACATATACCTGCTTGGATCACCAAGCACTTTATATAGTGCTACACATGCTTAACTGCATCACTCCTATTGTACAGTAACGTTTTAAGGTACATCACAATATCTAGCTGAATCAGATCAAAATGGTCCTATTTTATCTGACTTATGCAAAGCTGTATGTATTTCCCTTTATACATTAGGCCCCCTATCACAGGAAAAATATGTATATCATTTTGTTTTAATTCCGACCTAGGCGCACTTAAAAAAGTCAAAAGCAAATGACTAAAAACTCTCCAAAGTGGAATGAAAAAAAGTAAAAAGTAGCCTGTTAATTGCATCAGACTTCAAGTCAGTGATGGTGCCATAGTACAACAGGCACTTAAGGAAGGCCTTCACACTTTATTATCTGAAATACATATGGGAAGTTTCACAGACATTGGATTATATTCACAGGTTCATATATATCCTTTTGATGTAAGGTCATGCTACATGTGGCGCCACCTTCCACCGAAAATAATATTCAATGTCAATGAAACAAGGAATTGATAAAGATGTGACCATTAACAATATATGTGATGCTTAGTCAACTTTGTACCTACACATATCTCTGTACAAGCTTAGAAGACCAACACATGGAATGGAAACCAGCCGGTCAACCTGAACATGCTAGCCTCAACCAGTGTCAATTAATAGTCGCTAATAGGTGCTCTGGGCACCCCCAGCAGGTGGTGGAGATAAGGTTTCTCTGTAATGTAATCGATGCGGGAGCCCTGATTGGTCCTTGTTCCCACGTGACCTCGTGCTGCTGCCTTATCTGCTAGTCCTGGCATGAGGCTAGCATGTAACTATAGGGCATATAGTAATTGGTCTCTCGTTACATATCCATTCTTTTCTTAATCCAAGGTACAAGTTAGGGGGTCAAAAAAGGGGGGGGGGCTTAGAAACATTTCTATGGCACATTCAGTAAAAAGTACTTGATGGCAGCAACAACCTTTCTCTCTGTCTATGTATTCTCTAGAAAATAATATGAGGAAGCATGGCTTCGACGACGAGCGAAGCTCTTAACAATAACATAGCTGCAATTTTCTACCCGTAGTGCCAGCATGTCCCGGGGGGCGGGGCACTTTGGTATTTAGGGGGGTATATTAACGCTAGTTATCAAAATTTAAAAATACCCCTAAGGCCTAAACCTCTGATTTCTGGCCAAAAAAGCACACTTTAAAAAAAAAAAAACGCTGACTTTTTCCAGTATAAAAACACCTTCTTTTATCAAAACAATGACATTGGATGAACGGGAACACGTATTTTAACTTCAGATTTTATAATCCTCTGCCTGTTCCGTTTGCGGCAGCAGACTCGGAAGCCCACGTAACTCGGCGTCAGAGCCGCATATATTTCGTGGATTGTTAGGGGATTTTCACCCCCAATACTTCCTACCTGGTTACAAAAAAATACCCTTTTTATACAAAATCGCGGACATTCAGAGGTCTTAAAAAAGACCCCTTCTTCCGCGTAATACGTAAGGCGGGTGCGGTCCCCCTCTGTACCTGAGAGCCCCACAACGGCAATACCCCCCCCCCCCCCGCCCCCCCACGCAGCATGTATTGCGAACTATGTAGTTAATGATGCGTGGCGCGCTTGTATCACGTTCGCTATTTGGCGCCAGTTTCTAAGGAAAATGGACGCTGCACGTCACAACACACGCACATTACCATTGTTGAATTACTGTATGAGCTTCACGATAAAACGCGTATATTCCTCTTTTTTGTCTGCAACCTTGGGTCGTTAAAACATATCCATAGTTCATATGTTTTAGGACATAGAGCTGGGCCTGGGAATTGGCATAACAAAGCTCAGTGTTTATCCACTTCACGCGACTCCGTCTGACGTCACTTCCGTTTTAACAGCGGGACCCGGACGTACCATAAATTGATCGATGGAAATTTAAGGCCATCGTCCTACTGACAACAATGAGGTATCTCGCACATTGCCATTGTACTCGCTACGCTCGCTAGATGCTTCGCAGCTTGCGAGCTTCGCTCGTTATAACTTCTAAATATTCCTTAGGCCACTCCAATTTAATTACTTGTCTTACGAGCTTTTTTTGGAAAAAAAATTCTGTCAGACTCCAAAAAAAAAAAAAAAAAAGTGATTTTTGGTGTCTTACGGACGAAAGTGGTTTTGAAATTTTCTGTCAGACTCCAAAAAAAAAAAAAAAAAGTGCAAGTTTTAAGAATATTCCTTGTAAGTGTGATTCAATCAACTACATGAAGCTATCATTGCTGTAGTAGAGCCTCAGACTTGAGGAGGTATACCTCCCACCCTTCAGGTTATTGGGATTAATAGATTGATTGATTTTATTTAGTTGAGAATAGGCTGGTAGAAACATATTGCTACCAGTCCTCGTCGTCAGACTCTAAAAAAAATAAAAAAAGTCACATTTTTCAACTTTTTTTTTTATTCCAAAATGGCTCATTTCCTACCTCCTGAGCACGTAAGACAAGTAAATAAATTGGAGTGGCCTTACATAAATTAAAGTTTTTAGCCATTGTTTAGGTTTTCTTTAGATTTGTAGCACTTATTATTTGCCAATTAAGGGTACTGCTGCCTTATATTCTGTCATATATTCTTATTTTCTTAAAATGAGGCAGTAGTCTATGCCTATGAGTAATATACATCCCTGCTGTAACTAAATCATGGTTTTAAGTCATGAAAAAATCTAAACTAGGGTGTTTTCAAGTACAAGGATGCATTAGAAATACCTTTCAATAGAGTAATAAGCTCATTTGCATAAAGCCAATATGGATGCCAATAAAATAAATGAGAAATGGCTATATCTCAGTAAACAAAGCTAATCTTTGACTCATGAAAATTTGTATTCTGAGGTCTTATAGTTGCTAAAACTCAGTTAAAATGTCTTTCAACACAATTCTTTCTTTGGACATATGCGTAATCTTAGCATAATAAGGGAAAATGCTAATTTGCATAAATCCAACATGGTATCCTTTAATATTAGAAATGCCAATATTTATAATGCTTAACTCCCATAGTATATGTCATATGAGCGTATTGTTCACTAGTGATCTGACAATGTATATTGAAACTGTGAGGGTAAACAAGTACCGTTGTCCAGTGATCTGGACATGTATATTAAAACATGTGGTGTTGATACAGGGTACATTAACTGCTAGCTTATTGTAGATGTATTTGAGATAATATACTCTTCTTATTTCTCAGTCATTCCCCAGATGACAGCTAAGACTTTGCCTTCATTTCTCAGTCATTCACCGTATTATAGGACCATGCCTTCATTTCTCAGTCATTCACTGTATGAGTAAACCATGCCTTCATTCCTCAGTCATTACCCAGATGACAGGACCATGCCTTCATTCCTCAGTCATTCCCCAGATGACAGGACCATGCCTTCATTCCTCAGTCATTCCCCAGATGACAGGACCATGCCTTCATTCCTCAGTCATTCCCCAGATGACAGGACCATGCCTTCATTCCTCAGTCATTCCCCAGATGACAGGACCATGCCTTCATTCCTCAGTCATTACCCAGATGACAGGACCATGCCTTCATTCCTCAGTCATTCCCTAGATGACAGGACCATGCCTTCATTCCTCAGTCATTCCCCAGATGACAGGACCATGCCTTCATTCCTCAGTCATTACCCAGATGACAGGACCATGCCTTCATTCCTCAGTCATTACCCAGATGACAGGACCATGCCTTCATTCCTCAGTCATTCCCCAGATGACAGGACCATGCCTTCATTCCTCAGTCATTCCCTAGATGACAGGACCATGCCTTCATTCCTCAGTCATTCCCCAGATGACAGGACCATGCCTTCATTCCTCAGTCATTACCCAGATGACAGGACCATGCCTTCATTCCTCAGTCATTCCCTAGATGACAGGACCATGCCTTCATTCCTCAGTCATTCCCCAGATGACGGGACCATGCCTTCATTCCTCAGTCATTACCCAGATGACGGGACCATGCCTTCATTCCTCAGTCATTACCCAGATGACAGGACCATGCCTTCATTCCTCAGTCATTACCCAGATGACAGGACCATGCCTTCATTCCTCAGTCGTTCCCCAGATGACAGGACCATGCCTTCATTCCTCAGTCATTACCCAGATGATGGGACCATGCCTTCATTCCTCAGTCATTACCCAGATGATGGGACCATGCCTTCATTCCTCAGTCATTACCCAGATGACGGGACCATGCCTTCATTCCTCAGTCATTACCCAGATGATGGGACCATGCCTTCATTCCTCAGTCATTCCCCAGATGACAGGACCATGCCTTCATTCCTCAGTCATTCCCCAGATGACAGGACCATGCCTTCATTCCTCAGTCATTCCCCAGATGACAGGACCATGCCTTCATTCCTCAGTCATTCCCCAGATGACGGGACCATGCCTTCATTCCTCAGTCATTACCCAGATGATGGGACCATGCCTTCATTCCTCAGTCATTACCCAGATGACGGGACCATGCCTTCATTCCTCAGTCATTACCCAGATGACAAGACCATGCCTTCATTCCTCAGTCATTCCCCAGATGACAGGACCATGCCTTCATTCCTCAGTCATTCCCCAGATGACAGGACCATGCCTTCATTCCTCAGTCATTGCCCAGATGACAGGACCATGCCTTCATTCCTCAGTCATTCCCCAGATGACAGGACCATGCCTTCATTCCTCAGTCATTACCCAGATGACAAGACCATGCCTTCATTCCTCAGTCATTCCCCAGATGACAGGACCATGCCTTCATTCCTCAGTCATTCCCCAGATGACAGGACCATGCCTTCATTCCTCAGTCATTACCCAGATGACAGGACCATGCCTTCATTCCTCAGTCATTACCCAGATGACAGGACCATGCCTTCATTCCTCAGTCATTACCCAGATGACAGGACCATGCCTTCATTCCTCAGTCATTCCCTAGATGACAGGACCATGCCTTCATTCCTCAGTCATTCCCCAGATGACAGGACCATGCCTTCATTCCTCAGTCATTACCCAGATGACAGGACCATGCCTTCATTCCTCAGTCATTCCCTAGATGACAGGACCATGCCTTCATTCCTCAGTCATTCCCCAGATGACGGGACCATGCCTTCATTCCTCAGTCATTACCCAGATGACGGGACCATGCCTTCATTCCTCAGTCATTACCCAGATGACAGGACCATGCCTTCATTCCTCAGTCATTACCCAGATGACAGGACCATGCCTTCATTCCTCAGTCGTTCCCCAGATGACAGGACCATGCCTTCATTCCTCAGTCATTACCCAGATGATGGGACCATGCCTTCATTCCTCAGTCATTACCCAGATGATGGGACCATGCCTTCATTCCTCAGTCATTACCCAGATGACGGGACCATGCCTTCATTCCTCAGTCATTACCCAGATGACAGGACCATGCCTTCATTCCTCAGTCATTACCCAGATGACAGGACCATGCCTTCATTCCTCAGTCATTCCCCAGATGACAGGACCATGCCTTCATTCCTCAGTCATTCCCCAGATGACGGGACCATGCCTTCATTCCTCAGTCATTACCCAGATGATGGGACCATGCCTTCATTCCTCAGTCATTACCCAGATGACGGGACCATGCCTTCATTCCTCAGTCATTGCCCAGATGACAAGACCATGCCTTCATTCCTCAGTCATTCCCCAGATGACAGGACCATGCCTTCATTCCTCAGTCATTCCCCAGATGACAGGACCATGCCTTCATTCCTCAGTCATTGCCCAGATGACAGGACCATGCCTTCATTCCTCGGTCATTCCCCAGATGACAGGACCATGCCTTCATTCCTCAGTCATTACCCAGATGACAAGACCATGCCTTCATTCCTCAGTCATTACCCAGATGACAGGACCATGCCTTCATTCCTCAGTCATTCCCCAGATGACAGGACCATGCCTTCATTCCTCAGTCATTCCCCAGATGACAGGACCATGCCTTCATTCCTCAGTCATTCCCCAGATGACAGGACCATGCCTTCATTCCTCAGTCATTACCCAGATGACAGGACCAAGCCTTCATTCCTCAGTCATTACCCAGATGACAGGACCATGCCTTCATTCCTCAGTCATTCCCTAGATGACAGGACCATGCCTTCATTCCTCAGTCATTCCCCAGATGACGGGACCATGCCTTCATTCCTCAGTCATTACCCAGATGACGGGACCATGCCTTCATTCCTCAGTCATTACCCAGATGACAGGACCATGCCTTCATTCCTCAGTCATTACCCAGATGACAGGACCATGCCTTCATTCCTCAGTCGTCCCCCAGATGACAGGACCATGCCTTCATTCCTCAGTCATTACCCAGATGATGGGACCATGCCTTCATTCCTCAGTCATTACCCAGATGATGGGACCATGCCTTCATTCCTCAGTCATTACCCAGATGACGGGACCATGCCTTCATTCCTCAGTCATTACCCAGATGATGGGACCATGCCTTCATTCCTCAGTCATTCCCCAGATGACAGGACCATGCCTTCATTCCTCAGTCATTCCCCAGATGACAGGACCATGCCTTCATTCCTCAGTCATTCCCCAGATGACGGGACCATGCCTTCATTCCTCAGTCATTACCCAGATGATGGGACCATGCCTTCATTCCTCAGTCATTACCCAGATGACGGGACCATGCCTTCATTCCTCAGTCATTACCCAGATGACAAGACCATGCCTTCATTCCTCAGTCATTCCCCAGATGACAGGACCATGCCTTCATTCCTCAGTCATTCCCCAGATGACAGGACCATGCCTTCATTCCTCAGTCATTGCCCAGATGACAGGACCATGCCTTCATTCCTCGGTCATTCCCCAGATGACAGGACCATGCCTTCATTCCTCAGTCATTACCCAGATGACAAGACCATGCCTTCATTCCTCAGTCATTACCCAGATGACAGGACCATGCCTTCATTCCTCAGTCATTACCCAGATGATGGGACCATGCCTTCATTCCTCAGTCATTACCCAGATGACAGGACCATGCCTTCATTCCTCAGTCATTACCCAGATGACGGGACCATGCCTTCATTCCTCAGTCATTACCCAGATGACAGGACCATGCCTTCATTCCTCAGTCATTACCCAGATGACAGGACCATGCCTTTATTCCTCAGTCATTACCCAGATGATGGGACCATGCCTTCATTCCTCAGTCATTACCCAGATGATGGGACCATGCCTTCATTCCTCAGTCATTCCCCAGATGACAGGACCATGCCTTCATTCCTCAGTCATTCCCTAGATGACAGGACCATGCCTTCATTTCTCAGTCGTTCCCCAGATGACAGGACCATACCTTCATTCCTCAGTCGTTCCCCAGATGACAGGACCATGCCTTCATTCCTCAGTCATTACTTAGATGATGGGACCATGCCTTCATTTCTCAGTCATTACCCAGATGACAAGACCATGCCTTCATTCCTCAGTCATTACCCAGATGACAGGACCATGCCTTCATTCCTCAGTCATTACCCAGATGATGGGACCATGCCTTCATTCCTCAGTCATTACCCAGATGACAGGACCATGCCTTCATTTCTCAGTCATTACCCAGATGACAAGACCATGCCTTCATTCCTCAGTCATTCCCCAGATGACGGGACCATGCCTTCATTCCTCAGTCATTGCCAAGATGACAGGACCATGCCTTCATTCCTCAGTCATTACCCAGATGACGGGACCATGCCTTCATTCCTCAGTCATTACCAAGGTGACGGGACCATGCCTTTATTTCTCAGTCATTCCCCAGATGACAGGACCATGCCTTCATTCCCCAGTCATTACCCAGATGACAGGACCATGCCTTCATTCCTCAGTCGTTCCCCAGATGACAGGACCATGCCTTCATTCCTCAGTCGTTCCCCAGATGACAGGACCATGCCTTCATTCCTCAGTCATTACCCAGATGATGGGACCATGCCTTCATTTCTCAGTCATTACCCAGATGACAAGACCATGCCTTCATTCCTCAGTCATTACCCAGATGACAGGACCATGCCTTTATTCCTCAGTCATTACCCAGATGATGGGACCATGCCTTCATTCCTCAGTCATTACCCAGATGACAGGACCATGCCTTCATTCCTCAGTCGTTCCCCAGATGACAGGACCATGCCTTCATACCTCAGTCATTACCCAGATGACGGGACCATGCCTTCATTCCTCAGTCATTACCCAGATGACAGGACCATGCCTTCATTCCTCAGTCATTACCCAGATGACGGGACCATGCCTTCATTCCTCAGTCATTACCCAGATGACAGGACCATGCCTTCATTCCTCAGTCATTCCCCAGATGACAGGACCATGCCTTCATTCCTCAGTCATTACCCAGATGATGGGACCATGCCTTCATTCCTCAGTCATTCCCCAGATGACAGGACCATGCCTTCATTCCTCAGTCGTTCCCCAGATGACAGGACCATGCCTTCATTCCTCAGTCATTACCCAGATGACAGGACCATGCCTTCATTCCCCAGTCATTACCCAGATGACAGGACCATGCCTTCATTCCTCAGTCGTTCCCCAGATGACAGGACCATGCCTTCATTCCTCAGATGTTCCCCAGATGACAGGACCATGCCTTCATTCCTCAGTCATTACCCAGATGATGGGACCATGCCTTCATTTCTCAGTCATTACCCAGATGACAAGACCATGCCTTCATTCCTCAGTCATTACCCAGATGACAGGACCATGCCTTTATTCCTCAGTCATTACCCAGATGATGGGACCATGCCTTCATTCCTCAGTCATTACCCAGATGACAGGACCATGCCTTCATTCCTCAGTCGTTCCCCAGATGACAGGACCATGCCTTCATACCTCAGTCATTACCCAGATGACGGGACCATGCCTTCATTCCTCAGTCATTACCCAGATGACAGGACCATGCCTTCATTCCTCAGTCATTACCCAGATGACGGGACCATGCCTTCATTCCTCAGTCATTCCCCAGATAACAGGACCATGCCTTCATTCCTCAGTCATTACCCAGATGATGGGACCATGCCTTCATTCCTCAGTCATTCCCCAGATGACAGGACCATGCCTTCATTCCTCAGTCGTTCCCCAGATGACAGGACCATGCCTTCATTCCTCAGTCATTACCCAGATGACCGGACCATGCCTTCATTCCTCAGTCATTCCCCAGATGACAGGACCATGCCTTCATTCCTCAGTCGTTCCCTAGATGACAGGACCATGCCTTCATTCCTCAGTCATTCCCCAGATGACAGGACCATGCCTTCATTCCTCAGTCATTACCCAGATGATGGGACCATGCCTTCATTCCTCAGTCATTCCCCAGATGATGGGACCATGCCTTCATTCCTCAGTCATTCCCCAGATGATGGGACCATGCCTTCATTCCTCAGTCATTACCCAGATGACGGGACCATGCCTTCATTCCTCAGTCATTACCGAGATGACGGGACCATGCCTTCATTCCTCAGTCATTACCAAGGTGACGGGACCATGCCTTTATTTCTCAGTCATTCCCCAGATGACAGGACCATGCCTTCATTCCCCAGTCATTACCCAGATGACAGGACCATGCCTTCATTCCTCAGTCGTTCCCCAGATGACAGGACCATGCCTTCATTCCTCAGTCATTACCCAGATGATGGGACCATGCCTTCATTCCTCAGTCATTACCAAGATGACGGGACCATGCCTTCATTCCTCAGTCATTACCCAGATGACAGGACCATGCCTTCATTCCTCAGTCATTACCCAGATGACGGGACCATGCCTTCATTCCTCAGTCATTACCCAGATGACAGGACCATGACTTCATTCCTCAGTCATTCCCCAGATGACAGGACCATGCCTTCATTCCTCAGTCATTACCCAGATGATGGGACCATGCCTTCATTCCTCAGTCATTCCCCAGATGACAGGACCATGCCTTCATTCCTCAGTCATTACCCAGATGACAGGACCATGCCTTCATTACTCAGTCATTCCCCAGAAGACAGGACCATGCCTTCATTCCTCAGTCGTTCCCTAGATGACAGGACCATGCCTTCATTCCTCAGTCATTCCCCAGATGACAGGACCATGCCTTCATTCCTCAGTCATTACCCAGATGATGGGACCATGCCTTCATTCCTCAGTCATTCCCCAGATGATGGGACCATGCCTTCATTCCTCAGTCATTACCCAGATGACGGGACCATGCCTTCATTCCTCAGTCATTACCAAGGTGACGGGACCATGCCTTTATTTCTCAGTCATTCCCCAGATGACAGGACCATGCCTTCATTCCCTAGTCATTACCCAGATGACAGGACCATGCCTTCATTCCTCAGTCGTTCCCCAGATGACAGGACCATGTCTTCATTCCTCAGTCGTTCCCCAGATGACAGGACCATGCCTTCATTCCTCAGTCATTACCCAGATGATGGGACCATGCCTTCATTTCTCAGTCATTACCCAGATGACAAGACCATGCCTTCATTCCTCAGTCATTCCCCAGATGACAGGACCATGCCTTCATTCCTCAGTCATTGCCCAGATGACAGGACCATGCCTTCATTCCTCGGTCATTCCCCAGATGACAGGACCATGCCTTCATTCCTCAGTCATTACCCAGATGACAAGACCATGCCTTCATTCCTCAGTCATTACCCAGATGACAGGACCATGCCTTCATTCCTCAGTCATTCCCCAGATGACAGGACCATGCCTTCATTCCTCAGTCATTCCCCAGATGACAGGACCATGCCTTCATTCCTCAGTCATTCCCCAGATGACAGGACCATGCCTTCATTCCTCAGTCATTACCCAGATGACAGGACCATGCCTTCATTCCTCAGTCATTCCCCAGATGACAGGACCATGCCTTCATTCCTCAGTCATTCCCCAGATGACAGGACCATGCCTTCATTCCTCAGTCATTGCCCAGATGACAGGACCATGCCTTCATTCCTCGGTCATTCCCCAGATGACAGGACCATGCCTTCATTCCTCAGTCATTACCCAGATGACAAGACCATGCCTTCATTCCTCAGTCATTACCCAGATGACAGGACCATGCCTTCATTCCTCAGTCATTACCCAGATGATGGGACCATGCCTTCATTCCTCAGTCATTCCCCAGATGACAGGACCAAGCCTTCATTCCTCAGTCATTACCCAGATGATGGGACCATGCCTTCATTCCTCAGTCATTACCCAGATGACAGGACCATGCCTTCATTCCTCAGTCGTTCCCCAGATGACAGGACCATGCCTTCATTCCTCAGTCATTACCCAGATGACGGGACCATGCCTTCATTCCTCAGTCATTACCCAGATGACAGGACCATGCCTTCATTCCTCAGTCATTCCCCAGATGACAGGACAATGCCTTCATTCCTCAGTCGTTCCCCAGATGACAGGACCATGCCTTCATTCCTCAGTCATTACCCAGATGACAGGACCATGCCTTCATTCCTCAGTCATTACCCAGATGATGGGACCATGCCTTCATTCCTCAGTCATTCCCCAGATGACAGGACCATGCCTTCATTCCTCAGTCATTCCCTAGATGACAGGACCATGCCTTCATTTCTCAGTCGTTCCCCAGATGACAGGACCATACCTTCATTCCTCAGTCGTTCCCCAGATGACAGGACCATGCCTTCATTCCTCAGTCATTACTTAGATGATGGGACCATGCCTTCATTTCTCAGTCATTACCCAGATGACAAGACCATGCCTTCATTCCTCAGTCATTACCCAGATGACAGGACCATGCCTTCATTCCTCAGTCATTACCCAGATGATGGGACCATGCCTTCATTCCTCAGTCATTACCCAGATGACAGGACCATGCCTTCATTCCTCAGTCGTTCCCCAGATGACAGGACCATGCCTTCATTCCTCAGTCATTACCCAGATGACGGGACCATGCCTTCATTCCTCAGTCATTACCCAGATGACAGGACCATGCCTTCATTCCTCAGTCATTACCCAGATGACGGGACCATGCCTTCATTCCTCAGTCATTACCAAGGTGACGGGACCATGCCTTTATTTCTCAGTCATTCCCCAGATGACAGGACCATGCCTTCATTCCCCAGTCATTACCCAGATGACAGGACCATGCCTTCATTCCTCAGTCGTTCCCCAGATGACAGGACCATGCCTTCATTCCTCAGTCGTTCCCCAGATGACAGGACCATGCCTTCATTCCTCAGTCATTACCCAGATGATGGGACCATGCCTTCATTTCTCAGTCATTACCCAGATGACAAGACCATGCCTTCATTCCTCAGTCATTACCCAGATGACAGGACCATGCCTTTATTCCTCAGTCATTACCCAGATGATGGGACCATGCCTTCATTCCTCAGTCATTACCCAGATGACAGGACCATGCCTTCATTCCTCAGTCGTTCCCCAGATGACAGGACCATGCCTTCATACCTCAGTCATTACCCAGATGACGGGACCATGCCTTCATTCCTCAGTCATTACCCAGATGACAGGACCATGCCTTCATTCCTCAGTCATTACCCAGATGACGGGACCATGCCTTCATTCCTCAGTCATTACCCAGATGACAGGACCATGCCTTCATTCCTCAGTCATTCCCCAGATGACAGGACCATGCCTTCATTCCTCAGTCATTACCCAGATGATGGGACCATGCCTTCATTCCTCAGTCATTCCCCAGATGACAGGACCATGCCTTCATTCCTCAGTCGTTCCCCAGATGACAGGACCATGCCTTCATTCCTCAGTCATTACCCAGATGACAGGACCATGCCTTCATTCCCCAGTCATTACCCAGATGACAGGACCATGCCTTCATTCCTCAGTCGTTCCCCAGATGACAGGACCATGCCTTCATTCCTCAGTCGTTCCCCAGATGACAGGACCATGCCTTCATTCCTCAGTCATTACCCAGATGATGGGACCATGCCTTCATTTCTCAGTCATTACCCAGATGACAAGACCATGCCTTCATTCCTCAGTCATTACCCAGATGACAGGACCATGCCTTTATTCCTCAGTCATTACCCAGATGATGGGACCATGCCTTCATTCCTCAGTCATTACCCAGATGACAGGACCATGCCTTCATTCCTCAGTCGTTCCCCAGATGACAGGACCATGCCTTCATACCTCAGTCATTACCCAGATGACGGGACCATGCCTTCATTCCTCAGTCATTACCCAGATGACAGGACCATGCCTTCATTCCTCAGTCATTACCCAGATGACGGGACCATGCCTTCATTCCTCAGTCATTCCCCAGATAACAGGACCATGCCTTCATTCCTCAGTCATTACCCAGATGATGGGACCATGCCTTCATTCCTCAGTCATTCCCCAGATGACAGGACCATGCCTTCATTCCTCAGTCGTTCCCCAGATGACAGGACCATGCCTTCATTCCTCAGTCATTACCCAGATGACCGGACCATGCCTTCATTCCTCAGTCATTCCCCAGATGACAGGACCATGCCTTCATTCCTCAGTCGTTCCCTAGATGACAGGACCATGCCTTCATTCCTCAGTCATTCCCCAGATGACAGGACCATGCCTTCATTCCTCAGTCATTACCCAGATGATGGGACCATGCCTTCATTCCTCAGTCATTCCCCAGATGATGGGACCATGCCTTCATTCCTCAGTCATTCCCCAGATGATGGGACCATGCCTTCATTCCTCAGTCATTACCCAGATGACGGGACCATGCCTTCATTCCTCAGTCATTACCGAGATGACGGGACCATGCCTTCATTCCTCAGTCATTACCAAGGTGACGGGACCATGCCTTTATTTCTCAGTCATTCCCCAGATGACAGGACCATGCCTTCATTCCCCAGTCATTACCCAGATGACAGGACCATGCCTTCATTCCTCAGTCGTTCCCCAGATGACAGGACCATGCCTTCATTCCTCAGTCATTACCCAGATGATGGGACCATGCCTTCATTCCTCAGTCATTACCAAGAAGACGGGACCATGCCTTCATTCCTCAGTCATTACCCAGATGACAGGACCATGCCTTCATTCCTCAGTCATTACCCAGATGACGGGACCATGCCTTCATTCCTCAGTCATTACCCAGATGACAGGACCATGACTTCATTCCTCAGTCATTCCCCAGATGACAGGACCATGCCTTCATTCCTCAGTCATTACCCAGATGATGGGACCATGCCTTCATTCCTCAGTCATTCCCCAGATGACAGGACCATGCCTTCATTCCTCAGTCATTACCCAGATGACAGGACCATGCCTTCATTCCTCAGTCATTCCCCAGAAGACAGGACCATGCCTTCATTCCTCAGTCGTTCCCTAGATGACAGGACCATGCCTTCATTCCTCAGTCATTCCCCAGATGACAGGACCATGCCTTCATTCCTCAGTCATTACCCAGATGATGGGACCATGCCTTCATTCCTCAGTCATTCCCCAGATGATGGGACCATGCCTTCATTCCTCAGTCATTACCCAGATGACGGGACCATGCCTTCATTCCTCAGTCATTACCAAGGTGACGGGACCATGCCTTTATTTCTCAGTCATTCCCCAGATGACAGGACCATGCCTTCATTCCCTAGTCATTACCCAGATGACAGGACCATGCCTTCATTCCTCAGTCGTTCCCCAGATGACAGGACCATGTCTTCATTCCTCAGTCGTTCCCCAGATGACAGGACCATGCCTTCATTCCTCAGTCATTACCCAGATGATGGGACCATGCCTTCATTTCTCAGTCATTACCCAGATGACAAGACCATGCCTTCATTCCTCAGTCATTACCCAGATGACAGGACCATGCCTTTATTCCTCAGTCATTACCCAGATGATGGGACCATGCCTTCATTCCTCAGTCATTACCCAGATGACAGGACCATGCCTTCATTCCTCAGTCGTTCCCCAGATGACAGGACCATGCCTTCATACCTCAGTCATTACCCAGATGACGGGACCATGCCTTCATTCCTCAGTCATTACCCAGATGACAGGACCATGCCTTCATTCCTCAGTCATTACCCAGATGACAGGACCATGCCTTCATTCCTCAGTCATTACCCAGATGACGGGACCATGCCTTCATTCCTCAGTCATTACCCAGATGACAGGACCATGCCTTCATTCCTCAGTCATTCCCCAGATGACAGGACCATGCCTTCATTCCTCAGTCATTACCCAGATGATGGGACCATGCCTTCATTCCTCAGTCGTTCCCCAGATGACAGGACCATGCCTTCATTCCTCAGTCATTCCCCAGATGACAGGACCATGCCTTCATTCCTCAGTCATTCCCCAGATGACAGGACCATGCCTTCATTCCTCAGTCATTCCCAAGAAGACAGGACCATGCCTTCATTCCTCAGTCGTTCCCTAGATGACGGGACCATGCCTTCATTCCTCAGTCATTCCCCAGATGACAGGACCATGCCTTCATTCCTCAGTCATTACCCAGATGATGGGACCATGCCTTCATTCCTCAGTCATTCCCCAGATGATGGGACCATGCCTTCATTCCTCAGTCATTACCCAGATGACGGGACCATGCCTTCATTCCTCAGTCATTACCCAGATGACAGGACCATGCCTTCATTCCTCAGTCATTCCCCAGATGACAGGACCATGCCTTCATTCCTCAGTCATTACCCAGATGATGGGACCATGCCTTCATTCCTCAGTCATTCCCCAGATGACAGGACCATGCCTTCATTCCTCAGTCATTACCCAGATGACAGGACCATGCCTTCATTCCTCAGTCATTCCCCAGAAGACAGGACCATGCCTTCATTCCTCAGTCGTTCCCTAGATGACAGGACCATGCCTTCATTCCTCAGTCATTCCCCAGATGACAGGACCATGCCTTCATTCCTCAGTCATTACCCAGATGATGGGACCATGCCTTCATTCCTCAGTCATTCCCCAGATGATGGGACCATGCCTTCATTCCTCAGTCATTACCCAGATGACGGGACCATGCCTTCATTCCTCAGTCATTACCAAGGTGACGGGACCATGCCTTTATTTCTCAGTCATTCCCCAGATGACAGGACCATGCCTTCATTCCCTAGTCATTACCCAGATGACAGGACCATGCCTTCATTCCTCAGTCGTTCCCCAGATGACAGGACCATGTCTTCATTCCTCAGTCGTTCCCCAGATGACAGGACCATGCCTTCATTCCTCAGTCATTACCCAGATGATGGGACCATGCCTTCATTTCTCAGTCATTACCCAGATGACAAGACCATGCCTTCATTCCTCAGTCATTACCCAGATGACAGGACCATGCCTTTATTCCTCAGTCATTACCCAGATGATGGGACCATGCCTTCATTCCTCAGTCATTACCCAGATGACAGGACCATGCCTTCATTCCTCAGTCGTTCCCCAGATAACAGGACCATGCCGACATACCTCAGTCATTACCCAGATGACGGGACCATGCCTTCATTCCTCAGTCATTACCCAGATGACAGGACCATGCCTTCATTCCTCAGTCATTACCCAGATGACAGGACCATGCCTTCATTCCTCAGTCATTACCCAGATGACGGGACCATGCCTTCATTCCTCAGTCATTACCCAGATGACAGGACCATGCCTTCATTCCTCAGTCATTCCCCAGATGACAGGACCATGCCTTCATTCCTCAGTCATTACCCAGATGATGGGACCATGCCTTCATTCCTCAGTCGTTCCCCAGATGACAGGACCATGCCTTCATTCCTCAGTCATTCCCCAGATGACAGGACCATGCCTTCATTCCTCAGTCATTCCCCAGATGACAGGACCATGCCTTCATTCCTCAGTCATTCCCAAGAAGACAGGACCATGCCTTCATTCCTCAGTCGTTCCCTAGATGACGGGACCATGCCTTCATTCCTCAGTCATTCCCCAGATGACAGGACCATGCCTTCATTCCTCAGTCATTACCCAGATGATGGGACCATGCCTTCATTCCTCAGTCATTCCCCAGATGATGGGACCATGCCTTCATTCCTCAGTCATTACCCAGATGACGGGACCATGCCTTCATTCCTCAGTCATTACCAAGGTGACGGGACCTTGCCTTTATTTCTCAGTCATTCCCCAGATGACAGGACCATGCCTTCATTCCCTAGTCATTACCCAGATGACAGGACCATGCCTTCATTCCTCAGTCGTTCCCCAGATGACAGGACCATGTCTTCATTCCTCAGTCGTTCCCCAGATGACAGGACCATGCCTTCATTCCTCAGTCATTACCCAGATGATGGGACCATGCCTTCATTTCTCAGTCATTACCCAGATGACAAGACCATGCCTTCATTCCTCAGTCATTACCCAGATGACAGGACCATGCCTTTATTCCTCAGTCATTACCCAGATGATGGGACCATGCCTTCATTCCTCAGTCATTACCCAGATGACAGGACCATGCCTTCATTCCTCAGTCGTTCCCCAGATGACAGGACCATGCCTTCATACCTCAGTCATTACCCAGATGACGGGACCATGCCTTCATTCCTCAGTCATTACCCAGATTACAGGACCATGCCTTCATTCCTCAGTCATAACCCAGATGACGGGACCATGCCTTCATTCCTCAGTCATTACCCAGATGACAGGACCATGCCTTCATTCCTCAGTCACTCCCCAGATGACAGGATCATGCCTTCATTCCTCAGTCATTACCCAGATGATGGGACCATGCCTTCATTCCTCAGTCATTCCCCAGATGACAGGACCATGCCTTCATTCCTCAGTCGTTCCCCAGATGACAGGACCATGCCTTCATTCCTCAGTCATTACCCAGATGACAGGACCATGCCTTCATTCCTCAGTCATTCCCCAGATGACAGGACCATGCCTTCATTCCTCAGTCGTTCCCTAGATGACAGGACCATGCCTTCATTCCTCAGTCATTCCCCAGATGACAGGACCATGCCTTCATTCCTCAGTCATTACCCAGATGATGGGACCATGCCTTCATTCCTCAGTCATTCCCCAGATGATGGGACCATGCCTTCATTCCTCAGTCATTACCCAGATGACGGGACCATGCCTTCATTCCTCAGTCATTACCAAGGTGACGGGACCATGCCTTTATTTCTCAGTCATTCCCCAGATGACAGGACCATGCCTTCATTCCCTAGTCATTACCCAGATGACAGGACCATGCCTTCATTCCTCAGTCGTTCCCCAGATGACAGGACCATGTCTTCATTCCTCAGTCGTTCCCCAGATGACAGGACCATGCCTTCATTCCTCAGTCATTACCCAGATGATGGGACCATGCCTTCATTTCTCAGTCATTACCCAGATGACAAGACCATGCCTTCATTCCTCAGTCATTACCCAGATGACAGGACCATGCCTTTATTCCTCAGTCATTACCCAGATGATGGGACCATGCCTTCATTCCTCAGTCATTACCCAGATGACAGGACCATGCCTTCATTCCTCAGTCATTCCCCAGATGATGGGACCATGGCTTCATTCCTCAGTCATTCCCCAGATGACGGGACCATGCCTTCATTCCTCAGTCATTACCCAGATGACGGGACCATGCCTTCATTCCTCAGTCATTCCCCAGATGATGGGACCATGCCTTCATTCCTCAGTCATTACCAAGGTGACGGGACCATGCCTTTATTTCTCAGTCATTCCCCAGATGACAGGACCATGCCTTCATTCCCCAGTCATTACCCAGATGACAGGACCATGCCTTCATTCCTCAGTCGTTCCCCAGATGACAGGACCATGCCTTCATTCCTCAGTCATTACCCAGATGACGGGACCATGCCATCATTCCTCAGTCATTACCCAGATGACAGAACCATGCCTTCATTCCTCAGTCATTCCCTTGATGACAGGACCATGCCTTCATTCCTCAGTCATTCCCCAGATGACAGGACCATGCCTTCATTCCTCAGTCAATCCCCAGATGATGGGACCATGCCTTCATTCCTCAGTCATTCCCCAGATGATGGGACCATGCCTTCATTCCTCAGTCATTACCCAGATGACGGGAACATGCCTTCATTCCTCAGTCATTACCCAGATGACAGGACCATGCCTTCATTCCTCAGTCATTACCCAGATGACGGGACCATGCCTTCATTCCTCAGTCATTACCCAGATGATGGGACCATGCCTTCATTCCTCAGTCATTCCCCAGATGACAGGACCATGCCTTCATTCCTCAGTCATTACCCAGATGACAGGACCATGCCTTCATTCCTCAGTCATTACCCAGATGACGGGACCATGCCTTCATTCCTCAGTCATTACCCAGATGACAGGACCATGCCTTCATTCCTCAGTCATTCCCCAGATGACAGGACCATGCCTTCATTCCTCAGTCATTACCCAGATGATGGGACCATGCCTTCATTCCTCAGTCGTTCCCCAGATGACAGGACCATGCCTTCATTCCTCAGTCATTCCCCAGATGACAGGACCATGCCTTCATTCCTCAGTCATTCCCCAGATGACAGGACCATGCCTTCATTCCTCAGTCATTCCCAAGAAGACAGGACCATGCCTTCATTCCTCAGTCGTTCCCTAGATGACGGGACCATGCCTTCATTCCTCAGTCATTCCCCAGATGACAGGACCATGCCTTCATTCCTCAGTCATTACCCAGATGATGGGACCATGCCTTCATTCCTCAGTCATTCCCCAGATGATGGGACCATGCCTTCATTCCTCAGTCATTACCCAGATGACGGGACCATGCCTTCATTCCTCAGTCATTACCCAGATGACAGGACCATGCCTTCATTCCTCAGTCATTCCCCAGATGACAGGACCATGCCTTCATTCCTCAGTCATTACCCAGATGATGGGACCATGCCTTCATTCCTCAGTCATTCCCCAGATGACAGGACCATGCCTTCATTCCTCAGTCATTACCCAGATGACAGGACCATGCCTTCATTCCTCAGTCATTCCCCAGAAGACAGGACCATGCCTTCATTCCTCAGTCGTTCCCTAGATGACAGGACCATGCCTTCATTCCTCAGTCATTCCCCAGATGACAGGACCATGCCTTCATTCCTCAGTCATTACCCAGATGATGGGACCATGCCTTCATTCCTCAGTCATTCCCCAGATGATGGGACCATGCCTTCATTCCTCAGTCATTACCCAGATGACGGGACCATGCCTTCATTCCTCAGTCATTACCAAGGTGACGGGACCATGCCTTTATTTCTCAGTCATTCCCCAGATGACAGGACCATGCCTTCATTCCCTAGTCATTACCCAGATGACAGGACCATGCCTTCATTCCTCAGTCGTTCCCCAGATGACAGGACCATGTCTTCATTCCTCAGTCGTTCCCCAGATGACAGGACCATGCCTTCATTCCTCAGTCATTACCCAGATGATGGGACCATGCCTTCATTTCTCAGTCATTACCCAGATGACAAGACCATGCCTTCATTCCTCAGTCATTACCCAGATGACAGGACCATGCCTTTATTCCTCAGTCATTACCCAGATGATGGGACCATGCCTTCATTCCTCAGTCATTACCCAGATGACAGGACCATGCCTTCATTCCTCAGTCGTTCCCCAGATAACAGGACCATGCCGACATACCTCAGTCATTACCCAGATGACGGGACCATGCCTTCATTCCTCAGTCATTACCCAGATGACAGGACCATGCCTTCATTCCTCAGTCATTACCCAGATGACAGGACCATGCCTTCATTCCTCAGTCATTACCCAGATGACGGGACCATGCCTTCATTCCTCAGTCATTACCCAGATGACAGGACCATGCCTTCATTCCTCAGTCATTCCCCAGATGACAGGACCATGCCTTCATTCCTCAGTCATTACCCAGATGATGGGACCATGCCTTCATTCCTCAGTCGTTCCCCAGATGACAGGACCATGCCTTCATTCCTCAGTCATTCCCCAGATGACAGGACCATGCCTTCATTCCTCAGTCATTCCCCAGATGACAGGACCATGCCTTCATTCCTCAGTCATTCCCAAGAAGACAGGACCATGCCTTCATTCCTCAGTCGTTCCCTAGATGACGGGACCATGCCTTCATTCCTCAGTCATTCCCCAGATGACAGGACCATGCCTTCATTCCTCAGTCATTACCCAGATGATGGGACCATGCCTTCATTCCTCAGTCATTCCCCAGATGATGGGACCATGCCTTCATTCCTCAGTCATTACCCAGATGACGGGACCATGCCTTCATTCCTCAGTCATTACCAAGGTGACGGGACCTTGCCTTTATTTCTCAGTCATTCCCCAGATGACAGGACCATGCCTTCATTCCCTAGTCATTACCCAGATGACAGGACCATGCCTTCATTCCTCAGTCGTTCCCCAGATGACAGGACCATGTCTTCATTCCTCAGTCGTTCCCCAGATGACAGGACCATGCCTTCATTCCTCAGTCATTACCCAGATGATGGGACCATGCCTTCATTTCTCAGTCATTACCCAGATGACAAGACCATGCCTTCATTCCTCAGTCATTACCCAGATGACAGGACCATGCCTTTATTCCTCAGTCATTACCCAGATGATGGGACCATGCCTTCATTCCTCAGTCATTACCCAGATGACAGGACCATGCCTTCATTCCTCAGTCGTTCCCCAGATGACAGGACCATGCCTTCATACCTCAGTCATTACCCAGATGACGGGACCATGCCTTCATTCCTCAGTCATTACCCAGATTACAGGACCATGCCTTCATTCCTCAGTCATAACCCAGATGACGGGACCATGCCTTCATTCCTCAGTCATTACCCAGATGACAGGACCATGCCTTCATTCCTCAGTCACTCCCCAGATGACAGGATCATGCCTTCATTCCTCAGTCATTACCCAGATGATGGGACCATGCCTTCATTCCTCAGTCATTCCCCAGATGACAGGACCATGCCTTCATTCCTCAGTCGTTCCCCAGATGACAGGACCATGCCTTCATTCCTCAGTCATTACCCAGATGACAGGACCATGCCTTCATTCCTCAGTCATTCCCCAGATGACAGGACCATGCCTTCATTCCTCAGTCGTTCCCTAGATGACAGGACCATGCCTTCATTCCTCAGTCATTCCCCAGATGACAGGACCATGCCTTCATTCCTCAGTCATTACCCAGATGATGGGACCATGCCTTCATTCCTCAGTCATTCCCCAGATGATGGGACCATGCCTTCATTCCTCAGTCATTACCCAGATGACGGGACCATGCCTTCATTCCTCAGTCATTACCAAGGTGACGGGACCATGCCTTTATTTCTCAGTCATTCCCCAGATGACAGGACCATGCCTTCATTCCCTAGTCATTACCCAGATGACAGGACCATGCCTTCATTCCTCAGTCGTTCCCCAGATGACAGGACCATGTCTTCATTCCTCAGTCGTTCCCCAGATGACAGGACCATGCCTTCATTCCTCAGTCATTACCCAGATGATGGGACCATGCCTTCATTTCTCAGTCATTACCCAGATGACAAGACCATGCCTTCATTCCTCAGTCATTACCCAGATGACAGGACCATGCCTTTATTCCTCAGTCATTACCCAGATGATGGGACCATGCCTTCATTCCTCAGTCATTACCCAGATGACAGGACCATGCCTTCATTCCTCAGTCATTCCCCAGATGATGGGACCATGGCTTCATTCCTCAGTCATTCCCCAGATGACGGGACCATGCCTTCATTCCTCAGTCATTACCCAGATGACGGGACCATGCCTTCATTCCTCAGTCATTCCCCAGATGATGGGACCATGCCTTCATTCCTCAGTCATTACCAAGGTGACGGGACCATGCCTTTATTTCTCAGTCATTCCCCAGATGACAGGACCATGCCTTCATTCCCCAGTCATTACCCAGATGACAGGACCATGCCTTCATTCCTCAGTCGTTCCCCAGATGACAGGACCATGCCTTCATTCCTCAGTCATTACCCAGATGACGGGACCATGCCATCATTCCTCAGTCATTACCCAGATGACAGAACCATGCCTTCATTCCTCAGTCATTCCCTTGATGACAGGACCATGCCTTCATTCCTCAGTCATTCCCCAGATGACAGGACCATGCCTTCATTCCTCAGTCAATCCCCAGATGATGGGACCATGCCTTCATTCCTCAGTCATTCCCCAGATGATGGGACCATGCCTTCATTCCTCAGTCATTACCCAGATGACGGGAACATGCCTTCATTCCTCAGTCATTACCCAGATGACAGGACCATGCCTTCATTCCTCAGTCATTACCCAGATGACGGGACCATGCCTTCATTCCTCAGTCATTACCCAGATGATGGGACCATGCCTTCATTCCTCAGTCATTCCCCAGATGACAGGACCATGCCTTCATTCCTCAGTCATTACCCAGATGACAGGACCATGCCTTCATTCCTCAGTCATTACCCAGATGACGGGACCATGCCTTCATTCCTCAGTCATTACCCAGATGATGGGACCATGCCTTCATTCCTCAGTCATTACCCAGATGACGGGACCATGCCTTCATTCCTCAGTCATTACCCAGATGACGGGACCATGCCTTCATTCCTCAGTCATTACCCAGATGACAGGACCATGCCTTCATTCCTCAGTCATTCCCCAGATGACAGGACCATGCCTTCATACCTCAGTCATTACCCAGATGATGGGACCATGCCTTCATTCCTCAGTCATTCCCCAGATGATGGGACCATGCCTTCATTCCTCAGTCATTCCCCAGATGATGGGACCATGCCTTCATTCCTCAGTCATTCCCCAGATGACGGGACCATGCCTTCATTCCTCAGTCATTACCCAGATGACGGGACCATGCCTTCATTCCTCAGTCATTACCAAGGTGACGGGACCATGCCTTTATTTCTCAGTCATTCCCCAGATGACAGGACCATGCCTTCATTCCCCAGTCATTACCCAGATGACAGGACCATGCCTTCATTCCTCAGTCGTTCCCCAGATGACAGGACCATGCCTTCATTCCTCAGTCATTACCCAGATGATGGGACCATGCCTTCATTCCTCAGTCATTACCCAGATGACGGGACCATGCCTTCATTCCTCAGTCATTACCCAAATGACAGGACCATGCCTTCATTCCTCAGTCATTACCCAGATGACGGGACCATGCCTTCATTCCTCAGTCATTACCCAGATGACAGGACCATGCCTTCATTCCTCAGTCATTCCCCAGATTACAGGACCATGCCTTCATTCCTCAGTCATTACCCAGATGATGGGACCATGCCTTCATTCCTCAGTCGTTCCCCAGATGACAGGACCATGCCTTCATTCCTCAGTCATTACCCAGATGACAGGACCATGCCTTCATTCCTCAGTTATTACCCAGATGACAGGACCATGCCTTCATTCCTCAGTCATTCCCCAGAAGACAGGACCATGCCTTCATTCCTCAGTCGTTCCCTAGATGACAGGACCATGCCTTCATTCCTCAGTCATTCCCCAGATGACAGGACCATGCCTTCATTCCTCAGTCATTACCCAGATGATGGGATCATGCCTTCATTCCTCAGTCATTCGCCAGATGATGGGACCATGCCATCATTCCTCAGTCATTCCCCAGATGATGGGACCATGCCTTCATTCCTCAGTCATTACCCAGATGACAGGACCATGCCTTCATTCCTCAGTCATTACCCAGATGACAGGACCATGCCTTCATTCCTCAGTCATTCCCCAGATGACAGGACCATGCCTTCATTCCCCAGTCATTACCCAGATGACAGGACCATGCCTTCATTCCTCAGTCATTACCCAGATGACAGGACCATGCCTTCATTCCTCAGTCATTACCCAGATGACAGGACCATGCCTTCATTCCTCAGTCATTACCCAGATGACGGGACCATGCCTTCATTCCTCAGTCATTACCAAGGTGACGGGACCATGCCTTTATTTCTCAGTCATTCCCCAGATGACAGGACCATGCCTTCATTCCCCAGTCATTACCCAGATGACAGGACCATGCCTTCATTCCTCAGTCGTTCTCCAGATGACAGGACCATGCCTTCATTCCTCAGTCGTTCCCCAGATGACAGGACCATGCTTTCATTCCTCAGTCATTACCCAGATGATGGGACCATGCCTTCATTTCTCAGTCATTACCCAGATGACAAGACCATGCCTTCATTCCTCAGTCATTACCCAGATGACAGGACCATGCCTTTATTCCTCAGTCATTACCCAGATGATGGGACCATGCCTTCATTCCTCAGTCATTACCCAGATGACAGGACCATGCCTTCATTCTTCAGTCGTTCCTCAGATGACAGGACCATGCCTTCATACCTCAGTCATTACCCAGATGACGGGACCATGCCTTCATTCCTCAGTCATTACCCAGATGACAGGACCATGCCTTCATTCCTCAGTCATAACCCAGATGACGGGACCATGCCTTCATTCCTCAGTCATTCCCCAGATGACAGAACCATGCCTTCATTCCTCAGTCGTTCCCCAGATGACAGGACCATGCCTTCATTCCTCAGTCATTACCCAGATGACAGGACCATGCCTTCATTCCTCAGTCATTCCCCAGAAGACAGGACCATGCCTTCATTCCTCAGTCGTTCCCTAGATGACAGGACCATGCCTTCATTCCTCAGTCATTCCCCAGATGACAGGACCATGCCTTCATTCCTCAGTCATTACCCAGATGATGGGACCATGCCTTCATTCCTCAGTCATTCCCCAGATGATGGGACCATGCCTTCATTCCTCAGTCATTACCCAGATGACGGGACCATGCCTTCATTCCTCAGTCATTACCCAGATGATGGGACCATGCCTACATTCCTCAGTCATTCCCCAGATGATGGGACCATGCCTTCATTCCTCAGTCATTACCCAGATGACGGGACCATGCCTTCATTCCTCAGTCATTACCAAGGTGACGGGACCATGCCTTTATTTCTCAGTCATTCCCCAGATGACAGGACCATGCCTTCATTCCCCAGTCATTACCCAGATGACAGGACCATGCCTTCATTCCTCAGTCGTTCCCCAGATGACAGGACCATGCCTTCATTCCTCAGTCATTACCCAGATGACGGGACCATGCCTTCATTCCTCAGTCATTACCCAGATGACAGAACCATGCCTTCATTCCTCAGTCATTCCCTTGATGACAGGACCATGCCTTCATTCCTCAGTCATTCCCCAGATGACAGGACCATGCCTTCATTCCTCAGTCATTCCCCAGATGACGGGACCATGCCTTCATTCCTCAGTCGTTCCCCAGATGACAGGACCATGCCTTCATTCCTCAGTCATTACCCAGATGATGGGACCATGCCTTCATTTCAAAGTCATTACCCAGATGACAGGACCATGCCTTCATTCCTCAGTCATTACCCAGATGATGGGACCATGCCTTCATTCTTCAGTCGTTCCCCAGATGACAGGACCATGCCTTCATTCCTCAGTCATTACCCAGATGACAGGACCATGCTTTCATTCCTCAGTCATTACCCAGATGACAGGACCATGCCTTCATTCCTCAGTCATTACCCAGATGACAGGACCATGCCTTCATTCCTCAGTCATTCCCCAGATGACAGGACCATGCCTTCATTCCTCAGTCATTACCCAGATGACGGGACCATGCCTTTATTCCTCAGTCGTTCCCCAGATGACAGGACCATGCCTTCATTCCTCAGTCATTACCCAGATGATGGGACCATGCCTTCATTTCTCAGTCATTACCCAGATGACAGGACCATGCCTTCATTCCTCAGTCATTACCCAGATGACAGGACCATGCTTTCATTCCTCAGTCATTACCCAGATGATGGGACCATGCCTTCATTCCTCAGTCATTACCCAGATGACAAGACCATGCCTTCATTCCTCAGTCATTCCCCAGATGACAGGACCATGCCTTCATTCCTCAGTCATTCCCCAGATGACAGGACCATGCCTTCATTCCTCAGTCATTCCCCAGATGACGGGACCATGCCTTCATTCCTCAGTCATTACCCAGATGACAGGACCATGCCTTCATTCCTCAGTCATTACCCAGATGACAGGACCATGCCTTCATTCCTCAGTCATTACCCAGATGACAGGACCATGCCTTCATTCCTCAGTCATTACCCAGATGAGGGTTTGACCCCTGCAGTATGTTCCCGCGTGGCCGTTTTCGTCAGTCGGCATGAAAGGGTATGTTAATTATGTTTTTTCTCCTGTAAGACTCTAATTTAATGGGGAAAGAATTTGGAGTAGAGAGTACGTCATCGGCCGACATCTTTGACTTACAGCGCCATCTAGAATTGACTTTGACGAAATATGTGCCTGTACCAATATCGAATAGCAAGTTAGGGTAATGGTTAGAAATGTTAGCATGCTGATATTGTAGAGCAGTCGGACCTGGATCGAATCTCGACAGGGCTGCGGGAAAAGATTTTTTTATTCACTCCTGTTTTCCTATGTTTCGGATGGCACTCTATGCCATAGATCTAGTCACCTAAAACACTCACCTTTACTATTGCAAAAATAACTACCGACTTGAAATGATTAATCCTATTTATAGTAACAATTTACGTTTATAGTATCATACTTCTGTGTTCTTCATAATTTCTTTAAGTGACATTCCCCAGATGACAGGACCATGCCTTCATTTCTCAGTCATTCCCCAGATGACAGGACCATGCCTTTATTTCTCAGTCATTCCCCAGATGACAGGACCATGCCTTCATTCCCCAGTCATTACCCAGATGACAGGACCATGCCTTCATTCCTCAGTCGTTCTCCAGATGACAGGACCATGCCTTCATTCCTCAGTCATTACCCAGATGATGGGACCATGCCTTCATTCCTCAGTCATTACCCAGATGACAGGACCATGCCTTCATTCCTCAGTCGTTCCCCAGATGACAGGACCATGCCTTCATACCTCAGTCATTACCCAGATGACGGGACCATGCCTTCATTCCTCAGTCATTACCCAGATTACAGGACCATGCCTTCATTCCTCAGTCATAACCCAGATGACGGGACCATGCCTTCATTGATAGTCATTACCCAGATGACAGGACCATGCCTTCATTCCTCAGTCACTCCCCAGATGACAGGATCATGCCTTCATTCCTCAGTCATTACCCAGATGATGGGACCATGCCTTCATTCCTCAGTCATTCCCCAGATGACAGGACCATGCCTTCATTCCTCAGTCGTTCCCCAGATGACAGGACCATGCCTTCATTCCTCAGTCATTACCCAGATGACAGGACCATGCCTTCATTCCTCAGTCATTCCCCAGATGACAGGACCATGCCTTCATTCCTCAGTCGTTCCCTAGATGACAGGACCATGCCTTCATTCCTCAGTCATTCCCCAGATGACAGGACCATGCCTTCATTCCTCAGTCATTACCCAGATGATGGGACCATGCCTTCATTCCTCAGTCATTCCCCAGATGATGGGACCATGCCTTCATTCCTCAGTCATTACCCAGATGACGGGACCATGCCTTCATTCCTCAGTCATTACCAAGGTGACGGGACCATGCCTTTATTTCTCAGTCATTCCCCAGATGACAGGACCATGCCTTCATTCCCTAGTCATTACCCAGATGACAGGACCATGCCTTCATTCCTCAGTCGTTCCCCAGATGACAGGACCATGTCTTCATTCCTCAGTCGTTCCCCAGATGACAGGACCATGCCTTCATTCCTCAGTCATTACCCAGATGATGGGACCATGCCTTCATTTCTCAGTCATTACCCAGATGACAAGACCATGCCTTCATTCCTCAGTCATTACCCAGATGACAGGACCATGCCTTTATTCCTCAGTCATTACCCAGATGATGGGACCATGCCTTCATTCCTCAGTCATTACCCAGATGATGGGACCATGCCTTCATTCCTCAGTCATTACCCAGATGACAGGACCATTCCTTCATTCCTCAGTCGTTCCTCAGATGACAGGACCATGCCTTCATACCTCAGTCATTACCCAGATGACGGGACCATGCCTTCATTCCTCAGTCATTACCCAGATGACAGGACCATGCCTTCATTCCTCAGTCATAACCCAGATGACGGGACCATGCCTTCATTCCTCAGTCATTCCCCAGATGACAGGACCATGCCTTCATTCCTCAGTCGTTCCCCAGATGACAGGACCATGCCTTCATTCCTCAGTCATTACCCAGATGACAGGACCATGCCTTCATTCCTCAGTCATTCCCTAAATGACAGGACCATGCCTTCATTCCTCAGTCGTTCCCTAGATGACAGGACCATGCCTTCATTCCTCAGTCATTACCCAGATGACAAGACCATGCCTTCATTCCTCAGTCATTACCCAGATGACAGGACCATGCCTTTATTCCTCAGTCATTACCCAGATGATGGGACCATGCCTTCATTCCTCAGTCATTACCCAGATGACAGGACCATGCCTTCATTCCTCAGTCGTTCCCCAGATAACAGGACCATGCCGACATACCTCAGTCATTACCCAGATGACGGGACCATGCCTTCATTCCTCAGTCATTACCCAGATGACAGGACCATGCCTTCATTCCTCAGTCATTACCCAGATGACAGGACCATGCCTTCATTCCTCAGTCATTACCCAGATGACGGGACCATGCCTTCATTCCTCAGTCATTACCCAGATGACAGGACCATGCCTTCATTCCTCAGTCATTCCCCAGATGACAGGACCATGCCTTCATTCCTCAGTCATTACCCAGATGATGGGACCATGCCTTCATTCCTCAGTCGTTCCCCAGATGACAGGACCATGCCTTCATTCCTCAGTCATTCCCCAGATGACAGGACCATGCCTTCATTCCTCAGTCATTCCCCAGATGACAGGACCATGCCTTCATTCCTCAGTCATTCCCAAGAAGACAGGACCATGCCTTCATTCCTCAGTCGTTCCCTAGATGACGGGACCATGCCTTCATTCCTCAGTCATTCCCCAGATGACAGGACCATGCCTTCATTCCTCAGTCATTACCCAGATGATGGGACCATGCCTTCATTCCTCAGTCATTCCCCAGATGATGGGACCATGCCTTCATTCCTCAGTCATTACCCAGATGACGGGACCATGCCTTCATTCCTCAGTCATTACCAAGGTGACGGGACCTTGCCTTTATTTCTCAGTCATTCCCCAGATGACAGGACCATGCCTTCATTCCCTAGTCATTACCCAGATGACAGGACCATGCCTTCATTCCTCAGTCGTTCCCCAGATGACAGGACCATGTCTTCATTCCTCAGTCGTTCCCCAGATGACAGGACCATGCCTTCATTCCTCAGTCATTACCCAGATGATGGGACCATGCCTTCATTTCTCAGTCATTACCCAGATGACAAGACCATGCCTTCATTCCTCAGTCATTACCCAGATGACAGGACCATGCCTTTATTCCTCAGTCATTACCCAGATGATGGGACCATGCCTTCATTCCTCAGTCATTACCCAGATGACAGGACCATGCCTTCATTCCTCAGTCGTTCCCCAGATGACAGGACCATGCCTTCATACCTCAGTCATTACCCAGATGACGGGACCATGCCTTCATTCCTCAGTCATTACCCAGATTACAGGACCATGCCTTCATTCCTCAGTCATAACCCAGATGACGGGACCATGCCTTCATTCCTCAGTCATTACCCAGATGACAGGACCATGCCTTCATTCCTCAGTCACTCCCCAGATGACAGGATCATGCCTTCATTCCTCAGTCATTACCCAGATGATGGGACCATGCCTTCATTCCTCAGTCATTCCCCAGATGACAGGACCATGCCTTCATTCCTCAGTCGTTCCCCAGATGACAGGACCATGCCTTCATTCCTCAGTCATTACCCAGATGACAGGACCATGCCTTCATTCCTCAGTCATTCCCCAGATGACAGGACCATGCCTTCATTCCTCAGTCGTTCCCTAGATGACAGGACCATGCCTTCATTCCTCAGTCATTCCCCAGATGACAGGACCATGCCTTCATTCCTCAGTCATTACCCAGATGATGGGACCATGCCTTCATTCCTCAGTCATTCCCCAGATGATGGGACCATGCCTTCATTCCTCAGTCATTACCCAGATGACGGGACCATGCCTTCATTCCTCAGTCATTACCAAGGTGACGGGACCATGCCTTTATTTCTCAGTCATTCCCCAGATGACAGGACCATGCCTTCATTCCCTAGTCATTACCCAGATGACAGGACCATGCCTTCATTCCTCAGTCGTTCCCCAGATGACAGGACCATGTCTTCATTCCTCAGTCGTTCCCCAGATGACAGGACCATGCCTTCATTCCTCAGTCATTACCCAGATGATGGGACCATGCCTTCATTTCTCAGTCATTACCCAGATGACAAGACCATGCCTTCATTCCTCAGTCATTACCCAGATGACAGGACCATGCCTTTATTCCTCAGTCATTACCCAGATGATGGGACCATGCCTTCATTCCTCAGTCATTACCCAGATGACAGGACCATGCCTTCATTCCTCAGTCATTCCCCAGATGATGGGACCATGGCTTCATTCCTCAGTCATTCCCCAGATGACGGGACCATGCCTTCATTCCTCAGTCATTACCCAGATGACGGGACCATGCCTTCATTCCTCAGTCATTCCCCAGATGATGGGACCATGCCTTCATTCCTCAGTCATTACCAAGGTGACGGGACCATGCCTTTATTTCTCAGTCATTCCCCAGATGACAGGACCATGCCTTCATTCCCCAGTCATTACCCAGATGACAGGACCATGCCTTCATTCCTCAGTCGTTCCCCAGATGACAGGACCATGCCTTCATTCCTCAGTCATTACCCAGATGACGGGACCATGCCATCATTCCTCAGTCATTACCCAGATGACAGAACCATGCCTTCATTCCTCAGTCATTCCCTTGATGACAGGACCATGCCTTCATTCCTCAGTCATTCCCCAGATGACAGGACCATGCCTTCATTCCTCAGTCAATCCCCAGATGATGGGACCATGCCTTCATTCCTCAGTCATTCCCCAGATGATGGGACCATGCCTTCATTCCTCAGTCATTACCCAGATGACGGGAACATGCCTTCATTCCTCAGTCATTACCCAGATGACGGGACCATGCCTTCATTCCTCAGTCATTACCCAGATGACAGGACCATGCCTTCATTCCTCAGTCATTACCCAGATGACGGGACCATGCCTTCATTCCTCAGTCATTACCCAGATGATGGGACCATGCCTTCATTCCTCAGTCATTACCCAGATGACGGGACCATGCCTTCATTCCTCAGTCATTACCCAGATGACGGGACCATGCCTTCATTCCTCAGTCATTACCCAGATGACAGGACCATGCCTTCATTCCTCAGTCATTCCCCAGATGACAGGACCATGCCTTCATACCTCAGTCATTACCCAGATGATGGGACCATGCCTTCATTCCTCAGTCATTCCCCAGATGATGGGACCATGCCTTCATTCCTCAGTCATTCCCCAGATGATGGGACCATGCCTTCATTCCTCAGTCATTCCCCAGATGACGGGACCATGCCTTCATTCCTCAGTCATTACCCAGATGACGGGACCATGCCTTCATTCCTCAGTCATTACCAAGGTGACGGGACCATGCCTTTATTTCTCAGTCATTCCCCAGATGACAGGACCATGCCTTCATTCCCCAGTCATTACCCAGATGACAGGACCATGCCTTCATTCCTCAGTCGTTCCCCAGATGACAGGACCATGTCTTCATTCCTCAGTCATTACCCAGATGATGGGACCATGCCTTCATTCCTCAGTCATTACCCAGATGACGGGACCATGCCTTCATTCCTCAGTCATTACCCAAATGACAGGACCATGCCTTCATTCCTCAGTCATTACCCAGATGACGGGACCATGCCTTCATTCCTCAGTCATTACCCAGATGACAGGACCATGCCTTCATTCCTCAGTCATTCCCCAGATTACAGGACCATGCCTTCATTCCTCAGTCATTACCCAGATGATGGGACCATGCCTTCATTCCTCAGTCGTTCCCCAGATGACAGGACCATGCCTTCATTCCTCAGTCATTACCCAGATGACAGGACCATGCCTTCATTCCTCAGTTATTACCCAGATGACAGGACCATGCCTTCATTCCTCAGTCATTCCCCAGAAGACAGGACCATGCCTTCATTCCTCAGTCGTTCCCTAGATGACAGGACCATGCCTTCATTCCTCAGTCATTCCCCAGATGACAGGACCATGCCTTCATTCCTCAGTCATTACCCAGATGATGGGATCATGCCTTCATTCCTCAGTCATTCGCCAGATGATGGGACCATGCCATCATTCCTCAGTCATTCCCCAGATGATGGGACCATGCCTTCATTCCTCAGTCATTACCCAGATGACAGGACCATGCCTTCATTCCTCAGTCATTACCCAGATGACAGGACCATGCCTTCATTCCTCAGTCATTCCCCAGATGACAGGACCATGCCTTCATTCCCCAGTCATTACCCAGATGACAGGACCATGCCTTCATTCCTCAGTCATTACCCAGATGACAGGACCATGCCTTCATTCCTCAGTCATTACCCAGATGACAGGACCATGCCTTCATTCCTCAGTCATTACCCAGATGACGGGACCATGCCTTCATTCCTCAGTCATTACCAAGGTGACGGGACCATGCCTTTATTTCTCAGTCATTCCCCAGATGACAGGACCATGCCTTCATTCCCCAGTCATTACCCAGATGACAGGACCATGCCTTCATTCCTCAGTCGTTCTCCAGATGACAGGACCATGCCTTCATTCCTCAGTCGTTCCCCAGATGACAGGACCATGCTTTCATTCCTCAGTCATTACCCAGATGATGGGACCATGCCTTCATTTCTCAGTCATTACCCAGATGACAAGACCATGCCTTCATTCCTCAGTCATTACCCAGATGACAGGACCATGCCTTTATTCCTCAGTCATTACCCAGATGATGGGACCATGCCTTCATTCCTCAGTCATTACCCAGATGACAGGACCATGCCTTCATTCTTCAGTCGTTCCTCAGATGACAGGACCATGCCTTCATACCTCAGTCATTACCCAGATGACGGGACCATGCCTTCATTCCTCAGTCATTACCCAGATGACAGGACCATGCCTTCATTCCTCAGTCATAACCCAGATGACGGGACCATGCCTTCATTCCTCAGTCATTCCCCAGATGACAGAACCATGCCTTCATTCCTCAGTCGTTCCCCAGATGACAGGACCATGCCTTCATTCCTCAGTCATTACCCAGATGACAGGACCATGCCTTCATTCCTCAGTCATTCCCCAGAAGACAGGACCATGCCTTCATTCCTCAGTCGTTCCCTAGATGACAGGACCATGCCTTCATTCCTCAGTCATTCCCCAGATGACAGGACCATGCCTTCATTCCTCAGTCATTACCCAGATGATGGGACCATGCCTTCATTCCTCAGTCATTCCCCAGATGATGGGACCATGCCTTCATTCCTCAGTCATTACCCAGATGACGGGACCATGCCTTCATTCCTCAGTCATTACCCAGATGACAGGACCATGCCTTCATTCCTCAGTCATTACCCAGATGACAGGACCATGCCTTCATTCCTCAGTCATTCCCCAGATGACAGGACCATGCCTTCATTCCTCAGTCGTTCCCTAGATGACAGGACCATGCCTTCATTCCTCAGTCATTCCCCAGATGACAGGACCATGCCTTCATTCCTCAGTCATTACCCAGATGATGGGACCATGCCTTCATTCCTCAGTCATTCCCCAGATGATGGGACCATGCCTTCATTCCTCAGTCATTACCCAGATGACGGGACCATGCCTTCATTCCTCAGTCATTACCAAGGTGACGGGACCATGCCTTTATTTCTCAGTCATTCCCCAGATGACAGGACCATGCCTTCATTCCCTAGTCATTACCCAGATGACAGGACCATGCCTTCATTCCTCAGTCGTTCCCCAGATGACAGGACCATGTCTTCATTCCTCAGTCGTTCCCCAGATGACAGGACCATGCCTTCATTCCTCAGTCATTACCCAGATGATGGGACCATGCCTTCATTTCTCAGTCATTACCCAGATGACAAGACCATGCCTTCATTCCTCAGTCATTACCCAGATGACAGGACCATGCCTTTATTCCTCAGTCATTACCCAGATGATGGGACCATGCCTTCATTCCTCAGTCATTACCCAGATGACAGGACCATGCCTTCATTCCTCAGTCATTCCCCAGATGATGGGACCATGGCTTCATTCCTCAGTCATTCCCCAGATGACGGGACCATGCCTTCATTCCTCAGTCATTACCCAGATGACGGGACCATGCCTTCATTCCTCAGTCATTCCCCAGATGATGGGACCATGCCTTCATTCCTCAGTCATTACCAAGGTGACGGGACCATGCCTTTATTTCTCAGTCATTCCCCAGATGACAGGACCATGCCTTCATTCCCCAGTCATTACCCAGATGACAGGACCATGCCTTCATTCCTCAGTCGTTCCCCAGATGACAGGACCATGCCTTCATTCCTCAGTCATTACCCAGATGACGGGACCATGCCATCATTCCTCAGTCATTACCCAGATGACAGAACCATGCCTTCATTCCTCAGTCATTCCCTTGATGACAGGACCATGCCTTCATTCCTCAGTCATTCCCCAGATGACAGGACCATGCCTTCATTCCTCAGTCAATCCCCAGATGATGGGACCATGCCTTCATTCCTCAGTCATTCCCCAGATGATGGGACCATGCCTTCATTCCTCAGTCATTACCCAGATGACGGGAACATGCCTTCATTCCTCAGTCATTACCCAGATGACGGGACCATGCCTTCATTCCTCAGTCATTACCCAGATGACAGGACCATGCCTTCATTCCTCAGTCATTACCCAGATGACGGGACCATGCCTTCATTCCTCAGTCATTACCCAGATGATGGGACCATGCCTTCATTCCTCAGTCATTACCCAGATGACGGGACCATGCCTTCATTCCTCAGTCATTACCCAGATGACGGGACCATGCCTTCATTCCTCAGTCATTACCCAGATGACAGGACCATGCCTTCATTCCTCAGTCATTCCCCAGATGACAGGACCATGCCTTCATACCTCAGTCATTACCCAGATGATGGGACCATGCCTTCATTCCTCAGTCATTCCCCAGATGATGGGACCATGCCTTCATTCCTCAGTCATTCCCCAGATGATGGGACCATGCCTTCATTCCTCAGTCATTCCCCAGATGACGGGACCATGCCTTCATTCCTCAGTCATTACCCAGATGACGGGACCATGCCTTCATTCCTCAGTCATTACCAAGGTGACGGGACCATGCCTTTATTTCTCAGTCATTCCCCAGATGACAGGACCATGCCTTCATTCCCCAGTCATTACCCAGATGACAGGACCATGCCTTCATTCCTCAGTCGTTCCCCAGATGACAGGACCATGTCTTCATTCCTCAGTCATTACCCAGATGATGGGACCATGCCTTCATTCCTCAGTCATTACCCAGATGACGGGACCATGCCTTCATTCCTCAGTCATTACCCAAATGACAGGACCATGCCTTCATTCCTCAGTCATTACCCAGATGACGGGACCATGCCTTCATTCCTCAGTCATTACCCAGATGACAGGACCATGCCTTCATTCCTCAGTCATTCCCCAGATGACAGGACCATGCCTTCATTCCTCAGTCATTCCCCAGATGACGGGACCATGCCTTCATTCCTCAGTCATTACCCAGATGACAGGACCATGCCTTCATTCCTCAGTCATTCCCCAGATGACGGGACCATGCCTTCATTCCTCAGTCATTACCCAAATGACAGGACCATGCCTTCATTCCTCAGTCATTACCCAGATGACGGGACCATGCCTTCATTCCTCAGTCATTACCCAGATGACGGGACCATGCCTTCATTCCTCAGTCATTACCCAGATGACAGGACCATGCCTTCATTCCTCAGTCATTCCCCAGATGACGGGACCATGCCTTCATTCCTCAGTCGTTCCCCAGATGACAGGACCATGCCTTCATTCCTCAGTCATTACCCAGATGATGGGACCATGCCTTCATTCCTCAGTCGTTCCCCAGATGACAGGACCATGCCTTCATTCCTCAGTCATTACCCAGATGACAGGACCATGCCTTCATTCCTCAGTTATTACCCAGATGACAGGACCATGCCTTCATTCCTCAGTCATTCCCCAGAAGACAGGACCATGCCTTCATTCCTCAGTCGTTCCCTAGATGACAGGACCATGCCTTCATTCCTCAGTCATTCCCCAGATGACAGGACCATGCCTTCATTCCTCAGTCATTACCCAGATGATGGGATCATGCCTTCATTCCTCAGTCATTCGCCAGATGATGGGACCATGCCATCATTCCTCAGTCATTCCCCAGATGATGGGACCATGCCTTCATTCCTCAGTCATTACCCAGATGACAGGACCATGCCTTCATTCCTCAGTCATTACCCAGATGACAGGACCATGCCTTCATTCCTCAGTCATTCCCCAGATGACAGGACCATGCCTTCATTCCCCAGTCATTACCCAGATGACAGGACCATGCCTTCATTCCTCAGTCATTACCCAGATGACAGGACCATGCCTTCATTCCTCAGTCATTACCCAGATGACAGGACCATGCCTTCATTCCTCAGCCATTACCCAGATGACGGGACCATGCCTTCATTCCTCAGTCATTACCAAGGTGACGGGACCATGCCTTTATTTCTCAGTCATTCCCCAGATGACAGGACCATGCCTTCATTCCCCAGTCATTACCCAGATGACAGGACCATGCCTTCATTCCTCAGTCGTTCTCCAGATGACAGGACCATGCCTTCATTCCTCAGTCGTTCCCCAGATGACAGGACCATGCTTTCATTCCTCAGTCATTACCCAGATGATGGGACCATGCCTTCATTTCTCAGTCATTACCCAGATGACAAGACCATGCCTTCATTCCTCAGTCATTACCCAGATGACAGGACCATGCCTTTATTCCTCAGTCATTACCCAGATGATGGGACCATGCCTTCATTCCTCAGTCATTACCCAGATGACAGGACCATGCCTTCATTCTTCAGTCGTTCCTCAGATGACAGGACCATGCCTTCATACCTCAGTCATTACCCAGATGACGGGACCATGCCTTCATTCCTCAGTCATTACCCAGATGACAGGACCATGCCTTCATTCCTCAGTCATAACCCAGATGACGGGACCATGCCTTCATTCCTCAGTCATTCCCCAGATGACAGAACCATGCCCTCATTCCTCAGTCGTTCCCCAGATGACAGGACCATGCCTTCATTCCTCAGTCATTACCCAGATGACAGGACCATGCCTTCATTCCTCAGTCATTCCCCAGAAGACAGGACCATGCCTTCATTCCTCAGTCGTTCCCTAGATGACAGGACCATGCCTTCATTCCTCAGTCATTCCCCAGATGACAGGACCATGCCTTCATTCCTCAGTCATTACCCAGATGATGGGACCATGCCTTCATTCCTCAGTCATTCCCCAGATGATGGGACCATGCCTTCATTCCTCAGTCATTACCCAGATGACGGGACCATGCCTTCATTCCTCAGTCATTACCCAGATGACAGGACCATGCCTTCATTCCTCAGTCATTACCCAGATGACAGGACCATGCCTTCATTCCTCAGTCATTCCCCAGATGACAGGACCATGCCTTCATTCCTCAGTCGTTCCCTAGATGACAGGACCATGCCTTCATTCCTCAGTCATTCCCCAGATGACAGGACCATGCCTTCATTCCTCAGTCATTACCCAGATGATGGGACCATGCCTTCATTCCTCAGTCATTCCCCAGATGATGGGACCATGCCTTCATTCCTCAGTCATTACCCAGATGACGGGACCATGCCTTCATTCCTCAGTCATTACCAAGGTGACGGGACCATGCCTTTATTTCTCAGTCATTCCCCAGATGACAGGACCATGCCTTCATTCCCTAGTCATTACCCAGATGACAGGACCATGCCTTCATTCCTCAGTCGTTCCCCAGATGACAGGACCATGTCTTCATTCCTCAGTCGTTCCCCAGATGACAGGACCATGCCTTCATTCCTCAGTCATTACCCAGATGATGGGACCATGCCTTCATTTCTCAGTCATTACCCAGATGACAAGACCATGCCTTCATTCCTCAGTCATTACCCAGATGACAGGACCATGCCTTTATTCCTCAGTCATTACCCAGATGATGGGACCATGCCTTCATTCCTCAGTCATTACCCAGATGACAGGACCATGCCTTCATTCCTCAGTCATTCCCCAGATGATGGGACCATGGCTTCATTCCTCAGTCATTCCCCAGATGACGGGACCATGCCTTCATTCCTCAGTCATTACCCAGATGACGGGACCATGCCTTCATTCCTCAGTCATTCCCCAGATGATGGGACCATGCCTTCATTCCTCAGTCATTACCAAGGTGACGGGACCATGCCTTTATTTCTCAGTCATTCCCCAGATGACAGGACCATGCCTTCATTCCCCAGTCATTACCCAGATGACAGGACCATGCCTTCATTCCTCAGTCGTTCCCCAGATGACAGGACCATGCCTTCATTCCTCAGTCATTACCCAGATGACGGGACCATGCCATCATTCCTCAGTCATTACCCAGATGACAGAACCATGCCTTCATTCCTCAGTCATTCCCTTGATGACAGGACCATGCCTTCATTCCTCAGTCATTCCCCACATGACAGGACCATGCCTTCATTCCTCAGTCAATCCCCAGATGATGGGACCATGCCTTCATTCCTCAGTCATTCCCCAGATGATGGGACCATGCCTTCATTCCTCAGTCATTACCCAGATGACGGGAACATGCCTTCATTCCTCAGTCATTACCCAGATGACGGGACCATGCCTTCATTCCTCAGTCATTACCCAGATGACAGGACCATGCCTTCATTCCTCAGTCGTTCCCCAGATGACGGGACCATGCCTTCATTCCTCAGTCATTACCCAGATGATGGGACCATGCCTTCATTCCTCAGTCATTACCCAGATGACGGGACCATGCCTTCATTCCTCAGTCATTACCCAGATGACGGGACCATGCCTTCATTCCTCAGTCATTACCCAGATGACAGGACCATGCCTTCATTCCTCAGTCATTCCCCAGATGACAGGACCATGCCTTCATACCTCAGTCATTACCCAGATGATGGGACCATGCCTTCATTCCTCAGTCATTCCCCAGATGATGGGACCATGCCTTCATTCCTCAGTCATTCCCCAGATGATGGGACCATGCCTTCATTCCTCAGTCATTCCCCAGATGACGGGACCATGCCTTCATTCCTCAGTCATTACCCAGATGACGGGACCATGCCTTCATTCCTCAGTCATTACCAAGGTGACGGGACCATGCCTTTATTTCTCAGTCATTCCCCAGATGACAGGACCATGCCTTCATTCCCCAGTCATTACCCAGATGACAGGACCATGCCTTCATTCCTCAGTCGTTCCCCAGATGACAGGACCATGTCTTCATTCCTCAGTCATTACCCAGATGATGGGACCATGCCTTCATTCCTCAGTCATTACCCAGATGACGGGACCATGCCTTCATTCCTCAGTCATTACCCAAATGACAGGACCATGCCTTCATTCCTCAGTCATTACCCAGATGACGGGACCATGCCTTCATTCCTCAGTCATTACCCAGATGACAGGACCATGCCTTCATTCCTCAGTCATTCCCCAGATTACAGGACCATGCCTTCATTCCTCAGTCATTACCCAGATGATGGGACCATGCCTTCATTCCTCAGTCGTTCCCCAGATGACAGGACCATGCCTTCATTCCTCAGTCATTACCCAGATGACAGGACCATGCCTTCATTCCTCAGTTATTACCCAGATGACAGGACCATGCCTTCATTCCTCAGTCATTCCCCAGAAGACAGGACCATGCCTTCATTCCTCAGTCGTTCCCTAGATGACAGGACCATGCCTTCATTCCTCAGTCATTCCCCAGATGACAGGACCATGCCTTCATTCCTCAGTCATTACCCAGATGATGGGATCATGCCTTCATTCCTCAGTCATTCGCCAGATGATGGGACCATGCCATCATTCCTCAGTCATTCCCCAGATGATGGGACCATGCCTTCATTCCTCAGTCATTACCCAGATGACAGGACCATGCCTTCATTCCTCAGTCATTACCCAGATGACAGGACCATGCCTTCATTCCTCAGTCATTCCCCAGATGACAGGACCATGCCTTCATTCCCCAGTCATTACCCAGATGACAGGACCATGCCTTCATTCCTCAGTCATTACCCAGATGACAGGACCATGCCTTCATTCCTCAGTCATTACCCAGATGACAGGACCATGCCTTCATTCCTCAGTCATTACCCAGATGACGGGACCATGCCTTCATTCCTCAGTCATTACCAAGGTGACGGGACCATGCCTTTATTTCTCAGTCATTCCCCAGATGACAGGACCATGCCTTCATTCCCCAGTCATTACCCAGATGACAGGACCATGCCTTCATTCCTCAGTCGTTCTCCAGATGACAGGACCATGCCTTCATTCCTCAGTCGTTCCCCAGATGACAGGACCATGCTTTCATTCCTCAGTCATTACCCAGATGATGGGACCATGCCTTCATTTCTCAGTCATTACCCAGATGACAAGACCATGCCTTCATTCCTCAGTCATTACCCAGATGACAGGACCATGCCTTTATTCCTCAGTCATTACCCAGATGATGGGACCATGCCTTCATTCCTCAGTCATTACCCAGATGACAGGACCATGCCTTCATTCTTCAGTCGTTCCTCAGATGACAGGACCATGCCTTCATACCTCAGTCATTACCCAGATGACGGGACCATGCCTTCATTCCTCAGTCATTACCCAGATGACAGGACCATGCCTTCATTCCTCAGTCATAACCCAGATGACGGGACCATGCCTTCATTCCTCAGTCATTCCCCAGATGACAGAACCATGCCTTCATTCCTCAGTCGTTCCCCAGATGACAGGACCATGCCTTCATTCCTCAGTCATTACCCAGATGACAGGACCATGCCTTCATTCCTCAGTCATTCCCCAGAAGACAGGACCATGCCTTCATTCCTCAGTCGTTCCCTAGATGACAGGACCATGCCTTCATTCCTCAGTCATTCCCCAGATGACAGGACCATGCCTTCATTCCTCAGTCATTACCCAGATGATGGGACCATGCCTTCATTCCTCAGTCATTCCCCAGATGATGGGACCATGCCTTCATTCCTCAGTCATTACCCAGATGACGGGACCATGCCTTCATTCCTCAGTCATTACCCAGATGATGGGACCATGCCTACATTCCTCAGTCATTCCCCAGATGATGGGACCATGCCTTCATTCCTCAGTCATTACCCAGATGACGGGACCATGCCTTCATTCCTCAGTCATTACCAAGGTGACGGGACCATGCCTTTATTTCTCAGTCATTCCCCAGATGACAGGACCATGCCTTCATTCCCCAGTCATTACCCAGATGACAGGACCATGCCTTCATTCCTCAGTCGTTCCCCAGATGACAGGACCATGCCTTCATTCCTCAGTCATTACCCAGATGACGGGACCATGCCTTCATTCCTCAGTCATTACCCAGATGACAGAACCATGCCTTCATTCCTCAGTCATTCCCTTGATGACAGGACCATGCCTTCATTCCTCAGTCATTCCCCAGATGACAGGACCATGCCTTCATTCCTCAGTCATTCCCCAGATGACGGGACCATGCCTTCATTCCTCAGTCGTTCCCCAGATGACAGGACCATGCCTTCATTCCTCAGTCATTACCCAGATGATGGGACCATGCCTTCATTTCAAAGTCATTACCCAGATGACAGGACCATGCCTTCATTCCTCAGTCATTACCCAGATGATGGGACCATGCCTTCATTCTTCAGTCGTTCCCCAGATGACAGGACCATGCCTTCATTCCTCAGTCATTACCCAGATGACAGGACCATGCTTTCATTCCTCAGTCATTCCCCAGATGACAGGACCATGCCTTCATTCCTCAGTCATTACCCAGATGACAGGACCATGCCTTCATTCCTCAGTCATTCCCCAGATGACAGGACCATGCCTTCATTCCTCAGTCATTACCCAGATGACGGGACCATGCCTTTATTCCTCAGTCGTTCCCCAGATGACAGGACCATGCCTTCATTCCTCAGTCATTACCCAGATGATGGGACCATGCCTTCATTTCTCAGTCATTACCCAGATGACAGGACCATGCCTTCATTCCTCAGTCATTACCCAGATGACAGGACCATGCTTTCATTCCTCAGTCATTACCCAGATGATGGGACCATGCCTTCATTCCTCAGTCATTACCCAGATGACAAGACCATGCCTTCATTCCTCAGTCATTCCCCAGATGACAGGACCATGCCTTCATTCCTCAGTCATTCCCCAGATGACAGGACCATGCCTTCATTCCTCAGTCATTCCCCAGATGACGGGACCATGCCTTCATTCCTCAGTCATTACCCAGATGACAGGACCATGCCTTCATTCCTCAGTCATTACCCAGATGACAGGACCATGCCTTCATTCCCCAGTCATTACCCAGATGACAGGACCATGCCTTCATTCCTCAGTCATTACCCAGATGACAGGACCATGCCTTCATTCCTCAGTCATTACCCAGATGACAGGACCATGCCTTCATTCCTCAGTCATTACCCAGATGACAGGACCATGCCTTCATTCCTCAGTCATTACCCAGATGAGGGTTTGACCCCTGCAGTATGTTCCCGCGTGGCCGTTTTCGTCAGTCGGCATGAAAGGGTATGTTAATTATGTTTTTTCTCCTGTAAGACTCTAATTTAATGGGGAAAGAATTTGGAGTAGAGAGTACGTCATCGGCCGACATCTTTGACTTACAGTGCCATCTAGAATTGACTTTGACGAAATATGTGCCTGTACCAATATCGAATAGCAAGTTAGGGTAATGGTTAGAAATGTTAGCATGCTGATATTGTAGAGCAGTCGGACCTGGATCGAATCTCGACAGGGCTGCGGGAAAAGATTTTTTTATTCACTCCTGTTTTCCTATGTTTCGGATGGCACTCTATGCCATAGATCTAGTCACCTAAAACACTCACCTTTACTATTGCAAAAATAACTACCGACTTGAAATGATTAATCCTATTTATAGTAACAATTTACGTTTATAGTATCATACTTCTGTGTTCTTCATAATTTCTTTAAGTGACATTCCCCAGATGACAGGACCATGCCTTCATTTCTCAGTCATTCCCCAGATGACAGGACCATGCCTTTATTTCTCAGTCATTCCCCAGATGACAGGACCATGCCTTCATTCCCCAGTCATTACCCAGATGACAGGACCATGCCTTCATTCCTCAGTCGTTCTCCAGATGACAGGACCATGCCTTCATTCCTCAGTCATTACCCAGATGATGGGACCATGCCTTCATTCCTCAGTCATTACCCAGATGACAGGACCATGCCTTCATTCCTCAGTCGTTCCCCAGATGACAGGACCATGCCTTCATACCTCAGTCATTACCCAGATGACGGGACCATGCCTTCATTCCTCAGTCATTACCCAGATTACAGGACCATGCCTTCATTCCTCAGTCATAACCCAGATGACGGGACCATGCCTTCATTGATAGTCATTACCCAGATGACAGGACCATGCCTTCATTCCTCAGTCACTCCCCAGATGACAGGATCATGCCTTCATTCCTCAGTCATGACCCAGATGATGGGACCATGCCTTCATTCCTCAGTCATTCCCCAGATGACAGGACCATGCCTTCATTCCTCAGTCGTTCCCCAGATGACAGGACCATGCCTTCATTCCTCAGTCATTACCCAGATGACAGGACCATGCCTTCATTCCTCAGTCATTCCCCAGATGACAGGACCATGCCTTCATTCCTCAGTCGTTCCCTAGATGACAGGACCATGCCTTCATTCCTCAGTCATTCCCCAGATGACAGGACCATGCCTTCATTCCTCAGTCATTACCCAGATGATGGGACCATGCCTTCATTCCTCAGTCATTCCCCAGATGATGGGACCATGCCTTCATTCCTCAGTCATTACCCAGATGACGGGACCATGCCTTCATTCCTCAGTCATTACCAAGGTGACGGGACCATGCCTTTATTTCTCAGTCATTCCCCAGATGACAGGACCATGCCTTCATTCCCTAGTCATTACCCAGATGACAGGACCATGCCTTCATTCCTCAGTCGTTCCCCAGATGACAGGACCATGTCTTCATTCCTCAGTCGTTCCCCAGATGACAGGACCATGCCTTCATTCCTCAGTCATTACCCAGATGATGGGACCATGCCTTCATTTCTCAGTCATTACCCAGATGACAAGACCATGCCTTCATTCCTCAGTCATTACCCAGATGACAGGACCATGCCTTTATTCCTCAGTCATTACCCAGATGATGGGACCATGCCTTCATTCCTCAGTCATTACCCAGATGATGGGACCATGCCTTCATTCCTCAGTCATTACCCAGATGACAGGACCATTCCTTCATTCCTCAGTCGTTCCTCAGATGACAGGACCATGCCTTCATACCTCAGTCATTACCCAGATGACGGGACCATGCCTTCATTCCTCAGTCATTACCCAGATGACAGGACCATGCCTTCATTCCTCAGTCATAACCCAGATGACGGGACCATGCCTTCATTCCTCAGTCATTCCCCAGATGACAGGACCATGCCTTCATTCCTCAGTCGTTCCCCAGATGACAGGACCATGCCTTCATTCCTCAGTCATTACCCAGATGACAGGACCATGCCTTCATTCCTCAGTCATTCCCTAAATGACAGGACCATGCCTTCATTCCTCAGTCGTTCCCTAGATGACAGGACCATGCCTTCATTCCTCAGTCATTCCCCAGATGACAGGACCATGCCTTCATTCCTCAGTCATTACCCAGATGATGGGACCATGCCTTCATTCCTCAGTCATTCCCCAGATGACAGGACCATGCCTTCATTCCTCAGTCATTACCCAGATGATGGGACCATGCCTTCATTCCTCAGTCGTTCCCCAGATGACAGGACCATGCCTTCATTCCTCAGTCATTCCCCAGATGACAGGACCATGCCTTCATTCCTCAGTCATTCCCCAGATGACAGGACCATGCCTTCATTCCTCAGTCATTCCCCAGAAGACAGGACCATGCCTTCATTCCTCAGTCGTTCCCTAGATGACAGGACCATGCCTTCATTCCTCAGTCATTCCCCAGATGACAGGACCATGCCTTCATTCCTCAGTCATTACCCAGATGATGGGACCATGCCTTCATTCCTCAGTCATTCCCCAGATGATGGGACCATGCCTTCATTCCTCAGTCATTACCCAGATGACGGGACCATGCCTTCATTCCTCAGTCATTACCAAGGTGACGGGACCATGCCTTTATTTCTCAGTCATTCCCCAGATGACAGGACCATGCCTTCATTCCCTAGTCATTACCCAGATGACAGGACCATGCCTTCATTCCTCAGTCGTTCCCCAGATGACAGGACCATGTCTTCATTCCTCAGTCGTTCCCCAGATGACAGGACCATGCCTTCATTCCTCAGTCATTACCCAGATGATGGGACCATGCCTTCATTTCTCAGTCATTACCCAGATGACAAGACCATGCCTTCATTCCTCAGTCATTACCCAGATGACAGGACCATGCCTTTATTCCTCAGTCATTACCAAGATGATGGGACCATGCCTTCATTCCTCAGTCATTACCCAGATGACAGGACCATGCCTTCATTCCTCAGTCGTTCCCCAGATGACAGGACCATGCCTTCATACCTCAGTCATTACCCAGATGACGGGACCATGCCTTCATTCCTCAGTCATTACCCAGATTACAGGACCATGCCTTCATTCCTCAGTCATAACCCAGATGACGGGACCATGCCTTCATTCCTCAGTCATTACCCAGATGACAGGACCATGCCTTCATTCCTCAGTCACTCCCCAGATGACAGGATCATGCCTTCATTCCTCAGTCATTACCCAGATGATGGGACCATGCCTTCATTCCTCAGTCATTCCCCAGATGACAGGACCATGCCTTCATTCCTCAGTCGTTCCCCAGATGACAGGACCATGCCTTCATTCCTCAGTCATTACCCAGATGACAGGACCATGCCTTCATTCCTCAGTCATTCCCCAGATGACAGGACCATGCCTTCATTCCTCAGTCGTTCCCTAGATGACAGGACCATGCCTTCATTCCTCAGTCATTCCCCAGATGACAGGACCATGCCTTCATTCCTCAGTCATTACCCAGATGATGGGACCATGCCTTCATTCCTCAGTCATTACCCAGATGATGGGACCATGCCTTCATTCCTCAGTCATTACCCAGATGACGGGACCATGCCTTCATTCCTCAGTCATTACCAAGGTGACGGGACCATGCCTTTATTTCTCAGTCATTCCCCAGATGACAGGACCATGCCTTCATTCCCTAGTCATTACCCAGATGACAGGACCATGCCTTCATTCCTCAGTCGTTCCCCAGATGACAGGACCATGTCTTCATTCCTCAGTCGTTCCCCAGATGACAGGACCATGCCTTCATTCCTCAGTCATTACCCAGATGATGGGACCATGCCTTCATTTCTCAGTCATTACCCAGATGACAAGACCATGCCTTCATTCCTCAGTCATTACCCAGATGACAGGACCATGCCTTTATTCCTCAGTCATTACCCAGATGATGGGACCATGCCTTCATTCCTCAGTCATTACCCAGATGACAGGACCATGCCTTCATTCCTCAGTCATTCCCCAGATGATGGGACCATGGCTTCATTCCTCAGTCATTCCCCAGATGATGGGACCATGCCTTCATTCCTCAGTCATTACCCAGATGACGGGACCATGCCTTCATTCCTCAGTCATTCCCCAGATGATGGGACCATGCCTTCATTCCTCAGTCATTACCAAGGTGACGGGACCATGCCTTTATTTCTCAGTCATTCCCCAGATGACAGGACCATGCCTTCATTCCCCAGTCATTACCCAGATGACAGGACCATGCCTTCATTCCTCAGTCGTTCCCCAGATGACAGGACCATGCCTTCATTCCTCAGTCATTACCCAGATGACGGGACCATGCCATCATTCCTCAGTCATTACCCAGATGACAGAACCATGCCTTCATTCCTCAGTCATTCCCTTGATGACAGGACCATGCCTTCATTCCTCAGTCATTCCCCAGATGACAGGACCATGCCTTCATTCCTCAGTCATTCCCCAGATGATGGGACCATGCCTTCATTCCTCAGTCATTCCCCAGATGATGGGACCATGCCTTCATTCCTCAGTCATTACCCAGATGACGGGAACATGCCTTCATTCCTCAGTCATTACCCAGATGACGGGACCATGCCTTCATTCCTCAGTCATTACCCAGATGACAGGACCATGCCTTCATTCCTCAGTCATTACCCAGATGACGGGACCATGCCTTCATTCCTCAGTCATTACCCAGATGATGGGACCATGCCTTCATTCCTCAGTCATTACCCAGATGACGGGACCATGCCTTCATTCCTCAGTCATTACCCAGATGACGGGACCATGCCTTCATTCCTCAGTCATTACCCAGATGACAGGACCATGCCTTCATTCCTCAGTCATTCCCCAGATGACAGGACCATGCCTTCATACCTCAGTCATTACCCAGATGATGGGACCATGCCTTCATTCCTCAGTCATTCCCCAGATGATGGGACCATGCCTTCATTCCTCAGTCATTCCCCAGATGATGGGACCATGCCTTCATTCCTCAGTCATTCCCCAGATGATGGGACCATGCCTTCATTCCTCAGTCATTACCCAGATGACGGGACCATGCCTTCATTCCTCAGTCATTACCAAGGTGACGGGACCATGCCTTTATTTCTCAGTCATTCCCCAGATGACAGGACCATGCCTTCATTCCCCAGTCATTACCCAGATGACAGGACCATGCCTTCATTCCTCAGTCGTTCCCCAGATGACAGGACCATGCCTTCATTCCTCAGTCATTACCCAGATGATGGGACCATGCCTTCATTCCTCAGTCATTACCCAGATGACGGGACCATGCCTTCATTCCTCAGTCATTACCCAAATGACAGGACCATGCCTTCATTCCTCAGTCATTACCCAGATGACGGGACCATGCCTTCATTCCTCAGTCATTACCCAGATGACAGGACCATGCCTTCATTCCTCAGTCATTCCCCAGATTACAGGACCATGCCTTCATTCCTCAGTCATTACCCAGATGATGGGACCATGCCTTCATTCCTCAGTCGTTCCCCAGATGACAGGACCATGCCTTCATTCCTCAGTCATTACCCAGATGACAGGACCATGCCTTCATTCCTCAGTTATTACCCAGATGACAGGACCATGCCTTCATTCCTCAGTCATTCCCCAGAAGACAGGACCATGCCTTCATTCCTCAGTCGTTCCCTAGATGACAGGACCATGCCTTCATTCCTCAGTCATTCCCCAGATGACAGGACCATGCCTTCATTCCTCAGTCATTACCCAGATGATGGGATCATGCCTTCATTCCTCAGTCATTCGCCAGATGATGGGACCATGCCATCATTCCTCAGTCATTCCCCAGATGATGGGACCATGCCTTCATTCCTCAGTCATTACCCAGATGACAGGACCATGCCTTCATTCCTCAGTCATTACCCAGATGACAGGACCATGCCTTCATTCCTCAGTCATTCCCCAGATGACAGGACCATGCCTTCATTCCCCAGTCATTACCCAGATGACAGGACCATGCCTTCATTCCTCAGTCATTACCCAGATGACAGGACCATGCCTTCATTCCTCAGTCATTACCCAGATGACAGGACCATGCCTTCATTCCTCAGTCATTACCCAGATGACGGGACCATGCCTTCATTCCTCAGTCATTACCAAGGTGACGGGACCATGCCTTTATTTCTCAGTCATTCCCCAGATGACAGGACCATGCCTTCATTCCCCAGTCATTACCCAGATGACAGGACCATGCCTTCATTCCTCAGTCGTTCTCCAGATGACAGGACCATGCCTTCATTCCTCAGTCGTTCCCCAGATGACAGGACCATGCTTTCATTCCTCAGTCATTACCCAGATGATGGGACCATGCCTTCATTTCTCAGTCATTACCCAGATGACAAGACCATGCCTTCATTCCTCAGTCATTACCCAGATGACAGGACCATGCCTTTATTCCTCAGTCATTACCCAGATGATGGGACCATGCCTTCATTCCTCAGTCATTACCCAGATGACAGGACCATGCCTTCATTCTTCAGTCGTTCCTCAGATGACAGGACCATGCCTTCATACCTCAGTCATTACCCAGATGACGGGACCATGCCTTCATTCCTCAGTCATTACCCAGATGACAGGACCATGCCTTCATTCCTCAGTCATAACCCAGATGACGGGACCATGCCTTCATTCCTCAGTCATTCCCCAGATGACAGAACCATGCCTTCATTCCTCAGTCGTTCCCCAGATGACAGGACCATGCCTTCATTCCTCAGTCATTACCCAGATGACAGGACCATGCCTTCATTCCTCAGTCATTCCCCAGAAGACAGGACCATGCCTTCATTCCTCAGTCGTTCCCTAGATGACAGGACCATGCCTTCATTCCTCAGTCATTCCCCAGATGACAGGACCATGCCTTCATTCCTCAGTCATTACCCAGATGATGGGACCATGCCTTCATTCCTCAGTCATTCCCCAGATGATGGGACCATGCCTTCATTCCTCAGTCATTACCCAGATGACGGGACCATGCCTTCATTCCTCAGTCATTACCCAGATGATGGGACCATGCCTTCATTCCTCAGTCATTCCCCAGATGATGGGACCATGCCTTCATTCCTCAGTCATTACCCAGATGACGGGACCATGCCTTCATTCCTCAGTCATTACCAAGGTGACGGGACCATGCCTTTATTTCTCAGTCATTCCCCAGATGACAGGACCATGCCTTCATTCCCCAGTCATTACCCAGATGACAGGACCATGCCTTCATTCCTCAGTCGTTCCCCAGATGACAGGACCATGCCTTCATTCCTCAGTCATTACCCAGATGACGGGACCATGCCTTCATTCCTCAGTCATTACCCAGATGACAGAACCATGCCTTCATTCCTCAGTCATTCCCTTGATGACAGGACCATGCCTTCATTCCTCAGTCATTCCCCAGATGACAGGACCATGCCTTCATTCCTCAGTCATTCCCCAGATGACGGGACCATGCCTTCATTCCTCAGTCGTTCCCCAGATGACAGGACCATGCCTTCATTCCTCAGTCATTACCCAGATGATGGGACCATGCCTTCATTTCAAAGTCATTACCCAGATGACAGGACCATGCCTTCATTCCTCAGTCATTACCCAGATGATGGGACCATGCCTTCATTCTTCAGTCGTTCCCCAGATGACAGGACCATGCCTTCATTCCTCAGTCATTACCCAGATGACAGGACCATGCTTTCATTCCTCAGTCATTACCCAGATGACAGGACCATGCCTTCATTCCTCAGTCATTACCCAGATGACGGGACCATGCCTTTATTCCTCAGTCGTTCCCCAGATGACAGGACCATGCCTTCATTCCTCAGTCATTACCCAGATGATGGGACCATGCCTTCATTTCTCAGTCATTACCCAGATGACAGGACCATGCCTTCATTCCTCAGTCATTACCCAGATGACAGGACCATGCTTTCGTTCCTCAGTCATTACCCAGATGCTGGGACCATGCCTTAATTCCTCAGTCATTACCCAGATGACAAGACCATGCCTTCATTCCTCAGTCATTCCCCAGATGACAGGACCATGCCTTCATTCCTCAGTCATTCCCCAGATGACAGGACCATGCCTTCATTCCTCAGTCATTCCCCAGATGACGGGACCATGCCTTCATTCCTCAGTCATTACCCAGATGACAGGACCATGCCTTCATTCCTCAGTCATTACCCAGATGACAGGACCATGCCTTCATTCCTCAGTCATTACCCAGATGACAGGACCATGCCTTCATTCCTCAGTCATTACCCAGATGAGGGTTTGACCCCTGCAGTATGTTCCCGCGTGGCCGTTTTCGTCAGTCGGCATGAAAGGGTATGTTAATTATGTTTCTTCTCCTGTAAGACTCTAATTTAATGGGGAAAGAATTTGGAGTAGAGAGTACGTCATCGGCCGACATCTTTGACTTACAGCGCCATCTAGAATTGACTTTGACGAAATATGTGCCTGTACCAATATCGAATAGCAAGTTAGGGTAATGGTTAGAAATGTTAGCATGCTGATATTGTAGAGCAGTCGGACCTGGATCGAATCTCGACAGGGCTGCGGGAAAAGATTTTTTTATTCACTCCTGTTTTCCTATGTTTCGGATGGCACTCTATGCCATAGATCTAGTCACCTAAAACACTCACCTTTACTATTGCAAAAATAACTACCGACTTGAAATGATTAATCCTATTTATAGTAACAATTTACGTTTATAGTATCATACTTCTGTGTTCTTCATAATTTCTTTAAGTGAGGCAGTATATTTACGCTTTTTTGGTGGAATGTGTTAATGCAATATATTTTGTTTTGTATTTCAAACACACATACACACACACTCTTGGTTGTACAAGTTCATCATTGCTATTTATATGTATGTTTTATTATGTAAAACATGAATCTATGTAATATCCTAGGGTAATTAATTTAACCCTTTACCCATCCAGAATATATCAAAGGTTGTTAAGTTAACCCATTCTTGGCCAATGCACCTTAAGATAATTCATTTAACACTTTGCCACCCAGAATTAGTAAAGTGCTATCTTTAACCATGCCTTCATTCCTCAGTCATTCACTAGAGGATAGGACCACGTCCTCATTGCGCAATCATTCCCCAGATTACAGAACCATGCCTTCATTCCTCAGTCATTCACCAGATGACAGGACCATGCCTTCATTCCTCAGTCATACACAATATGATAGGACCATGTCCTCATTTCTCAGTCATTCCCCAGATGACAGGACCATGCCTTCATTTCTCAGTCATTCCCCAGATGACAGGACCATGCCTTTATTTCTCAGTCATACACAATATGATAGGACCACGTCCTCATTTCTCAGTCATTCCCCAGATGACAGGACCATGCCTTTATTTCTCAGTCATACACAATATGATAGGACCATGTCCTCATTTCTCAGTCATTCCCCAGATGACAGGACCATGCCTTCATTCCTCAGTCATTCCCCAGATTACAGGACCATGCCTTCATTCCTCAGTCATTACCCAGATGATGGGACCATGCCTTCATTCCTCAGTCGTTCCCCAGATGACAGGACCATGCCTTCATTCCTCAGTCATTACCCAGATGACAGGACCATGCCTTCATTCCTCAGTTATTACCCAGATGACAGGACCATGCCTTCATTCCTCAGTCATTCCCCAGAAGACAGGACCATGCCTTCATTCCTCAGTCGTTCCCTAGATGACAGGACCATGCCTTCATTCCTCAGTCATTCCCCAGATGACAGGACCATGCCTTCATTCCTCAGTCATTACCCAGATGATGGGATCATGCCTTCATTCCTCAGTCATTCGCCAGATGATGGGACCATGCCATCATTCCTCAGTCATTCCCCAGATGATGGGACCATGCCTTCATTCCTCAGTCATTACCCAGATGACAGGACCATGCCTTCATTCCTCAGTCATTACCCAGATGACAGGACCATGCCTTCATTCCTCAGTCATTCCCCAGATGACAGGACCATGCCTTCATTCCCCAGTCATTACCCAGATGACAGGACCATGCCTTCATTCCTCAGTCATTACCCAGATGACAGGACCATGCCTTCATTCCTCAGTCATTACCCAGATGACAGGACCATGCCTTCATTCCTCAGTCATTACCCAGATGACGGGACCATGCCTTCATTCCTCAGTCATTACCAAGGTGACGGGACCATGCCTTTATTTCTCAGTCATTCCCCAGATGACAGGACCATGTCTTCATTCCTCAGTCGTTCCCCAGATGACAGGACCATGCCTTCATTCCTCAGTCATTACCCAGATGATGGGACCATGCCTTCATTTCTCAGTCATTACCCAGATGACAAGACCATGCCTTCATTCCTCAGTCATTACCCAGATGACAGGACCATGCCTTTATTCCTCAGTCATTACCAAGATGATGGGACCATGCCTTCATTCCTCAGTCATTACCCAGATGACAGGACCATGCCTTCATTCCTCAGTCGTTCCCCAGATGACAGGACCATGCCTTCATACCTCAGTCATTACCCAGATGACGGGACCATGCCTTCATTCCTCAGTCATTACCCAGATTACAGGACCATGCCTTCATTCCTCAGTCATAACCCAGATGACGGGACCATGCCTTCATTCCTCAGTCATTACCCAGATGACAGGACCATGCCTTCATTCCTCAGTCACTCCCCAGATGACAGGATCATGCCTTCATTCCTCAGTCATTACCCAGATGATGGGACCATGCCTTCATTCCTCAGTCATTCCCCAGATGACAGGACCATGCCTTCATTCCTCAGTCGTTCCCCAGATGACAGGACCATGCCTTCATTCCTCAGTCATTACCCAGATGACAGGACCATGCCTTCATTCCTCAGTCATTCCCCAGATGACAGGACCATGCCTTCATTCCTCAGTCGTTCCCTAGATGACAGGACCATGCCTTCATTCCTCAGTCATTCCCCAGATGACAGGACCATGCCTTCATTCCTCAGTCATTACCCAGATGATGGGACCATGCCTTCATTCCTCAGTCATTACCCAGATGATGGGACCATGCCTTCATTCCTCAGTCATTACCCAGATGACGGGACCATGCCTTCATTCCTCAGTCATTACCAAGGTGACGGGACCATGCCTTTATTTCTCAGTCATTCCCCAGATGACAGGACCATGCCTTCATTCCCTAGTCATTACCCAGATGACAGGACCATGCCTTCATTCCTCAGTCGTTCCCCAGATGACAGGACCATGTCTTCATTCCTCAGTCGTTCCCCAGATGACAGGACCATGCCTTCATTCCTCAGTCATTACCCAGATGATGGGACCATGCCTTCATTTCTCAGTCATTACCCAGATGACAAGACCATGCCTTCATTCCTCAGTCATTACCCAGATGACAGGACCATGCCTTTATTCCTCAGTCATTACCCAGATGATGGGACCATGCCTTCATTCCTCAGTCATTACCCAGATGACAGGACCATGCCTTCATTCCTCAGTCATTCCCCAGATGATGGGACCATGGCTTCATTCCTCAGTCATTCCCCAGATGATGGGACCATGCCTTCATTCCTCAGTCATTACCCAGATGACGGGACCATGCCTTCATTCCTCAGTCATTCCCCAGATGATGGGACCATGCCTTCATTCCTCAGTCATTACCAAGGTGACGGGACCATGCCTTTATTTCTCAGTCATTCCCCAGATGACAGGACCATGCCTTCATTCCCCAGTCATTACCCAGATGACAGGACCATGCCTTCATTCCTCAGTCGTTCCCCAGATGACAGGACCATGCCTTCATTCCTCAGTCATTACCCAGATGACGGGACCATGCCATCATTCCTCAGTCATTACCCAGATGACAGAACCATGCCTTCATTCCTCAGTCATTCCCTTGATGACAGGACCATGCCTTCATTCCTCAGTCATTCCCCAGATGACAGGACCATGCCTTCATTCCTCAGTCATTCCCCAGATGATGGGACCATGCCTTCATTCCTCAGTCATTCCCCAGATGATGGGACCATGCCTTCATTCCTCAGTCATTACCCAGATGACGGGAACATGCCTTCATTCCTCAGTCATTACCCAGATGACGGGACCATGCCTTCATTCCTCAGTCATTACCCAGATGACAGGACCATGCCTTCATTCCTCAGTCATTACCCAGATGACGGGACCATGCCTTCATTCCTCAGTCATTACCCAGATGATGGGACCATGCCTTCATTCCTCAGTCATTACCCAGATGACGGGACCATGCCTTCATTCCTCAGTCATTACCCAGATGACGGGACCATGCCTTCATTCCTCAGTCATTACCCAGATGACAGGACCATGCCTTCATTCCTCAGTCATTCCCCAGATGACAGGACCATGCCTTCATACCTCAGTCATTACCCAGATGATGGGACCATGCCTTCATTCCTCAGTCATTCCCCAGATGATGGGACCATGCCTTCATTCCTCAGTCATTCCCCAGATGATGGGACCATGCCTTCATTCCTCAGTCATTCCCCAGATGATGGGACCATGCCTTCATTCCTCAGTCATTACCCAGATGACGGGACCATGCCTTCATTCCTCAGTCATTACCAAGGTGACGGGACCATGCCTTTATTTCTCAGTCATTCCCCAGATGACAGGACCATGCCTTCATTCCCCAGTCATTACCCAGATGACAGGACCATGCCTTCATTCCTCAGTCGTTCCCCAGATGACAGGACCATGCCTTCATTCCTCAGTCATTACCCAGATGACAGGACCATGCCTTCATTCCTCAGTCATTACCCAGATGACGGGACCATGCCTTCATTCCTCAGTCATTACCCAGATGACAGGACCATGCCTTCATTCCTCAGTCATTCCCCAGATTACAGGACCATGCCTTCATTCCTCAGTCATTACCCAGATGATGGGACCATGCCTTCATTCCTCAGTCGTTCCCCAGATGACAGGACCATGCCTTCATTCCTCAGTCATTACCCAGATGACAGGACCATGCCTTCATTCCTCAGTTATTACCCAGATGACAGGACCATGCCTTCATTCCTCAGTCATTCCCCAGAAGACAGGACCATGCCTTCATTCCTCAGTCGTTCCCTAGATGACAGGACCATGCCTTCATTCCTCAGTCATTCCCCAGATGACAGGACCATGCCTTCATTCCTCAGTCATTACCCAGATGATGGGATCATGCCTTCATTCCTCAGTCATTCGCCAGATGATGGGACCATGCCATCATTCCTCAGTCATTCCCCAGATGATGGGACCATGCCTTCATTCCTCAGTCATTACCCAGATGACAGGACCATGCCTTCATTCCTCAGTCATTACCCAGATGACAGGACCATGCCTTCATTCCTCAGTCATTCCCCAGATGACAGGACCATGCCTTCATTCCCCAGTCATTACCCAGATGACAGGACCATGCCTTCATTCCTCAGTCATTACCCAGATGACAGGACCATGCCTTCATTCCTCAGTCATTACCCAGATGACAGGACCATGCCTTCATTCCTCAGTCGTTCCCCAGATGACAGGACCATGCCTTCATTCCTCAGTCATTACCCAGATGACAGGACCATGCCTTCATTCCTCAGTCATTACCCAGATGACGGGACCATGCCTTCATTCCTCAGTCATTACCAAGGTGACGGGACCATGCCTTTATTTCTCAGTCATTCCCCAGATGACAGGACCATGCCTTCATTCCCCAGTCATTACCCAGATGACAGGACCATGCCTTCATTCCTCAGTCGTTCTCCAGATGACAGGACCATGCCTTCATTCCTCAGTCGTTCCCCAGATGACAGGACCATGCTTTCATTCCTCAGTCATTACCCAGATGATGGGACCATGCCTTCATTTCTCAGTCATTACCCAGATGACAAGACCATGCCTTCATTCCTCAGTCATTACCCAGATGACAGGACCATGCCTTTATTCCTCAGTCATTACCCAGATGATGGGACCATGCCTTCATTCCTCAGTCATTACCCAGATGACAGGACCATGCCTTCATTCTTCAGTCGTTCCTCAGATGACAGGACCATGCCTTCATACCTCAGTCATTACCCAGATGACGGGACCATGCCTTCATTCCTCAGTCATTACCCAGATGACAGGACCATGCCTTCATTCCTCAGTCATAACCCAGATGACGGGACCATGCCTTCATTCCTCAGTCATTCCCCAGATGACAGAACCATGCCTTCATTCCTCAGTCGTTCCCCAGATGACAGGACCATGCCTTCATTCCTCAGTCATTACCCAGATGACAGGACCATGCCTTCATTCCTCAGTCATTCCCCAGAAGACAGGACCATGCCTTCATTCCTCAGTCGTTCCCTAGATGACAGGACCATGCCTTCATTCCTCAGTCATTCCCCAGATGACAGGACCATGCCTTCATTCCTCAGTCATTACCCAGATGATGGGACCATGCCTTCATTCCTCAGTCATTCCCCAGATGATGGGACCATGCCTTCATTCCTCAGTCATTACCCAGATGACGGGACCATGCCTTCATTCCTCAGTCATTACCCAGATGATGGGACCATGCCTTCATTCCTCAGTCATTCCCCAGATGATGGGACCATGCCTTCATTCCTCAGTCATTACCCAGATGACGGGACCATGCCTTCATTCCTCAGTCATTACCAAGGTGACGGGACCATGCCTTTATTTCTCAGTCATTCCCCAGATGACAGGACCATGCCTTCATTCCCCAGTCATTACCCAGATGACAGGACCATGCCTTCATTCCTCAGTCGTTCCCCAGATGACAGGACCATGCCTTCATTCCTCAGTCATTACCCAGATGACGGGACCATGCCTTCATTCCTCAGTCATTACCCAGATGACAGAACCATGCCTTCATTCCTCAGTCATTCCCTTGATGACAGGACCATGCCTTCATTCCTCAGTCATTCCCCAGATGACAGGACCATGCCTTCATTCCTCAGTCATTCCCCAGATGACGGGACCATGCCTTCATTCCTCAGTCGTTCCCCAGATGACAGGACCATGCCTTCATTCCTCAGTCATTACCCAGATGATGGGACCATGCCTTCATTTCAAAGTCATTACCCAGATGACAGGACCATGCCTTCATTCCTCAGTCATTACCCAGATGATGGGACCATGCCTTCATTCTTCAGTCGTTCCCCAGATGACAGGACCATGCCTTCATTCCTCAGTCATTACCCAGATGACAGGACCATGCTTTCATTCCTCAGTCATTACCCAGATGACAGGACCATGCCTTCATTCCTCAGTCATTACCCAGATGACAGGACCATGCCTTCATTCCTCAGTCATTCCCCAGATGACAGGACCATGCCTTCATTCCTCAGTCATTACCCAGATGACGGGACCATGCCTTTATTCCTCAGTCGTTCCCCAGATGACAGGACCATGCCTTCATTCCTCAGTCATTACCCAGATGATGGGACCATGCCTTCATTTCTCAGTCATTACCCAGATGACAGGACCATGCCTTCATTCCTCAGTCATTACCCAGATGACAGGACCATGCTTTCGTTCCTCAGTCATTACCCAGATGCTGGGACCATGCCTTAATTCCTCAGTCATTACCCAGATGACAAGACCATGCCTTCATTCCTCAGTCATTCCCCAGATGACAGGACCATGCCTTCATTCCTCAGTCATTCCCCAGATGACAGGACCATGCCTTCATTCCTCAGTCATTCCCCAGATGACGGGACCATGCCTTCATTCCTCAGTCATTACCCAGATGACAGGACCATGCCTTCATTCCTCAGTCATTACCCAGATGACAGGACCATGCCTTCATTCCTCAGTCATTACCCAGATGACAGGACCATGCCTTCATTCCTCAGTCATTACCCAGATGAGGGTTTGACCCCTGCAGTATGTTCCCGCGTGGCCGTTTTCGTCAGTCGGCATGAAAGGGTATGTTAATTATGTTTCTTCTCCTGTAAGACTCTAATTTAATGGGGAAAGAATTTGGAGTAGAGAGTACGTCATCGGCCGACATCTTTGACTTACAGCGCCATCTAGAATTGACTTTGACGAAATATGTGCCTGTACCAATATCGAATAGCAAGTTAGGGTAATGGTTAGAAATGTTAGCATGCTGATATTGTAGAGCAGTCGGACCTGGATCGAATCTCGACAGGGCTGCGGGAAAAGATTTTTTTATTCACTCCTGTTTTCCTATGTTTCGGATGGCACTCTATGCCATAGATCTAGTCACCTAAAACACTCACCTTTACTATTGCAAAAATAACTACCGACTTGAAATGATTAATCCTATTTATAGTAACAATTTACGTTTATAGTATCATACTTCTGTGTTCTTCATAATTTCTTTAAGTGAGGCAGTATATTTACGCTTTTTTGGTGGAATGTGTTAATGCAATATATTTTGTTTTGTATTTCAAACACACATACACACACACTCTTGGTTGTACAAGTTCATCATTGCTATTTATATGTATGTTTTATTATGTAAAACATGAATCTATGTAATATCCTAGGGTAATTAATTTAACCCTTTACCCATCCAGAATATATCAAAGGTTGTTAAGTTAACCCATTCTTGGCCAATGCACCTTAAGATAATTCATTTAACACTTTGCCACCCAGAATTAGTAAAGTGCTATCTTTAACCATGCCTTCATTCCTCAGTCATTCACTAGAGGATAGGACCACGTCCTCATTGCGCAATCATTCCCCAGATTACAGAACCATGCCTTCATTCCTCAGTCATTCACCAGATGACAGGACCATGCCTTCATTCCTCAGTCATACACAATATGATAGGACCATGTCCTCATTTCTCAGTCATTCCCCAGATGACAGGACCATGCCTTCATTTCTCAGTCATTCCCCAGATGACAGGACCATGCCTTTATTTCTCAGTCATACACAATATGATAGGACCACGTCCTCATTTCTCAGTCATTCCCCAGATGACAGGACCATGCCTTTATTTCTCAGTCATACACAATATGATAGGACCATGTCCTCATTTCTCAGTCATTCCCCAGATGACAGGACCATGCCTTCATTCCTCAGTCATTCCCCAGATTACAGGACCATGCCTTCATTCCTCAGTCATTACCCAGATGATGGGACCATGCCTTCATTCCTCAGTCGTTCCCCAGATGACAGGACCATGCCTTCATTCCTCAGTCATTACCCAGATTACAGGACCATGCCTTCATTCCTCAGTTATTACCCAGATGACAGGACCATGCCTTCATTCCTCAGTCATTCCCCAGAAGACAGGACCATGCCTTCATTCCTCAGTCGTTCCCTAGATGACAGGACCATGCCTTCATTCCTCAGTCATTCCCCAGATGACAGGACCATGCCTTCATTCCTCAGTCATTACCCAGATGATGGGATCATGCCTTCATTCCTCAGTCATTCGCCAGATGATGGGACCATGCCATCATTCCTCAGTCATTCCCCAGATGATGGGACCATGCCTTCATTCCTCAGTCATTACCCAGATGACAGGACCATGCCTTCATTCCTCAGTCATTACCCAGATGACAGGACCATGCCTTCATTCCTCAGTCATTCCCCAGATGACAGGACCATGCCTTCATTCCCCAGTCATTACCCAGATGACAGGACCATGCCTTCATTCCTCAGTCATTACCCAGATGACAGGACCATGCCTTCATTCCTCAGTCATTACCCAGATGACAGGACCATGCCTTCATTCCTCAGTCATTACCCAGATGACGGGACCATGCCTTCATTCCTCAGTCATTACCAAGGTGACGGGACCATGCCTTTATTTCTCAGTCATTCCCCAGATGACAGGACCATGCCTTCATTCCCCAGTCATTACCCAGATGACAGGACCATGCCTTCATTCCTCAGTCGTTCTCCAGATGACAGGACCATGCCTTCATTCCTCAGTCGTTCCCCAGATGACAGGACCATGCTTTCATTCCTCAGTCATTACCCAGATGATGGGACCATGCCTTCATTTCTCAGTCATTACCCAGATGACAAGACCATGCCTTCATTCCTCAGTCATTACCCAGATGACAGGACCATGCCTTTATTCCTCAGTCATTACCCAGATGATGGGACCATGCCTTCATTCCTCAGTCATTACCCAGATGACAGGACCATGCCTTCATTCTTCAGTCGTTCCTCAGATGACAGGACCATGCCTTCATACCTCAGTCATTACCCAGATGACGGGACCATGCCTTCATTCCTCAGTCATTACCCAGATGACAGGACCATGCCTTCATTCCTCAGTCATAACCCAGATGACGGGACCATGCCTTCATTCCTCAGTCATTCCCCAGATGACAGAACCATGCCTTCATTCCTCAGTCGTTCCCCAGATGACAGGACCATGCCTTCATTCCTCAGTCATTACCCAGATGACAGGACCATGCCTTCATTCCTCAGTCATTCCCCAGAAGACAGGACCATGCCTTCATTCCTCAGTCGTTCCCTAGATGACAGGACCATGCCTTCATTCCTCAGTCATTCCCCAGATGATGGGACCATGCCTTCATTCCTCAGTCATTACCCAGATGACGGGACCATGCCTTCATTCCTCAGTCATTACCCAGATGATGGGACCATGCCTTCATTCCTCAGTCATTCCCCAGATGATGGGACCATGCCTTCATTCCTCAGTCATTACCCAGATGACGGGACCATGCCTTCATTCCTCAGTCATTACCAAGGTGACGGGACCATGCCTTTATTTCTCAGTCATTCCCCAGATGACAGGACCATGCCTTCATTCCCCAGTCATTACCCAGATGACAGGACCATGCCTTCATTCCTCAGTCGTTCCCCAGATGACAGGACCATGCCTTCATTCCTCAGTCATTACCCAGATGACGGGACCATGCCTTCATTCCTCAGTCATTACCCAGATGACAGAACCATGCCTTCATTCCTCAGTCATTCCCTTGATGACAGGACCATGCCTTCATTCCTCAGTCATTCCCCAGATGACAGGACCATGCCTTCATTCCTCAGTCATTCCCCAGATGACGGGACCATGCCTTCATTCCTCAGTCGTTCCCCAGATGACAGGACCATGCCTTCATTCCTCAGTCATTACCCAGATGATGGGACCATGCCTTCATTTCAAAGTCATTACCCAGATGACAGGACCATGCCTTCATTCCTCAGTCATTACCCAGATGATGGGACCATGCCTTCATTCTTCAGTCGTTCCCCAGATGACAGGACCATGCCTTCATTCCTCAGTCATTACCCAGATGACAGGACCATGCTTTCATTCCTCAGTCATTACCCAGATGACAGGACCATGCCTTCATTCCTCAGTCATTACCCAGATGACAGGACCATGCCTTCATTCCTCAGTCATTCCCCAGATGACAGGACCATGCCTTCATTCCTCAGTCATTACCCAGATGACGGGACCATGCCTTTATTCCTCAGTCGTTCCCCAGATGACAGGACCATGCCTTCATTCCTCAGTCATTACCCAGATGATGGGACCATGCCTTCATTTCTCAGTCATTACCCAGATGACAGGACCATGCCTTCATTCCTCAGTCATTACCCAGATGACAGGACCATGCTTTCGTTCCTCAGTCATTACCCAGATGCTGGGACCATGCCTTAATTCCTCAGTCATTACCCAGATGACAAGACCATGCCTTCATTCCTCAGTCATTCCCCAGATGACAGGACCATGCCTTCATTCCTCAGTCATTCCCCAGATGACAGGACCATGCCTTCATTCCTCAGTCATTCCCCAGATGACGGGACCATGCCTTCATTCCTCAGTCATTACCCAGATGACAGGACCATGCCTTCATTCCTCAGTCATTACCCAGATGACAGGACCATGCCTTCATTCCTCAGTCATTACCCAGATGACAGGACCATGCCTTCATTCCTCAGTCATTACCCAGATGAGGGTTTGACCCCTGCAGTATGTTCCCGCGTGGCCGTTTTCGTCAGTCGGCATGAAAGGGTATGTTAATTATGTTTCTTCTCCTGTAAGACTCTAATTTAATGGGGAAAGAATTTGGAGTAGAGAGTACGTCATCGGCCGACATCTTTGACTTACAGCGCCATCTAGAATTGACTTTGACGAAATATGTGCCTGTACCAATATCGAATAGCAAGTTAGGGTAATGGTTAGAAATGTTAGCATGCTGATATTGTAGAGCAGTCGGACCTGGATCGAATCTCGACAGGGCTGCGGGAAAAGATTTTTTTATTCACTCCTGTTTTCCTATGTTTCGGATGGCACTCTATGCCATAGATCTAGTCACCTAAAACACTCACCTTTACTATTGCAAAAATAACTACCGACTTGAAATGATTAATCCTATTTATAGTAACAATTTACGTTTATAGTATCATACTTCTGTGTTCTTCATAATTTCTTTAAGTGAGGCAGTATATTTACGCTTTTTTGGTGGAATGTGTTAATGCAATATATTTTGTTTTGTATTTCAAACACACATACACACACACTCTTGGTTGTACAAGTTCATCATTGCTATTTATATGTATGTTTTATTATGTAAAACATGAATCTATGTAATATCCTAGGGTAATTAATTTAACCCTTTACCCATCCAGAATATATCAAAGGTTGTTAAGTTAACCCATTCTTGGCCAATGCACCTTAAGATAATTCATTTAACACTTTGCCACCCAGAATTAGTAAAGTGCTATCTTTAACCATGCCTTCATTCCTCAGTCATTCACTAGAGGATAGGACCACGTCCTCATTGCGCAATCATTCCCCAGATTACAGAACCATGCCTTCATTCCTCAGTCATTCACCAGATGACAGGACCATGCCTTCATTCCTCAGTCATACACAATATGATAGGACCATGTCCTCATTTCTCAGTCATTCCCCAGATGACAGGACCATGCCTTCATTTCTCAGTCATTCCCCAGATGACAGGACCATGCCTTTATTTCTCAGTCATACACAATATGATAGGACCACGTCCTCATTTCTCAGTCATTCCCCAGATGACAGGACCATGCCTTTATTTCTCAGTCATACACAATATGATAGGACCATGTCCTCATTTCTCAGTCATTCCCCAGATGACAGGACCATGCCTTTATTTCTCAGTCATACACAATATGATAGGACCATGTCCTCATTTCTCAGTCATTCCCCAGATGACAGGACCATGCCTTCATTCCTCAGTCATTACCCAGATGACAGGACCATGCCTTCATTCCTCAGTCATTACCCAGATGACGGGACCATGCCTTCATTCCTCAGTCATTACCCAAATGACAGGACCATGCCTTCATTCCTCAGTCATTACCCAGATGACGGGACCATGCCTTCATTCCTCAGTCATTACCCAGATGACAGGACCATGCCTTCATTCCTCAGTCATTCCCCAGATGACAGGACCATGCCTTCATTCCTCAGTCATTACCCAGATGATGGGACCATGCCTTCATTCCTCAGTCATTCCCCAGATGACAGGACCATGCCTTCATTCCTCAGTCGTTCCCCAGATGACAGGACCATGCCTTCATTCCTCAGTCATTACCCAGATGACAGGACCATGCCTTCATTCCTCAGTTATTACCCAGATGACAGGACCATGCCTTCATTCCTCAGTCATTCCCCAGAAGACAGGACCATGCCTTCATTCCTCAGTCGTTCCCTAGATGACAGGACCATGCCTTCATTCCTCAGTCATTCCCCAGATGACAGGACCATGCCTTCATTCCTCAGTCATTACCCAGATGATGGGATCATGCCTTCATTCCTCAGTCATTCCCCAGATGATGGGACCATGCCATCATTCCTCAGTCATTCCCCAGATGATGGGACCATGCCTTCATTCCTCAGTCATTACCCAGATGACAGGACCATGCCTTCATTCCTCAGTCATTACCCAGATGACAGGACCATGCCTTCATTCCTCAGTCATTCCCCAGATGACAGGACCATGCCTTCATTCCCCAGTCATTACCCAGATGACAGGACCATGCCTTCATTCCTCAGTCATTACCCAGATGACAGGACCATGCCTTCATTCCTCAGTCATTACCCAGATGACAGGACCATGCCTTCATTCCTCAGTCATTACCCAGATGACGGGACCATGCCTTCATTCCTCAGTCATTACCAAGGTGACGGGACCATGCCTTTATTTCTCAGTCATTCCCCAGATGACAGGACCATGCCTTCATTCCCCAGTCATTACCCAGATGACAGGACCATGCCTTCATTCCTCAGTCGTTCTCCAGATGACAGGACCATGCCTTCATTCCTCAGTCGTTCCCCAGATGACAGGACCATGCCTTCATTCCTCAGTCATTACCCAGATGATGGGACCATGCCTTCATTTCTCAGTCATTACCCAGATGACAAGACCATGCCTTCCTTCCTCAGTCATTACCCAGATGACAGGACCATGCCTTTATTCCTCAGTCATTACCCAGATGATGGGACCATGCCTTCATTCCTCAGTCATTACCCAGATGACAGGACCATTCCTTCATTCCTCAGTCGTTCCTCAGATGACAGGACCATGCCTTCATACCTCAGTCATTACCCAGATGACGGGACCATGCCTTCATTCCTCAGTCATTACCCAGATGACAGGACCATGCCTTCATTCCTCAGTCATAACCCAGATGACGGGACCATGCCTTCATTCCTCAGTCATTCCCCAGATGACAGGACCATGCCTTCATTCCTCAGTCGTTCCCCAGATGACAGGACCATGCCTTCATTCCTCAGTCATTACCCAGATGACAGGACCATGCCTTCATTCCTCAGTCATTCCCTAAATGACAGGACCATGCCTTCATTCCTCAGTCGTTCCCTAGATGACAGGACCATGCCTTCATTCCTCAGTCATTCCCCAGATGACAGGACCATGCCTTCATTCCTCAGTCATTACCCAGATGATGGGACCATGCCTTCATTCCTCAGTCATTCCCCAGATGATGGGACCATGCCTTCATTCCTCAGTCATTACCCAGATGACGGGACCATGCCTTCATTCCTCAGTCATTACCCAGAGGATGGGACCGTGCCTTCATTCCTCAGTCATTCCCCAGATGATGGGACCATGCCTTCATTCCTCAGTCATTACCCAGATGACGGGACCATGCCTTCATTCCTCAGTCATTACCAAGGTGACGGGACCATGCCTTTATTTCTCAGTCATTCCCCAGATGACAGGACCATGCCTTCATTCCCCAGTCATTACCCAGATGACAGGACCATGCCTTCATTCCTCAGTCGTTCCCCAGATGACAGGACCATGCCTTCATTCCTCAGTCATTACCCAGATGACGGGACCATGCCTTCATTCCTCAGTCATTACCCAGATGACAGAACCATGCCTTCATTCCTCAGTCATTCCCTTGATGACAGGACCATGCCTTCATTCCTCAGTCATTACCCAGATGACAAGACCATGCCTTCATTCCTCAGTCATTCCCCAGATGACAGGACCATGCCTTCATTCCTCAGTCATTCCCCAGATGACAGGACCATGCCTTCATTCCTCAGTCATTCCCCAGATGACGGGACCATGCCTTCATTCCTCAGTCATTACCCAGATGACAGGACCATGCCTTCATTCCTCAGTCATTACCCAGATGACAGGACCATGCCTTCATTCCTCAGTCATTACCCAGATGACAGGACCATGCCTTCATTCCTCAGTCATTACCCAGATGAGGGTTTGACCCCTGCAGTATGTTCCCGCGTGGCCGTTTTCGTCAGTCGGCATGAAAGGGTATGTTAATTATGTTTCTTCTCCTGTAAGACTCTAATTTAATGGGGAAAGAATTTGGAGTAGAGAGTACGTCATCGGCCGACATCTTTGACTTACAGCGCCATCTAGAATTGACTTTGACGAAATATGTGCCTGTACCAATATCGAATAGCAAGTTAGGGTAATGGTTAGAAATGTTAGCATGCTGATATTGTAGAGCAGTCGGACCTGGATCGAATCTCGACAGGGCTGCGGGAAAAGATTTTTTTATTCACTCCTGTTTTCCTATGTTTCGGATGGCACTCTATGCCATAGATCTAGTCACCTAAAACACTCACCTTTACTATTGCAAAAATAACTACCGACTTGAAATGATTAATCCTATTTATAGTAACAATTTACGTTTATAGTATCATACTTCTGTGTTCTTCATAATTTCTTTAAGTGAGGCAGTATATTTACGCTTTTTTGGTGGAATGTGTTAATGCAATATATTTTGTTTTGTATTTCAAACACACATACACACACACTCTTGGTTGTACAAGTTCATCATTGCTATTTATATGTATGTTTTATTATGTAAAACATGAATCTATGTAATATCCTAGGGTAATTAATTTAACCCTTTACCCATCCAGAATATATCAAAGGTTGTTAAGTTAACCCATTCTTGGCCAATGCACCTTAAGATAATTCATTTAACACTTTGCCACCCAGAATTAGTAAAGTGCTATCTTTAACCATGCCTTCATTCCTCAGTCATTCACTAGAGGATAGGACCACGTCCTCATTGCGCAATCATTCCCCAGATTACAGAACCATGCCTTCATTCCTCAGTCATTCACCAGATGACAGGACCATGCCTTCATTCCTCAGTCATACACAATATGATAGGACCATGTCCTCATTTCTCAGTCATTCCCCAGATGACAGGACCATGCCTTCATTTCTCAGTCATTCCCCAGATGACAGGACCATGCCTTTATTTCTCAGTCATACACAATATGATAGGACCACGTCCTCATTTCTCAGTCATTCCCCAGATGACAGGACCATGCCTTTATTTCTCAGTCATACACAATATGATAGGACCATGTCCTCATTTCTCAGTCATTCCCCAGATGACAGGACCATGCCTTTATTTCTCAGTCATACACAATATGATAGGACCATGTCCTCATTTCTCAGTCATTCCCCAGATGACAGGACCATGCCTTCATTCCTCAGTCATTACCCAGATGACAGGACCATGCCTTCATTCCTCAGTCATTACCCAGATGACGGGACCATGCCTTCATTCCTCAGTCATTACCCAAATGACAGGACCATGCCTTCATTCCTCAGTCATTACCCAGATGACGGGACCATGCCTTCATTCCTCAGTCATTACCCAGATGACAGGACCATGCCTTCATTCCTCAGTCATTCCCCAGATGACAGGACCATGCCTTCATTCCTCAGTCATTACCCAGATGATGGGACCATGCCTTCATTCCTCAGTCATTCCCCAGATGACAGGACCATGCCTTCATTCCTCAGTCGTTCCCCAGATGACAGGACCATGCCTTCATTCCTCAGTCATTACCCAGATGACAGGACCATGCCTTCATTCCTCAGTTATTACCCAGATGACAGGACCATGCCTTCATTCCTCAGTCATTCCCCAGAAGACAGGACCATGCCTTCATTCCTCAGTCGTTCCCTAGATGACAGGACCATGCCTTCATTCCTCAGTCATTCCCCAGATGACAGGACCATGCCTTCATTCCTCAGTCATTACCCAGATGATGGGATCATGCCTTCATTCCTCAGTCATTCCCCAAATGATGGGACCATGCCATCATTCCTCAGTCATTCCCCAGATGATGGGACCATGCCTTCATTCCTCAGTCATTACCCAGATGACAGGACCATGCCTTCATTCCTCAGTCATTACCCAGATGACAGGACCATGCCTTCATTCCTCAGTCATTCCCCAGATGACAGGACCATGCCTTCATTCCCCAGTCATTACCCAGATGACAGGACCATGCCTTCATTCCTCAGTCATTACCCAGATGACAGGACCATGCCTTCATTCCTCAGTCATTACCCAGATGACAGGACCATGCCTTCATTCCTCAGTCATTACCCAGATGACGGGACCATGCCTTCATTCCTCAGTCATTACCAAGGTGACGGGACCATGCCTTTATTTCTCAGTCATTCCCCAGATGACAGGACCATGCCTTCATTCCCCAGTCATTACCCAGATGACAGGACCATGCCTTCATTCCTCAGTCGTTCTCCAGATGACAGGACCATGCCTTCATTCCTCAGTCGTTCCCCAGATGACAGGACCATGCCTTCATTCCTCAGTCATTACCCAGATGATGGGACCATGCCTTCATTTCTCAGTCATTACCCAGATGACAAGACCATGCCTTCATTCCTCAGTCATTACCCAGATGACAGGACCATGCCTTTATTCCTCAGTCATTACCCAGATGATGGGACCATGCCTTCATTCCTCAGTCATTACCCAGATGACAGGACCATTCCTTCATTCCTCAGTCGTTCCTCAGATGACAGGACCATGCCTTCATACCTCAGTCATTATCCAGATGACGGGACCATGCCTTCATTCCTCAGTCATTACCCAGATGACAGGACCATGCCTTCATTCCTCAGTCATAACCCAGATGACGGGACCATGCCTTCATTCCTCAGTCATTCCCCAGATGACAGGACCATGCCTTCATTCCTCAGTCGTTCCCCAGATGACAGGACCATGCCTTCATTCCTCAGTCATTACCCAGATGACAGGACCATGCCTTCATTCCTCAGTCATTCCCTAAATGACAGGACCATGCCTTCATTCCTCAGTCGTTCCCTAGATGACAGGACCATGCCTTCATTCCTCAGTCATTCCCCAGATGACAGGACCATGCCTTCATTCCTCAGTCATTACCCAGATGATGGGACCATGCCTTCATTCCTCAGTCATTCCCCAGATGATGGGACAATGCCTTCATTCCTCAGTCATTACCCAGATGACGGGACCATGCCTTCATTCCTCAGTCATTACCCAGAGGATGGGACCGTGCCTTCATTCCTCAGTCATTCCCCAGATGATGGGACCATGCCTTCATTCCTCAGTCATTACCGAGATGACGGGACCATGCCTTCATTCCTCAGTCATTACCAAGGTGACGGGACCATGCCTTTATTTCTCAGTCATTCCCCAGATGACAGGACCATGCCTTCATTCCCCAGTCATTACCCAGATGACAGGGCCATGCCTTCATTCCTCAGTCGTTCCCCAGATGACAGGACCATGCCTTCATTCCTCAGTCATTACCCAGATGACGGGACCATGCCTTCATTCCTCAGTCATTACCCAGATGACAGAACCATGCCTTCATTCCTCAGTCATTCCCTTGATGACAGGACCATGCCTTCATTCCTCAGTCATTCCCCAGATGACAGGACCATGCCTTCATTCCTCAGTCATTCCCCAGATGACGGGACCATGCCTTCATTCCTCAGTCGTTCCCCAGATGACAGGACCATGCCTTCATTCCTCAGTCATTACCCAGATGATGGGACCATGCCTTCATTTCTCAGTCATTACCCAGATGACAGGACCATGCCTTCATTCCTCAGTCATTACCCAGATGATGGGACCATGCCTTCATTCTTCAGTCGTTCCCCAGATGACAGGACCATGCCTTCATTCCTCAGTCATTACCCAGATGACAGGACCATGCTTTCATTCCTCAGTCATTACCCAGATGACAGGACCATGCCTTCATTCCTCAGTCATTACCCAGATGACAGGACCATGCCTTCATTCCTCAGTCATTCCCCAGATGACAGGACCATGCCTTCATTCCTCAGTCATTACCCAGATGACGGGACCATGCCTTCATTCCTCAGTCGTTCCCCAGATGACAGGACCATGCCTTCATTCCTCAGTCATTACCCAGATGATGGGACCATGCCTTCATTTCTCAGTCATTACCCAGATGACAGGACCATGCCTTCATTCCTCAGTCATTACCCAGATGACAGGACCATGCCTTCATTCCTCAGTCATTACCCAGATGATGGGACCATGCCTTCATTCCTCAGTCATTACCCAGATGACAAGACCATGCCTTCATTCCTCAGTCATTCCCCAGATGACAGGACCATGCCTTCATTCCTCAGTCATTACCCAGATGACGGGACCATGCCTTCATTCCTCAGTCATTCCCCAGATGACAGGACCATGCTTTCATTCCTCAGTCATTACCCAGATGACAGGACCATGCCTTCATTCCTCAGTCATTACCCAGATGACAGGACCATGCCTTCATTCCTCAGTCATTACCCAGATGACGGGACCATGCCTTCATTCCTCAGTCATTCCCCAGATGAGGGTTTGACCCCTGCAGTATGTTCCCGCGTGGCCGTTTTCGTCAGTCGGCATGAAAGGGTATGTTAATTATGTTTCTTCTCCTGTAAGACTCTAATTTAATGGGGAAAGAATTTGGAGTAGAGAGTACGTCATCGGCCGACATCTTTGACTTACAGCGCCATCTAGAATTGACTTTGACGAAATATGTGCCTGTACCAATATCGAATAGCAAGTTAGGGTAATGGTTAGAAATGTTAGCATGCTGATATTGTAGAGCAGTCGGACCTGGATCGAATCTCGACAGGGCTGCGGGAAAAGATTTTTTTATTCACTCCTGTTTTCCTATGTTTCGGATGGCACTCTATGCCATAGATCTAGTCACCTAAAACACTCACCTTTACTATTGCAAAAATAACTACCGACTTGAAATGATTAATCCTATTTATAGTAACAATTTACGTTTATAGTATCATACTTCTGTGTTCTTCATAATTTCTTTAAGTGAGGCAGTATATTTACGCTTTTTTGGTGGAATGTGTTAATGCAATATATTTTGTTTTGTATTTCAAACACACATACACACACACTCTTGGTTGTACAAGTTCATCATTGCTATTTATATGTATGTTTTATTATGTAAAACATGAATCTATGTAATATCCTAGGGTAATTAATTTAACCCTTTACCCATCCAGAATATATCAAAGGTTGTTAAGTTAACCCATTCTTGGCCAATGCACCTTAAGATAATTCATTTAACACTTTGCCACCCAGAATTAGTAAAGTGCTATCTTTAACCATGCCTTCATTCCTCAGTCATTCACTAGAGGATAGGACCACGTCCTCATTGCGCAATCATTCCCCAGATTACAGAACCATGCCTTCATTCCTCAGTCATTCACCAGATGACAGGACCATGCCTTCATTCCTCAGTCATACACAATATGATAGGACCATGTCCTCATTTCTCAGTCATTCCCCAGATGACAGGACCATGCCTTCATTTCTCAGTCATTCCCCAGATGACAGGACCATGCCTTTATTTCTCAGTCATACACAATATGATAGGACCACGTCCTCATTTCTCAGTCATTCCCCAGATGACAGGACCATGCCTTTATTTCTCAGTCATACACAATATGATAGGACCATGTCCTCATTTCTCAGTCATTCCCCAGATGACAGGACCATGCCTTTATTTCTCAGTCATACACAATATGATAGGACCATGTCCTCATTTCTCAGTCATTCCCCAGATGACAGGACCATGCCTTCATTTCTCAGTCATTACCAAGGTGACAGGACCATGCCTTCATTCCTCAGTCATTCACCAGATGACAGGACCATGCCTTCATTCCTCAGTCATTCACCAGATGACAGGACCATGCCTTCATTCCGCAGTCATTCACCAGATGACAGGACCATGCCTTTACTTCTCATTCATTCACCAGAGGACAGGACCACGTCCTCATTTCTCAGTAGTTCCCCAGATGACAAGACCACGCTTTCAATTCTCAGTCATACTTTAGATGACAGGACCCTGCCCACTAACTCTATTTAACCCTTTCGTGCCAAAGGTTCCTCTGGATAAACATCCTCTTATTCTATGCATGATGGACCTGAAAATTGTCCGCTTAACACCAGATCACTGGTGATTTTCTCACATACCCTGAGCAGGTTTCAACTCTGAACTCTGGTAGTTGTGAGAGAAATCAAGCGATCAGCTGCGACAACCTAAACCGCACAGATCGCATAGGTGGCCCGCTACTTCTGGCAGGGGAGTAGTTAAAATTATAATGTTATCATAACTGCCCCCGTGTGAACATATTACCGTACGACATAATACTCCTCTTCAATATAACTTGCATAGAAAATTGCATCGTATTTTTAAAGCAATTGGTCCATCTGCTATGGCTCGCTCGTGATTTGTTTTTAGATCATCAATGCATACGCCACTCAGATGCACAGTTTTTGTGAGAACAACGCTTGTTAATTCTGAGTAATTTTATCCTGCCGTGACAGTGCGTTCATACCTTTGAACTAACACAGATATAGCAAACCATCAGAGCCATATACTTACCAACTGTTCTAAGTGCCCTCAAGAGCAAATACAGCCTGTACTTGATCCAGATTATAATTAAGTTGTCAGAGATAACCTTTTCTGACATTGATTAGGGGCCAAATCGACAATGATCTATTGGTTATTTACACTTGTACCTTCATGGTAGGGATTAGAGATTTAAATATTATTCTAAGGTATTTCATTGTCTGTGTTTCAACATTAACGACCCTGGTTCTTGCTGAACTACTACTACTACTACTACTACTACTACTACTACTACTACTACTACTACTACTTATGCTAATAATAAAAATAGTAATTATTATTATAATAAGAAGAATGATGAAATAATAATAATAATGATAATAATAATAATGATGATAGTACTAATACTACAACTACAACTTCTAATAATAATAATAATAATAATAATAATAATAATAATAATAATAATAATAATAATAATAATATGGATTAGAATCGATTATATGCGGAGCCATGTGGGAGGGTTGATATCCTCCAGCTATTTAAACACAGACAGTAATCTCCTTGAATTAAGGTCACGGAACTTCGCAATGGAACCAGGTACGTTTATATCGACTGCACAATTGAAATCAATTTGATTCGATTTTTGCCTAATAAAATAGCATACCGTTGGAGATAGGATGGGACTGGGCGAGTGAGATAACAGTAAGTGGTCATCTAGTATTTATGATCTCAGTTGTGCTACGTACCAGAATTGTGTGAATATACAATTCTGGTACACTTATTTGTACCAGCATTGTTACTACAATACTGGTACTACGAGAATTGTATATAGGCAGTCGTATTTTTAAAGCAATTGGTCCATCTGCTATGGCTCGCTCGTGATTTATTTTCGGATCATCAATGCATACGCCATATACGATGGACCAAGTGTGAAAGAGCAAATAAAAAACTTAATTTTCACAACCGTTTTGGGGGGAAAGAAACTTTATTTTTCCAGATCACTCGCGAGGAAGGGTAAATAAAACTTATTTTTTCCGACCGTATAAGAAAGCAATTGAAAAACCTTTTATTTTCACGACCGCCTTTTGGGGAGAGAAAATAAAACTATTTATCCTCCATCTACAAAAGGAATGTAATTATATTTCAAGCGATGACTGGTTGTTTGGCTCATTTTTCTGCCAAACCATTTAATTTGCGAGGATCTGTGGGACTTTTGACGTCGACAGTAACTTGGGAATTATTCAAATATTTTTTCATTTATGCATTCGTCTGGACTATTTCAGCCATACGTGTGAGGCTGCTTATGGCCGCTGCGAGCATCAATAGGTTACTGCAAACCCAGATATAAGGCCACTTCCATTAAAGCCCTGTCACGAACCATACACAACCTCTACACGCAATGAAAAAGATTTTTTTAAACGACCTCAAACTTGAGAGTGTCTCAAGTTTGCCTTCAATTTTTTTGAGGTTGTTTGGAGGTTGTGCAACCCGGACTGACTGACAAGGGTTGTGCTGGTTGTGTGTCACTCTTAAAACTGACTCACAACCATAATTCATTTGAGTATGTACTGCTATTCACAAGAGTAACAAACTCAAGACATTCTCGAGACAATCTGGAGACACTTTTGAGTCACACGCAAGTCAGTTGTGCGAGTAATACCTGTTTATGGTACTGGACGTGAGACTGACTTAAGTTGGTTGTGAGAGTATCTCACGACCTATGCACAACCACAAATACAAACTTGTCCGCGCAACCATTTGGAATGAGACACAACACCTGCCTCCAGACTCATGGGGGTCTTCATGGAAAGGGACCGGGCCTTGAAGGACGAGGTTTTGTATGTCATCATTAAACCGAGTTTTGACAACGCAGGTCAGTCAGAATGTTTCATCAGCCACCATGATGTGTATGATATAGTTATAGATAATTAATCATTTAGCTAGACTAGGTACCCAGTGCCTGCAAAGTTTTCCTCTGAGTTCACCTACCAGATAATAGTATTGCCAATAGCCTATAGATAGCCCCATCTGACCCTCTCTGGTGTTGTCAATCAGACGGAGCCTTCTTCCCACATGTTGACTACCTTGACAACTTGAAATGCGTATATATACAGGTGAATTGGATATGACGGATTCAATGGGACCAGGAAAATTGGTCTGTCATATGCAAAATCCGTCATATACATATGACACATACTTGATTTGCATGGGACAGGGACCAAGCATATTGTCCGTCATAGACAAAAGTCCGTCGTATAGTGGTCCGTCATATCCAAGTTCGCCTGTACATACATATATATAAATATGCATATATATACATACTGTATATATATATATATATATATATATATATATATATATATATATATATATATATATATATATATATATATATATATATATATATATATATATATATATATGTGTGTGTGTGTGTGTGTGTATGCTGGAAATTGCTGCATGGTACTCGGCATACAACAAAATCTGCAATGGGAGTAGGATATATTCAGGAAAATATTATATATTGTTCTGCCAGGAAATGTCCAAATAATTAAGTTGTATAATTAACTGTCAACCAGAATTCCAAAGGTATTTTTTGATACTCTACGTGCAGATGACAGCCTGTGATTGAAGATCCTCATCTAGCAGCCATGACCTTAAACTGAATGCATCATCTCCTGGTATGAAGCATCATGGGGTAGT